>VXAD01012862.1:244330-690445 GCA_013399195.1 Dicrurus megarhynchus
GCACAAAAAAAAAAAACCAAAACCAAAACAAACCAAAACAAACCCCAAACTTTGTCCTTTCTTCTTTCATCCAGGATAGAAAATGCACCCTTACTTTTCCATAGTGATTTAAAGGGTGCTGGCACCTCTACTCATGCAGAACAGCTGAAACCCCACACAGCTGCTGCAGGAGGGGAAGAAATTACAGACGGGAGCTCCAAGAACTGATTCGGGATAAGCAAAACTGAGGACAAAAATACTGTGCTTCCCCCCGGTGCTCTCCGGAGCCTGTCAGACCCAGCCCTGGCACGGTCTGCAGGGGCAGGAGCCCGGCAATGACAGCCCGGGCAGAGGCAGCATCGCTGTGCAGGCACAGTGCCCGCGGCACCGCCACACCCCGCACATGGCAGCGTTAAAGTTGGCAAAATCACCCGGTGCCAGGTTGTCTTTGCAGGAATCCCACCAGAGGGGGGGGCAGTAACCTCTACATTTTGGGGGGCCGGGCTGTCAGAAGTGGGGTTTTGTCTCTTGCAGCTTGCTCCATCTTCCAGAGGATCAGAGAGGGATTATCCCAAACTATTTATTTAAAGTGAGTTTGGGGGCTCAGCTGAAGAAACAACACGACTTGAGGGCAGTTATGTCTACCCGTAAATTCTGTTTCTCCCAGAATTTTGTGTGCACACCCATGCCTTACATGTCTAGGATTTACTTCCAGTGAGTAATAATTACTTGGGAATTTTTTTGCACCCTCTTTTAATTTCCCAGTGTAATTTCTACTTCAATTAAATGGTTGTTTTCTCAGCCATATCTGCAGCTGTATTTGATGTGATGATGCTACTGCTCATGAATGAATTGCTTCTTCTACAGAATTGGTATCATATGCGAATATAATTCCTGCTATATGGTGCCTGAAACAGAGATCCCTCAGACCAAGCCCAGGATGGTACAGTCCCCAAAATGTTGTCCTCTACTCTACCCCAGCTTGGCACCCACACCAGTCTGGAGCTTTGTGGAGCTATCAGTACAGCTCTCTTGGCATGTGGAACTCAATTCACATGATTAGAAATGAGGTAATGATTGACTGACATAGTTAATAAGAAGAAATTACTTTATCATTATAAAATAGTTATTTGCATCACTACCACCACCCAATTCACAAGGCTTAATGAAAAAAAAGAAAAGCCAATCAACCTATGGGGCAAGTTTTCATCTTTTCATTTAGTCTTTCTTTAAGTCTTAAAGTCAATTTTAATTAGGTTCTGATTTTGGAGTTCCTGAAAAAAACCCAGGTACCCCATGTCTACCTGTCTTGTCACTTTTTTTTACACCCATATTTCACTCACTAAGTCAGGGGAAAGCAGTATCAAATAAAATGGAGCTTGAAATAAAATCTTCATCTCCCCAGTGAAACTCTGAAATCCAAAACTTGTTCTTCCCAGCAAGGACAGAAAAAAAAAAAAATACTGCTGAAGTAGAAAGCAAAGCAGATATAGCAAATAATCTCTCTGGCTGTGCAAAGTGCTCTTTGTGTACATACTTTTCACCTCTCTTCTGCTAACGAAGAAAGCCTGTGCTGCTGCTTTGCAATAGCAGCAGCAGCAAGGAGCCCTGCCTGACTCCATGTTTATTTTTTTTTATATCTTCCTATCCTGCATATGATTCATTGATGTATTTTCCCTCTCCCTCAGCCTCACTGTTTTCAGTGAAGCATTAGTGTGAGGCTGAAGTATTGGTTTATGTCTCCAAACCAATAAAGGAAATTATTTAATGGTTTCTCTTAACTGTAACAATTTCCAAGTAGAAACTCTGATCTTGTGCAACCCAGAGTGCAGCTGGCATACTGTTAGCCCTTAGATCAGACAAAAAATGTGGTCTTGCAGAAGAAAAACCCTTCCAAGGAAAGGTACAATCGATGCCATATCTGCAGCTACATAGGGAAGCTGACTTTCTTTTCAGCTCTTGCTCTTGTTATCTTTTCATCTTTATACACAAACGTATTTCCATTCTCTTTCCATTTCTATGAGAACAGACACCACCATCCTAACGCCACTGCCAGCCATAGCTACAAGAGCAACAATGAAAGCAGCGGGTGGAACTAAAAGTAGCTCTGGCAGGTCCCTTCTTCATTAGCCAGGATCACTCCTACTGAACAAATGCCTTTCACAAAAATAGCATATTTCTAGCCTTTTTTGAACTAAAATCTAGCAATTTTGTTTAAAGTCTTCCTGTGGGGCACCACCTTTAGCTGACACTGAGCCTCATAAGTGGCAAGGAAAATATTTCCTGCTGCTAATGATATTAAAACATTGCTGGTGTCAAGCATATCACACAAGCTGGATACACTCTTCTTCAGTGACAAAGGAGAGGGAAGCTGGATCTCCTTTCTCATCAGCATTGCCCCAGGATAACATTAATAATTTGAAATCTAGCAATGAATGTGAAAGGAAGACCATGAACATTGCTATAGAGCTGACTGCCTTGTTATCACATTAAGCTATCCACAGTCAGTCTGGAAATTTCTGAATCATAAAAAATATCTTATGTTGAATTAATATGTCACTTGCAATCTAATTTAAATATGAAGGTTATACTAACAACGTTATGGAAAAGTTTCATGGCACATCTTTTCTCTAGGGGCTGACTTTGCTGCTGTATTCACTGAGAGTTAGTAAACATTGATGTGTGTGTACAAGTGCTCCGATCTATCTAGATACATAGATACACACAAACAGTGGCACAGTCCGAAAGTTGTTTAGAAAGTGAGGAGTATCCTGACACTTGTTCAATAGAGACTAAGAAATGTTCCAAGTGGAGAAGACTGGAGGTGACTAGGTGCATTGGCGACAGATTGTGCCTATCTGTTTTCTAATTCACTTTGATTTATATCTGTCCCAGAGGGTTTCTCCTGCATTGCCTGTGGAGATCTGGCAAGTCTGCAGAAGCCTCCTGCAGGAACAGCTTCCCTTGGGGTGATGGGTTCAGTCAGGGGACCTCACCCCTGTGGGACCCATGGTGCAAAAGCTCTTTTAAAAGCTTCTCCCCCTTGCTGTGCAACAGCAGACCCAGAAAGTTCACTCTCTGGGATTCCTCCTTTCCGAGACACATCACACTTAAGCCCGGGGCCTCTGCCTGTCAGTAAAGCAAGGCTCAGCTTCAACTCATTTACCAAAGATTTCAGACAACCATGAGTTTCAACTATGAGGGAAAACAGTGCCTGCAATGCATGAGGAGCTGTCAGACCCACGGAGCAGCACGGCTGGGGGAGCTGCACAGACGAGACAGAAGCTAAAGGGAGAGTAAATCATCTTTCTGTCTCTTTCTCAGTGTTTACTGTCCAAAGGAGATGAGACAGTGACAAACCCTGAGTAATGGAGGTCAGTCTGTATCCTCAAGAGTATTTTAATACATAAATTGAAATTGTTCCGCATTTGTTGGCTTTTGTTAATTCATGTTTAAATACATTGCAGTCATTTCTGTTCCCAGGCTCCTTAATTCCTAAAAGTCTCTAGTGGTGTGGGCAGACTGTGGTGGAGATATACGACATTTCCAACAAACAACTCAAATTATCATTTAATCACCAATGATTTGCCAGGCAGATTAAAAGCACAGAAATATTTTCACAAGGAAGTCCACTCTCTCCTTCCCAACACTTACAGTTTGCAGTCAGTAATGCAGATGGCTTTTTCACAAACTATTTTTCTTAGCACTGCGATCAGATTCTATGACACTATTTTTAAAGTAAACCAATACAAAAATACTTTGCTACTACTCTTTACGTGTACAGAAACTTGAGCCTTGAGAATATATTTGCATCTTGGAATTCTCCTAACTGATTTTCCTCAACAGCCAGACTGACATTTTCTATTTGACACAAGGCACAAAACCAGGTGCGACTGAGAACTGGCACCTGCCCGTCACCAAGGACTATGGTTGGAGGAGCACCTGAACACCTTAATATTATCCAAACACACAGGAGCTGTATGGAGAGTGCAGGGTTGAACTTCATATTCATGGTACTCAGAGTGCAAAAGTTGAACCACGTGCGTGAAGGCATCTCCATTCCCACTGAGCTCTGAGACCCATATGACATGTAATTAAGCAAAATTAACTTTGTATGTTATGCTTTGGGAATAGAAACTCAAGCACATGGATGCACACAGCCATACATTTTCTCCCTTCAGCATTCCATCCTCTGATACCATGAAACCACAGCTGATCTCTTCCCTGAGCCAAAGAAACAGATGAAGGCTTTTTTCCTTCTTCTTCCTTTTTTTTTTTTTTTAGAAAGCATTCTGCTCATTTCCTGATATAAATCGTTGCATTGTGGAACCCTCTCCAACATGAATCTGTCCTTTCTGAGCAGAGGTCGAGCTTTCCAGCCCTGTGAGAAAGGGCCCCATTGTGGTGGTCCCAAGACTCCAGAATTCCTTGCCGCGAGCAAAAGGGACTTGTGGGGCAAGAAGAGAATCTGTCGACCTGACTTCAAACCCAGGCATTTCTCACTAGCTGGATGTGGCCTCTGCTGCTGCTACGAAGGGTAAAACCACTGTCGTGCAATCAGATCCTTAAGAGAACTGGGACAAAACAAAAGAGAGGATTTTGCCTTCCTGCCACCTTTCTGTTGTCTTCACAGCATGTCTGCAGAGCAAGCAGCCCAGCTTTATATACTATATACTCCTGCTTAGTGACTTTCTCTGCATCACATAACAAGGGTTTGTTTAAGTTTGGCTCACCAAGACCAAGCTGGAGGTCCTGATTTAGTGCTTTAGTGACTTCTGACAGCTTGCTTGAACCCAACAATGTAAAAGTGAACCCAAGTTCTTCCTGTGAAACGCCAAGCACAACACTGGAAAACTCATTTATTAAGTGCAGAAGAGATCTCCCCTGTACCAGTAACCTTAGCTTGCACAGAAAAGCCAAGGTTGGAAGGAGATGGACACACTCTCCAGCAATGCTCCCTATACCTCAATCCATGGATTTCTATCATGCAGCAGAGATGCAGGACAAGGAAAGGCAGTATCCTCTGTTCTGCACTCATCCTGGAGACTAGCCCCACACAGCACAGCTTGAGCTCTGCCACCAAGTCCAAGGTGCAGGGGATGCAGACAGCTCCAAGACAAGTGACATCCCCATGGGCCATCTCAGCCTCAGATGGACACACTGTGTTTGAGAGCAGCAGCCACCATTTCTTTCTTTGTGTAGAATGGGTGTTGGAAGGACAAGAGATGGGTTTGAGGCACCCAGCCCCTTCCGTAAATGAGTAGGAAATGCCACAGATTTCTGTCCCAAGATTCCTCAGCAGTGAAGCTGATTGCTTGGCTCCAGAGAGCAACTTTAGTATTTGGCTCAGGCTGAAGAAATGCAGAATTAGCCTCTTGCATTTTTCACAATTATATTTTTATGATGAAATTATCCTCCTGGAGGAAGACGAGAGCTTTGGAAATGCACATTCAGCATTTCACCAGGCTGTGAGATATGGGGCAGGGCGCTCTGACAGCAAAGCCCAGCCTGTCCGGCACCAGGGAGGGATGGCTCGGCACGGGCTGGGAGCTGCAGAACACTGGAGCGATGAGCTAACGCCATGTGATCCTCTAATGCAAGGCCTCAGCAGCCTTGAAAAAGACAACACAAATGTTTATAGCAAATTTTTCCTGGAAAGAACTATAAAAACAAGATCTTGCCTAAGAGTCACATCCTCATCTGTTTCTGGTTTACCTTGTTTATTCCTACAGATGGCAAATTTCTCCACAGGACAGAAAAAAGTATTTACCTTAGCAAGAACTCTGGGTGGAGGTGTTCCTCACCTCCTCTAAATTGACCCTGCTTGTCCCTTGTGGAGAGGCCAAATTTATCTCTGTCTTACAATGATCAAGCATGTGTCACTTTATTATAGCCTTTATAGCATAAATGCTGAGTGATAAAAACAAGATAATAAAAATTAATCATTCTCATGTGCAGGTTTTCCAGTTGTGCTCTTCACTTGGGAATTTTATTACAAACATCTACATGCAGCTACAGCATGTTTAAAAGATGCATCTAATCACAGTTACAAATTAAGTATTGAGTATCAGAGTCATAAATTCAAATGTACCTTATAAACTGGTCGGGCTAATGAGCTTGCATATACATCATATGAATCTGATTAAGAGCTTAAGAAGGCTGCACAGGCTTTGAATCTTTACTTCATTTTCTTGAGCCCTCCCTGATTTGAGGGTGGGTGCCTCAAATTCTTGTTTCTGTAGGAGATGTGGGTCCAGCCTCTGGTTAGCAACCACATGGTCCATTTGGGTTTCTAAACTGCAGCCCAAGCAGTTCCTCTGCTGTCCCTCTCCAGGGACACCTTCTGCTGTTTCAGACCAACTCTGCCCAGAGCTGTGTGTGTTGGTCACTGTCTTTTCCATCTCCTGTCCCTATGGATGACCTCCCCAAAAGGAGACATCACCCATGGCTCGCCAGGTTGTGCCTGCTCATGGGAGGCCGGATACCATCACGTCCACCACAACATTCATGGGACCAACAATGTCACCACCCCCTAAACGCTTATCCCAGAGAGTCCTTGGAAATGGAGAGAGGGAAGGAAGAGGAGAAAACTCCCAAGTGACAGACTACCAAGCCTCAACCCCAGCTCCAGACATAGCTGGTCCAAAAAGGCTTTTGCCACTGAATTACTGCACCAGGAAGAATAGTTGGAGCACAGCAGTTTAAATCAAAGTAAGAGAAGAGCTTCTGCATGTAACGCAGCTGAATCATGGTACTCACTGGTGTTAGACTTTGTAATCACCAAAACTAGGCATGGGTTCAAAAAGCAATGAGATAAATTCATGAAGCAAGGATAAATGGTGGCTATTGTACTCCATGCTCTGGATGTTTTGACCCGAAGAGTCCCATAGCGGCTGAATGCCAGAAACAGAGAGGATACACAAGGGGAAGCTCACTCTGTATTTGCTTTGTTTCTCGTATTGGCTGTAAGCCACTGTTGGAGACAGGAGGCCAGATGGGGCCCTGGTCTCACCTAATTGTGGCCTTATAATATATTCTCCTGTAAAAGATCAGACTGGATTAGGATAAATTACATCCAAATCACACTGCATTACTCAGCACATTAAATTGTCCTTAATCACATACTTTGATGGTCTAGAATCCTGCTTAAATTTACCTTCTGTGCATATTTCTGTGCCTATTCTGTTGAAATCACTGCTGAATTTCAACTGTACATAACCAGGCTCTAATGAAAAGCCAATAAGGCTCTTTGATCAAGCTTTAATAGGACTCATCATGGGGACATACTCTGCTGTGGCAAATGGTTTCCTCATCCTGTCTCTTTCAAAATGTTTTGTGAGCCTTTAAAAGCAATTTAGTCCTGATTTATGTTAGCTAAGTGATTTCTGTTGCACATGTGAGTTATAAGAAAAGGGCTCTCATCTCTATTTGCTACACTGTTCAGGAAATCAGTTATAAATGCTGTAGTGCCTTCAATGTCTCTGACTTCAATGCAGCGGAAACCAGCAATCTGAGTGAATACTTCATCATCCCCAATTCTCCCATATGTGCATCCAGCACTTAAAGAGGCAACCTATATGATATTTTTTTTGGTAAAGGGTACTGAGATTCCCCTGTCTAAGCTGTTTACCTAAGCTGTTTCCACCAGATATTCAAGGAAACAATCATGCAATTTTTAATAGAGAGCATATGAAACATATTGAGGACTATCTAATAAAATTAATTGTGCATTCAATAGGAGTGAGTCACCTCATCACACATTTAGAGGTGAGGAATGTAGAAAGGGTGACTGAGCAAGCTCATGCAGTCAGCCAGGGGTGCAAAGCAACCCAGAAGTTATGATGGCTTGACCTGACCTGCCAGTGGCATCCAACGAGCCCCAGGGATAGGTTAGAGTAGGTCTCTTCACACCAGGGGACAGATGCCAGCAGGAGCCATTGCAAAGTGCCCGTGGCCAGTGGTGTAAGTGCTACAGCTGCTGCTGCTTTGCTTGTGGTGTTGCTGAGCAAAGAAATTCCCATTTCTTCTCGCTCCTCATCTTGGGCAGAGGGGCCTGAGAAAGGAGAAGGGACCCAAACAACAGTGGTTTGGGCTACCCTCCTCCTGCTCTTCCCTCCTGCTCTTGAGAGAAAGCCCTTGGGACATGCAACTCCCCTCGACTCTGATGCACCACATCCCACCTGTGAACACAACTCCCCATGATAAATCTGCAGGGGCTGGTGACACCAAGCCCTTCCTTGGAAGACCCACAGGACCAGGACCCTTTCACATGAAGACAAAGCAGAAGAACCTCCTGTCTGCCCTTTTCTTTCTGACTGCCCAAGCTGTGATGATACCCACTCACAGCCTCCTCTGAACACGCTCCTTTGCCCCATACCAGCCCCACAACCACCCCACTGTGGGTGCTGGGTTTCCTCATTGCTCCCTGGGATTCCCCACAGCCCATCCCAGTGTGTGGTGCAAGTGCTGGCAGCAGCTCTCATGCTGGAGGCTCACACAGGGAAATCCCAGGCTGTCACTGGCATTTTGGACATTTTAAAGTCTAACTTGGCAAAGTAAGAAATGATTTACAGGCATTTCCAGACATGGCCCCAGCCGTGCTAGACCTCTGAGCTCCCACTACAAAGGAGAGTGTGCCAGATGCTTGGTATTGGACAATTTTGCTTTTTTTTTTTTTTCTGGTGGTGTTCTTCTGGTGTGTAGTACTTCTGTGTACTCAACTGGCTTTTTAGCAACATGGTGCTTGGACTTCTCTGTCTGCCTGCTCCTTCTACATGTCCAAGGGCAGTAGGACCTGAAAGATTAAGACTGCAGTGTGCACAGACAGCAGATGGCTATTGCATCTGTACTTACTTTGCACTGCTAAATACCCTATTGCCCTACCTAGTTTTACATCCCCTTTTAGTGGGAGATCTCTCCCCTGACTTTTTAAAATCATCTGTTGCACATATGGCCCTAAGAATGGTAAATACTTTTTCCAAGAGAGGCAAAACCTTATGATGCATGTGGGAGGACAAGACCAAGCCCACAGTATGAACTCCGACTTCTTCATCTGGTGACTGTGGTCTTTCCTTCCCTCTTTACATTTCTTTCAGTTGGAGCAGGGAGATTAAAGCAGAGCTCCTTCCCAAATCTGCCTCAGCAGCATGTCCTCAGTTAACTGTCTTGCAACATCAAATGTCTTTCCAGCATACTAAACAGTGTAGTTCTCTATACGACACCAATTTTATATTACTTGGAATTGTTTTCTGCCTGTTTCTACAAAGCAGCACATGGAAATATCTTTCAAGTCATCGGGTTCTTTAATTTACTAGTCAAAAGACATAAATCATGGCATGTAAGACCTACTGCAAGTTCATGAACTCTAGGAAATTTCTCTAATCACTATCCTTTGAACTGAGCTTTTTCAGACACTGTAAAACTCCAAAACATAGCTATTAAATGCATCTAGTAAATTTTGCTGGATTGGCAACTACTAAAAGCAGACTTGTCTTCCCTGATTACCTACCAGGATCAGGCACTCTTAAAACATCCTCTGTGATTCTAACATTAAAACATAAAAGAAAAAAGAAGTCTTGAATTTGTCTTGCCCAGTATAACTGTTGGGATTCATTAAATGATTCCAAATTATTAGACAGGCACCAATTATGGCAGAAAAATAGAGACACCTTCCCAAAGATAAAACCTTTCAAACACTAGGGTTACTTTTCAAGGTAATGACCAAACCCCTTTCAAATATCCAATTCTGATAGTAGGTCCAACTCTTTTATGCTCTCCAAAAGGTGAAAGAGCTAAATTACACAGCACTTGGAAAGAAGCATCAGAAAGTTTCCAGAGTATTCCACCCTAGGAAGTATCAGACCCACTGAAAAAGGATTTACTGAGCACTCCAGGAGTGAATGGAGATGCTCTTTTTTGTAATAGGGTATGAAATAATAAATAAAAAGAGCTATATACTTCAAGATGGTGTAAAAGATTATTTCAGTCTCAATGCTCAGTTCCTTTTGGGAAAGGAAACAAAGAAAACAGCTGTTTCAGCCTGGACCAGTATAAGATTCCTGAGACTAAAGATAGACAGATACACCCTAAGTTTTGTAGTCCCATACTTAAAATTATCAAAACTTGTAGTGAATTTTGCTTGATTGGTATTTGACAGATTATAATACTGAACTTAAAACTGACTTTGCAGTAGCAGAAGATGTTTTTGCTATTACATGTTTGGATCCATCCTAATAATTTCTTTTGAGCCTTACTCAATTAAAAGGGCAAATAAAAAAAATCATGTTACCCTCAAATATATGCTTCAAAACACCTCAAATCATGTCAACTCAATTTCTAAGGTGACCAGCATTAAATACTAAGTAACTCTGGAAAATAGAAGAAATTATCTTTTTATATGCATTTACAACATATTCAGATTGCAGACACCATGAAACAGTGCAATGTCTGAATAGACAAAAATTTTGCTGTCCAGTTCATATACAAATTTAGATGTTTTTCAGACGTGTTCATGCAGAAAACAGTCAGTGTCTCCTTGTTCTTTTTATGTAACTCCTGTCCAATTCTCCATCCAGACATTAACTTTTAATTTACCTCGTACATCTCCAAAGAGTGTGTGTGGCATTTCCAATATATTTTTCCATGTTCTACGTTCATAAAAGTGAAGAGGCATAATGAATGAGTGTAATTATTTCCGTCCATTGAGCTGGTTTTAGGAGCAGACCTTTTAATTCAGCTAAAAGAGAAATTACTTTTTCCTTCAAAATGAACGATGATTCAGGGAGTATTTCTGGCCTGCAACATGAGGGATCTCTATTTTGCAGAGCTAAATGGCCATTGGCAGTGTATTCCTGCTTTAACTGTTCACGTTATCTGATATGTAGATCTCACATGTGGGCAAAGGGAAAATGCCATTGATTGTCAGGCATTACACCCCCTCCTTTTCGGTTGTTGATCTCACTTGCTCAGTAGTTCCCAAGCTTGGAATATCAATGAGGTTCTGCAAATGTCATGCCCTGTAATCAGCTTTTGTGCACTATTTTCTCCCTTTGCTACCTGAAATGCCAGAAGCTGGACAATAAGAAACCACGCTCTCAGCAGGAACACTGCCCTTCCTACCAGGGCAAGCCACACTGTGCCTGGCAGTAGCATCTATCACAGGATGACAAAAACATTCCTGATGTCGTGGGAGATTTGCGTATTCTGAAGTTCACACTGTGGTGTCCAGTTCTGAGTCTGAATTCTGTGCTATTTTGAATAATCTCTCATTACGGTAAAATACTGTGAGATTCAAAACTAGAGTCTAGGCACACCAGCCAGGAGATGCAGCTGTGGGGATCATGAATCAGAGCATGAAACTGAGTGTCCTACTGCCAATAACCTACTTATTAACAGTTTCTTCCCCAGTCATCCCCTGGGACTGGAGCTAATTCCTGGAACTTTCTGCTTTGCCTCCGCTCCCTCTGCAGCACCAGCTTCTCACCCGTCCCTGCCTCGCCACTTCTGGCCTCAATCTGTTGTCTCGGGGGCAGCTGATTGCCTCCCTCCCCTGCTTACAACACACACCTCACCCTAATGCAAAACGGCTCTGGTCACTACATGAACACCCTGGGCCCTGCACAAAACCCAGCTCTGACCTACGCAGCAACAGCATGTGCAGCACCAAAGATTCAGCTTCAAGCCTTCAAGCTCTGCTGTGCATCCCATCCATTAGCAGTGCCTGGGAAGCTCTGCAGAGACCTACCTCATGATTAGATAAAAGCTTTTCCTTCTACATCACTGTACAGAAGGAAACAAGGGTCTGAAAGAGTGAACTCCATGCAGATTAGAGGCCAGGCACATCCCCTCTGCTGGTTGTTTATGTGTTTTCATTTTACACTGAAGAATGCAAGGTTCTGTCGTGGGCTGTAAGTTGCTTAATTTATTTACTGTGGTAACACTACCAAGACCCTTTTCTCAGTAAAGACACAGAAAAGGGAAAAGTGCTCAGGTTTTTCCCAAGACGAAACATTTTTTTAAATAATGTTGTGAAAATCTTAGAGCCCTATGTGCACCCAAGCAAATCTGGGACGGTGATGAGAAGGAAGAGATTTTTTGCCACCTCTCTGCCTTCACTACCCAGGAGCCTGCAGGTCATATCATGCCCAACAGGTCCTAGAACTGCTCTAATCAGCAGTGAAACAGTCCAAAATGCAACCACAACACCCTGCCCCTCATCCCTCCTTCACCTGCCTTGAGGGTCTCCAAAGGGCGGGCAAGGAGGCTGTGAGAGGAGCCGGCCCCCAGTGCACAGGGCAGAGGACATGCGCAGATGAGACACACCACGCACGTGCCCTGCGACTGTGGCTCGCCACCAGCTCCAAAGAAAGTCCATCTCCCAAAGAGGACTTGAGAAACATCTACAATGATGACAACAGAGCTCCAAATGTGTCTCCAGGTGCAGTTTTACTCAATGCTTAAAGTCAGGAACATTTCAGAAGAAAAGCTGCAGTTAAGGCTGGGGACAGATCCTACTTGAGAGAAGTCAGAGCATCCAGTTGCCAATGCAACCATGGCCATGTTATCTTCCCAGCTGAGCACCCAGGAACTCAGGTGGATTTCCCTCCTCAGAAGTAGGGAAAAGACACCATAGCATTTCACATGAAGAAAGTTGAGCAAAGAACTCGTGGCCCAAAGTTGCAAAGGAAGAGTGGAGGCTGGGGTTTAATTTCTCCATCCCTCAAAGACTCAGACTCAGTCGTGCTGACCTTCATCCTATGCCACAGTGTGAGTTTTAAAATACATCGCTCCTCTTAAAAGTGTGTCACAGCTCTTAGAAGCACGAAAATCAGGTTGTGGGTGGGAGTAACTGCACAGTACATGTGCACAGTGTATAAATACATATATATATACACACTTTTGAGCAACAGTCTTTTAAATTCCACTTTGGAGAAAGCAGACTTTTAGCACTTCAGGAGCTGAACACACTGTTATTATCAGAGGCTGGAAGCAGAACTGTTTTAACAGGCAGGGGTCCTTTTCTATTAATTTATTTTAGGAAACGTTTTTTTTTTTACAGCTTTTCTAAAAAATAATTATTTTATGCTCAGTCACAGCTCTTTCCTGGTAATGTCATGCCTAATTTGGAAGATATGAGCACTGAATGATTTGGCACAGAGATATACTCAAAGGAAAAGAAACTGCTTACAATTTATGATATGCTTTGATGGCAGTGATTTAAAAATGCTAGTGTTTCATTCCAGCAAATGTGACAATAACAAGCACAAGACAAATGCCCTGATGCTTTGTCAGAGATGGTCACAGGTCAGATAAAACCACCACATTATACCTGCAGGATCCAGCATTTCAAAGACAGCCCTGTGTGAGCTTCTCCTGGGCTCTCATCCCCGCAAGCCATACGTCAGCACTGTCGTCCCAAAAGCTGGCCTCACACTGAGGGTTTTCCTGCCGACACTTTCAAACCTCTGAAACACGTCTGGGCTGTCCCACCTCCCAGCCACGGCCACCTCAACCACCTGAGCTGTTTCCTCTGTATGAGGGAGCAGCGAGAGAGAAGAAAATGTTCAGTCCACATCAGGCTTTGCCAAACAGCTGGCAAGGAATAACCTTAGAAAAACTGATACGTAAGCAACTGTGGAGGAGATTTGTCAGTTTAAGAGGGGCAGGATGAGATCATCCATTGCCTTCTGTTGTCTTTTTGCTGAAAACAGCCAACAGACAGCTGGATGGCCCCCGATCCTGCACTTAAACACAGTCGCAGAAAAATTTGCATTTCATCATCATGTTGCATTCTTCTCTTCTTCTCACAGGCCTTCCCTTGGCTTGCTCCAGGGTTTCCAAGCCTGTATCACATCCCTTCACACCTGCTGAGGTCTGTTCACATTTAACGTTGAGCAGTAAAAAATACTTTTCTTATATTCCTTTGTTTAATAGAAGTTGCAAATTTTTCAGAGTTCCCCCTTACTTAATTTTTTTTGCTGCATATTCTGGGGAAATAAACCAGATTGTGCTCTGAGGATGCAATTGCAGGAGCTCAGAGGTGTGTGTGGTGGCAAACTGTACTGACTCACTGCAGTGCATGCTGCTCATGGATCAGGACATGAAGGCAGGATTTCAGCAGCACCTGCACTTTTCAATCACTTCCTTCGCCAAGGAAAAGGGTTAATTTCTCAGAGAATCCTGTGGCACTCAGACTCCCTCACACTGCCAGTCCGTGCTACCCTTGAAGAGGCTGCACAAGGACCATGCAGGCAGCCCTGTGTGATGTGAAGAGAATTGCTGGTGTTACTTAAAATAACCTGACACAGAAATGAGGTTCTGCTGGGATTCCCCCACCAGTCTGTGGATGGGCATGGTTGAAATTCTTCATCCTCCTTGGGTACTACAGAGCAGCAGCAGCACTTGTTCCAGCCCTTGGGGTGAATTGCAACCCTGTCTTAGGCTTAGGCAAATTGAGTTTCACCCTTTACATCTGAAACTTCTCATGCCAAAAGACAGAAAGACAGATGTACTGGGTACATTTAAATATTACACTGTGATATGTTGGGTACCAGCACACATGGTCCTTCCAAGGCTCACATGCTTGCAAGAACAAATGAATCATAGAATCATTTAGGTTGGAAAAGACCCCTAAGATCATCAAATCCAACTGTTAACCAAGCACTGCCAAGGCACCAGTAAACCATGCCCATTAGTGCCACATCTACCTGTATTTTAAACAGCTCCATTAGCCTTCTCTGGATTCAACCCAGCACCTCAATGTCCTTCTTGTAGTGAAAGGCCCAAAACTGGACACAAGACTTGAGGTGCAGTTTCACCAGAGCCCAGCACAGGGGGATGATCACTGGCCTGGCCATGCTGGCCACACTATTGCTGATTCAAGATTTATAAAGCATTTTACAGATCAGCTTGCCAATCCAGATGGATTTTCTGATCTGCTCTAGCTATGGAGTGATTTAGCAGAGTTTGCCTTACAGTATGTGATTGGGAGAAGACTACAGACCAATGAGATTAAATGGCAGTATTAAAAGAAGTTAAGCCACAAAGATAACTGAGAAACTTTTATTGCAACGTGTGTTACACCCTTCCCTCCTGGGGCCCACGTCTGGACTCTTCCCCTGGAATCACTGTGCAGTCATGTCAAGCCTGTCAAGAGATAAATGCCAAGACACAAAGTGATGCTCATCTTCCCTTCCTTCTACATGATGCTAAAGAGCAGCTGATGCCTTGACAAAAGCAGGCTGCTTGGGGATGACTTCACACCCAAACTTCACCAAAGGCAGCTTCCTCCTCCTCTGTATTACACAGAACATTTGCATTAAGATTTATTGCTTCATTTCATTTTGGTCCATCTGTTCCTCCTGGCTCATTTCCTGTTGTCTGGTCAATATTCAGAACAACTTGAGTCATTTCTAAAATGAAGGCCAGGGAGTCAGGCCCTAGGAGCAAGGCCCACGAAGAGAGGCACACAGAGAACAGAGCTGAGACACAAGGTGGGCCCTGAGGTCCCCAAGGAGCAGGGGCTGAGCACAGCTCATGACATGCTGCTGCCTGATGAGACTGGGGCTCGATCACTATTTCTGCCCAAGCACTACAGCTGTGTCTGCCACCACGTTTTCAGCTGTTTGACAACTGGTGGCAAAGATGCATCCCCCCTCCCAACACTAGATTAAATTTTCCCTGCTGTGATACATGGGCTTTTTAACTATGCGCAGCCAACTCCTGCTATGACCAGCTTGCCTTAAATGATAGGTGGTAAATGTGCTTTATCCCTGTCCCCAGCCATAGCCCTGAGTCCCTGTCATGTGTCAAGGGCACTGACCTTCACTCTCTGCCCACTGAGTCCCAACAGGACTCATCTGGTGTCCATTTATGCTCAATTTCAGGCTCCTTTCTTTGCCACACTGCTCCACAGCTCCTTGTCTCTGGTGAGTGTGTTAATTGTTAATCACTTTGGATCAGCAGACCCACAGCAGAGTGAGGGTCGGTGTTGACTCCAGTGAGCCCTCTTAGCCTGCCCATCCTTGCTTTTCAGACCAGATATAATTTTTTAGGCATGTTATGGCTCACAACAAAGTCCTGGCAGCACCCAGCCGTCACGGGACAAGGGCTCAGACACATCATCATCTCTTGCATCCTTTTCCCTCTCCAACTGGAGTCAGCCACAATGTGGACAGGCCCAAGCCAGCCCCATGGGGACACCAAGCTTGGGTTGAAGCCTAGACGCCAAGGCTCTGCTTTATCTCTGCCTCAGAACAGAGCACAGCAAAAAACAACTCTCAGGACACTGCAGTGACCCATTAAAATTAATGGGGTTAAATCATCCTGGTGTAAGTCACCAACTTCAAAAGATTTACACAAGGGATGAATCTGGAGCCATTATTTTTCTTCTTTGTGCCTTTCAGAAAGATGATCTATTTTCCAGACTGCTATGCTCAGCCAGTCTTTCTAACTAAATTAACTACCCTCTCGTCGGTCTCTTATTCCATGCTCTTGTCTACTGTCCAAGTAATTCCAACAACTGCTCACCTGCTCTGTTTTTCCCCATGCAAAACAGCCCTCATATACTTCCAACTGGCCTAATTAATTTCCCTTTTCAGGGACAAATAAAGAAAGGACAGAAAAACCAACTCCCCAAACAAAGTTTCATTAGAGAAGCCAGGAGGGCTACGTACCCTCCAGGCACATTTCTTCTCTACCCTTGATTGGAATAGCAGGTAAAGGAGCAGGTAGAAGTCTAACACCTCTACCTCCCTTGAAACTACAATGCACAAAACCTGCCTGATGTATTTCACATATATTTTTCTGTAACTGGAAGCACTTATTTTAGCTAGGGAAGTGGAGGGGACCAACAAGACAGGCAGAGAAGCCTCTCATGTAAAAGATACAAGCTCCCAGCTACTCTGTCATGTGGAAGCCAGTCTTGATCCTGAGGAGGCACATTCAGAAACAGCACCAGTGCAGATGGCCTTCAACTCTTTCAGCAAAGAGCTCAGTAACCTCAAAAAGCATAAATCAAAACTGTTAAAATTGGCAGATGATTTGATAGGAAGAAATTGCCTTTTGGGGACTGCTTTTTGTCTGCCAAATTCACCTAGATGCAGAACCACATATGGATTTCTAACCTATCCAGGTTTCAGTGGTGATTACAGCAGTGACTGTGGTATGAACCATGCTAGACATATTATTTTGGGAGAGCTGATGCATTAGAAGTAGACAATGAAAAGCTCAGAGTGTATTTGGTCCGTGACTTAACCCACCTCCATAGTTCCCAGGTATTCAGCTCTGCAGATTTTGGCACAGGAAAAGTGGACTTGAAATTCAGCTCCTGAACCGGTTTCAAACTTTGCTGAAAGTCCGGAGGTGTTTGGATCTGTGATATTGACTAGTAGCTCCCAAAAGAGGCTGCTAATTTCTCAGGGTGAGGCAGCAGAGGATGGAAGGAACTAGTGTTATTTCACTTTGCTCTAAATGCACTGCAGCCATCTGTGCAGCCACTAAAATCTGTGCAGCCGCTAAACCACAGGGCCTTGAAGGAACTACAAAACAGTCTGACTGTAAAGTCAGGCACTGAGAAGCAGTCACTTGCCGGGCTGACACAGCCTGCTGGTACTCCTCAAACCCCTGGAAGAAATGCTGCCTGACAGCTGCTTTCTATCCCCCGTGCTTTGGCCCCACCGTGTCCCCGCGAGCGTCTTTTACAGCCCTGCGTAGACATGTACCAACGATGTATCAAGATGAGTAACGGACTGAAAACAAAAATACTGGGCGATCAGGAGCTCCACAAAGCTGCTTGTAAATCAACTAGAAGTGGCATGTTTCCATAATAAACAATCCGTTATCGCGTTGCTCCGTTCCCACCGAGCGGCGTGCGCGGGGAAGGGGAGCGGCGCGGCCGTGCCGGGCGCGGGTGCGGAGGAGCCGCGCTCCATCTGCCGGCCGCGCCCAGCATCCGCCGGGATGCTCCTCGCTCCCGCGGAGGCCAGGCACCACTAATTCCTACTTGCACTGCGGCAACATCTGGGCAGGCTGCGCCCGTGAAGCGCGACCAGCTCTGCCAGGATTTACACGGATAAAGAATAAAAGCGACAGAGCCTATCTGAGAGGTGCTGGGCTGTGGCTGGCACAGGGCTGTGAAGAAACTCTTCCCAACTGGGACTGAGAAGTCACTGCTGTCACCTCCATGAGACACAATCCATCACTGTGCACAAAGCATGCAAGAAGGCACGTTGGGTTCAGTAGGTGGGAAGCAGTCTGGGAACCAAAAAGTTTGTATTTCTGTTACAGGCAACATGTTCATTTCCCTTGCCCTGACAACCTCTTTTTCCGATATCCCTGGACAAGCAGGGCTCCATAACAGCAAAAACCATCTGCCTTCCAAAAGGTCTTCAGGTGAAATTTATTTGTCCCAATATGCTTGATCATGACATAGCAAAACTGTCGATACCTGAAAATACAAATATGTACATGCAGCTGGCAAGGATCTGGGATGGCACTTGCACGTACATATGCCCATGTATTTCATATTTGTAAAATATCTATCTCTAAAGGACAGGCTTGATGACATTACCCTGTTGCCAGCAGGACTTCGGGAAGTCCAAATGAGAGAGCACAGAATCACTGTGTTACCCATCAGCCACAAGTGACCTCTATTGGGAGTTGCCTTGAGAGCTAAAACACAGCCTAAGCCATGAGCAGGGAGACCAAGCAGCTCCCTTAAAGCAAATCTGCAGCAAAGAGAGAATGTGAATTCAGGACTTCTCCACCCTTTTCTCCCATTCATCCCATGAGTCCTGTCACAGCCCCATCCAACAAGGCTCCCACTGCACAGAGAGCCTGCCCATCCAGCAGCAACGGCAGGCACAGGGCACCTCAAACCTGCATCTAGCAGCCTGTTCCAGCTAATTACATTGTGACAGCTAACAGGCTTTAAAAGCCTAATTCCTGACTTATTTTTCCTACGTCACTTTTGATACAATGGGGACAAAACGGTTCACATCATAGTTTCTGAGGTATCAGGCAATTTAATTTCTTGCTAATTTCTGAGCAGTCATAACCCCTTTGATGTCCCATCCATGTTTTAAAAGGATATGGCAATCCTGACAGTTTAGAAATGTGCATATGATTATGAATGCTAATACAATTAACAGTGAAAGACTCATACTTGGATCACAAACCCAGCTCTCTTTCAACTCAAGCTCTCCTTGGAGGCTTCCAAGTAAATGGGTCAGATAGCAGTACAAAACTCCAGATAAAGAAAACTAATGCTTAAGTTATAGAAAAGACCAACAAAATTCTTCAAAAAGCCCTGACTTGGCACTGTCAGAGAGATTAAAGACAGGAGCAGCTCCCTAGCTATTAGATGTCAGGGTCAAATTTCACGTAGGGTAACTCGTGGTGGAGTTACCCTGGGGATGGGAAGGATTTGCATCAGCGATGAACTGCAAGTGAGCCTTACCCCTGTGCTGAGTGCAGCTTCAGGATTAGTGCCTGTACCCCCTGCACAGCACACGCACGCACAGAGCAAGGGATGAAAAATGCATGATCAAGTTAATGGCAAAGCTCCCACTGAGGATCAAAGCTGCCGCCCCCAGCAACACTCGCTGGCCCCAGCCAGCTTCACATGCTGCCTTCTTGAATTTTCTAACATGGGAAAAGACATCAAAAGCCTTGAAAGGGGAAAAGCGCATCTCCAAGGAACACCACCTTAAGCAGACAGGCAGTATTGAGAAGTAAGGGAGGGGGTTGTCAGCACTCTGCAAACAACATGGGCACAAAACCCAAAGTCAGTTTCCCAGAAAAGAAAGAAAAAACCTCACTTGTACGAATCCAGCAACAACTAGCGCAGGGACATGCCATTGGAAGCTGGCACTGCCACAGCCAGGAATGCTCAGCACTTGTGAGGACACACCAGTTGGTACAAATTTCATGAATTCAAGTCAGTGGACTGAGACTGGTGCCTCTTCTCAGAAGCTTTGAGGACATTTCTCTTCCCAGGCCTGGGAGGCCACAGGCAGCTGGCTCAAATCAGAGCCTTGTCAGCCCATAGCTCTGCAGGCTGGGTCAGCATCTCCGTTGCTTGGGGGTGCTCCCAGCTTCTCCCTCCCTTCCTAGGACACTGACTCGCCTGTGTAGAATAAGGAGGCACTTTGCTCAGGTGCAGCCTCTCCTGTGAGGAGACATCCCGTAGCCAAGGTAAGCTGCTGCCCACAAGCACTCAGCTGGGAACTGCTCTGGGTGCTGCTGAATGGTGGGAGGCCATAGGAAGGGCAGAGACCCCAACTGTCCCAACAGCAGCTGGACACGGCTCCAAAACCTAAAGTGCCATTGCTCAGGTTTTTCAGTTCATAAATGAAAATGTATTTTCCTCTTAAGACCATTTTACAAACAGTTCATAACTCTGTGGCTTGCAAATTGCCCAGCTCTAGGTCAGATTGTTGCTTGCAATTGTAAAACATGAGAAGTTGCTTGATTAAATCAGGTTAGTGAGGTCCCAGGCTCCTCTCCCCCTCCCCCAGGAGCAGTCATTCTTTCCTTTACTTGACTGCTTAAATCTTTATTCTGCACAGCTCCTGCCCTTGCACAGAGTCTTCCATTTCACCCACAAATGAAGAGTAATTTTCCTTCAGAGCAGCATTTGGAGGGCTTTGATTGGAAATTTGCCCTTGTTCCATCATTTTTCAAAGGCTTTGTGTTCCAACCTGCTTCCTGTTTCAGGTTAAAAGTAGCAACATGGATAACTGTCTTACTGCAAGGCAGGAGCAGGGCCGGGCAGGGAATAATTCAGCCTGGCTGATAAATTCCCATAAGGACTGTATGTGGTCTGCAGGCACCAGTGTGCTGGAGAGGGAAGGATGGATGGATGGATGGATGGATGGATGGATGGGAGGGAAGTACAGGACAAGCAGAAGCAGTCCCTGCCATCTAGGGAAGAGCTGTGCCTGGGAAGCTGTGGAGGGAAAGACCTGCTCTGAGCTTTGAGTGTGATGAGGCAGCAGTCCAAGGGAGCCGCAGCAGATGTGGGGTGGGGTTTAATCCTTCCTGGGTCAAGCAAGGAGGCCAAAACCTGGATTAATGTACAGTGTATCAGGCTGCACACGCAGTGCCCTGGCAGTACTGTTTGGATGACAGCAAACACCCAGATTAGGTGCTGACAACTCCCTTAACAGGATCACGCAGGAAATCTGGCCAGAAGAGCTGTCACTGACTTTCACAGCCAAAAACATGAGCAAGCCAGTGACACCTTCCACACTGAAGCTGTGCCGAGCGCCCCGGCACAGCCAAAGCTGGGGATGAGAAAGGTTTCCCTTTCCAAGTTGGCTCTTTAGCTTAGTGGAGCAGGAGCAAGGAGAGCCTGGTGATCTGCACAGCTTCCCAGGCCTGCAGAGATGATTCAGTCTAGTACCAAGTACTAAGGAGACAATTAGATAATCTTCAATCTCTTCCATATGCTTACAAATGCCTGATCAAGGTGTGGTTCTGGAGTTGTTAGCATTAATGTTCAAGACTGCAAGTCTGCTTCTTTCCCATTCTCTCATCAAGTCTTGGATGTAATGTTATTAAATACCAAAAAATTACTATCATACAACTGATGGAAAAAGATAGGGCTGTAACACCTAATAAGAAGCCAGGTGGAAAAGCTATTTCATATCTATTCATAGCATATATGTCACAGCTTTCCCACTGCTGTCTAGAGGAATTTCTGCTCTCTGGGACACGAGAGCCAAGAGAAAGTCAGCTTCACCAGGTGAGCGTGGCAAGGAGGTGAGGCAGAGCATATCCCTGGAGAGAGCAGAACACACACACCACTGTGTCCAAAATCCATGCAAACCAAAGGCATTTTTTTCCAGCTCAGCTCGTGTTTTTTGCTGCACAATAAATGCATGTAAAGCATCATCTCCCCACGATGTGGCAGTAGCTGCCTGCAGAGCCCGTAACTCAGGGCCTTCCCATGTCCTGCCCTTGTCATCAAGTGGAGCTGTTTATACTGGATGCTACAAATAAGGCTTTGCAAGAGGGTCAGAGAGTTCTGCAAAAAACACCAAGTGCAAACCTTAAACATTTTAAGTCATCATCAGACATAGGGATGGTGAAACATGGCTGTGGTAGAGGGACTGTACATATCCACACATATATACACATGCACACAAGAGCAAAATATTCCTTGCATCAAACAGCTTTTGACACATAATGGACTTTTGGCTAAGTTTTGTGTGAAAACCTGCCAGAAATCCCTGCCCTCTGGGGCAATGTTGAACACAGAGCATTTTGTGGACAGGGGCTGGATGTGCCTGTTAATGTCTCTGGCTGCCCTCCAGCTGAGGAAGTCCCTCTCCTGGCTTTCTGGGAAGGGAAGGACACTGGGCAGGTGAAACCCTGCCCACCCCGCTGGGAGCTGTTTGCTGTACCAGCTACTGCTGGTGAGGGATGTCAGACTGAAGTGGCCTCTCCCAGGGGAAGCTCTTTGTAAAACAGATGCCAGCAGTGGGAGGGAGACACAGGACACTAACCCAATTTCACAGCAGTCTTATTGTAGTCTGCAAGAATGAAGGACAGGACACACCAAAAGAACTTGTGCAAGCTTTGGATAGGAAGCTGTTCCCTCCCTACTGGCGAGTCCTCCCACTGACATAAAGGATCCAATTCATCTCCTGGCACCTGGTTTCCATGAACACAGCCTTTACTGACTTGATCTTCATGCTGCTCTCCTCACGAGTCCTCCCTGCAGCAGCAGTGACGAGACCAGTCCTCTCCCTACCCTGCTCCTGGGGAACACGCTAGCTCACCCACACCTCGGGCTGCAGAGGTGTGCCCAGGTGCAGCTCTACACTGCTGGATCTGCTGGGACACCAAATGAGTGATGTCACCACTGACAAGAGCAACTGTTGGATTGAGGGGACAATAAAAAAAGGCAATAGAAGAGACAAGGTGTTCACCAAGGGGGGACACAACAGCAGCAGATTAATCCCATTATATATCACAGTGTTTGCCTTCAAGCAGTGTTAGTTCAATAAATGTTACAGACCTTGGATTCATGAGCCATCTTCAGCCAGCAATGTTCAGAGGAGAGGATCTATGGACAATCCACTGCTCCCTAGGCTTGGGGAGCAGTGACATGTAGACAGCAACGCCACTCCCTTGCCCAGCTGTCCCAGGTGTTGCCAGTCTCACACTGAGGTTGCTCCTACATGCTCTACCTGTGGCACCCTGCTCTGCTTTTACAGCTAAGGAGGCTTTGGGGCATCTATCCCAACACCAGTGACACAGGACTGTGCAATGAAGGGACTGCTCTGCCTTCAGCAGGAATTTGCAGTCCAGCACAATTCTCTTTCCAGCTCCCATGTCCCTCAGGCAGAGGGGGTGAAGGGACACCATGCTGGGCTTACTCTCCTATCTCCTTCCACCTCACACTGGAGACATGAATGAGGACTGAATTGGGTTGAGACAAAATTTGAGTAGGGTCAGCCCTACATGTTGGCCTCTGGTTTGTGGAGGAGAGCAGGGTCCTGCCCAAAAAGCTGCCACGAGCCGAAACCTGGCCAGCGTGAGGCGGCCGGAGCCCAGGCAGGAGCCAAAGCTGCACACACAGCCTGACGGTTCACTGGTGGGCAAGGAGCAGCTTTCCCCACACAGTACCTGCAGCAGTGGGAGCTGCTCAAAGGCAACCGTGCTCCCAGGCAGCCTGGTGCTAACTTGCCTCTCCCTCTCATGTGGCTTGGATGGCATTTCCCTCAGCGCTGCCAAGCCATGAGCCCCCGTCCTTCTGGGACACACGAGTATCTGCAGGCAGGGCTGGCAGGGCCATGTGCTGGGGTTAGGGAGGCTCCTGTGCTGGGGGTGAGCTGCAGGGTGAGCAGGGCACGGGGGCTCAGGAAAGTGGGATGGGCTCCTCTCCAGCTGCCCCCAGCAGGGCTGTTCTCTTGTGATAAGAGCTGTCCCTCAGCTCAGCTCTGCTGCAGGAAGTTTGTTCCTGTCACCCCATTTCCCACCTCCCTCCCCTCTCTCTGCAGGTTGAGGAGGTCACAGCCCTGGAATGTGCAGAGGAAGAAGGGACACAGGAGCAGGCTGCCTTTGCCACCCTCTTCCTAGCCAGGCCCCAATGCCTGTGGCAGGACCCTGCAGCAATGGGCTTACACAGAGGGAAGCCTAAGAGCAGCTCCGGGGGTTTGGCTGCCTTCTGAGCACAAGCCTGCGGCAGGCTGTTTGTGGACAAACAAACCATCCCTATTATTAATCCCTTATTTATTCCATTTCCCCACCCTTCTGCCAGAGAGTTTGTCCCTGGCACTGTGCAGGGCAGCACAAACAGCTGACTCAACATCCAGCAATAGAGGGGAAGAGGTGGGAGCCTCGGAGCTGCCCGTGCTTGACACAGTACTCTGCTGGCAAAAATAGCTTCTCTCCACTTCGAGAGCTCCTCTGTAAGTGCATCTCCCCACAAAGTGGATCCTCTGCATCCTCTGATGCTCCCTCCTCTTCTCTCCATGCTGAAGAGCAAATTAACATTTCCATTCTTTCTCATATGGGCAGCTAGGGAAGAAACCCCAGTGAGGAAAAGGAAGAAGTAGGCAGAAGCAAGTGGCTGGGGATGAACCTCTTCAAATGCTATTAAAAGAATACACAGGTTTAAGCAGCCCAAGAGCAGCTGGAGATGGCTTAAGGGAAGGGATTGCATGCTTGCATTCAGCCCCTCACACCTGCCTTCGCACAGTACTGATGGGAACTCATCAGTCCTGTGTGGTGAAGAGGCTGAAGTGGCAGCATGTCCCTTCCAGCTTCGGGTTTCAGCTTCACACACTGAGGATGTTTGACAGAGGGGCAGAGAAAGGGAAGCCAGGAGGTTATTTCAGCAAGAAGTCCTCTCTGTGCCACTTATCCTCCACCTACTTCCCTGCTCTCAGACACACTCAAGACTTCAAGTGTGGTGCCTAGCCGGCAGTGCTGATTGGCAAGGATGGGTACTGCAGGCAAAAGGAAGCTGCCAACAACCATAAGACAATGATGGAATTTTCTACATATTCAACACTTTCCCTGCCAGAACCCTCAAGTCCCGAGGGAGCCAAACACCCAGGTGGGCTCCTAGTAAAGCCCATTATTTTCAGGAAAGCTGGATGAATTTAGCCTATTCCCTTAATTTTACAGATAGGCAAGTCCCGGATATTTAAAATACTGAATTTGTTCAAGGTGTGCCCAGTTCTTTGTGCTGTCACACACCCCAGGCTCTATTCAGGCCTTACATCCTGAAGTGAAGAAACTCTGGGTAGCATTTCCTGTTAGCAACATGCTTTTAAAGGTCTTTATGTAGTAGTTGATCAGGTGGCTGCAGTATACCAGGACTCTGGAATTTGCTCTCCGAACTAGTCTAGACTTTCTCAACTTGGGAAGAATCAATCCAATAATAGAGTTTCCCTAGAACATGTTTTCAAATATCAGTTCCAGTGGCAAAATCTGGTGCTGTAACACCACGCCCTGAGCCCAGCTCAGATTTAGATAATGTTCACCTTAGTCTCTCTGCTCATGGTCAACATTATTTTTTTCCTTATAAAGTGTAGGATCAACCGCAGGTTTTGGGGAGCAGCAACATATAGAGGTGGAAGTAGTATTGCAGCTTTTAATGGGAACAGCTTGCTGAGGAGTCACTGGGTTGAATGAGGGGAGGGAGAATGTTTCTCAGCTGTCAAGTCAGCACTTTGCAATGCCTCTATTTCTGTGAGCTCTACACAGGCAGGTTCAAACCCTTCCTCCAGGTCAAAGCAGCAGAACCCAAGTGCAGCAGCAGAAGCAAGATGCACAGTGGTGCAAAGCTGACTAATAAAGTGCCCCACCTCATACCAACATAAAATCCCTAGGGACTGATGTATCCCCAGGCTAACTCAGCTGATATCAACAGCGTTATCACACACAGTGTACCTGCCTTGTGATGTTACACAATCCCTGCAAGGTTGCTCACTGTGCCAAACACCACGTCCGCCCTTGCAGCAAGAACCAGGAGTTTGTTGCAGGATCTTCCCTGGACTGGTGCTGGACTTTGCTGGCACCCTGTGGGGAGGTGGTTCCCAGCCTCTCCCTCACTGCAGTTTAAGGAAAGTCCTTGCAGAAGCACAGGGAGAACTTCAGGTGCATGCTGGGTTTGGGAAGCCAATTTGCAAGCCAGAATTATTACTTTCCTATTGTTTTCTATTATTTTTTCCTCAATTCAACCAGCCAGGGCTGGGTGAAGCTGTTGGTATCATGCAAGCCCATCACAACCAGCATGTTAGTGCTACCCATTACTTACATTTATCCTTCCCACATTGCTGTTTGACCCAAGAGATGTCAACAGCCTCAAGGTTAAAGAGAGGAGAGTGCAACAGAAGAGATTTCTTCCGTAAATGACCTTGCACCAAACGTATTCATGTTCTATGGGTCACAGGAAAAACGTCTATCTGGAGAAAAATGGTTCAAAAGGTTCTGTGAGGCTCAAAAGATGCTGTCTTTCCTTGCCTTGCTTCTTTTAGTTGTCCAAACACTATGATATCACTCAGTGTTCCCATGCTCCTGTGGATCAAGGTCTACAGCAGTAACACTTCCACACCCAAGTGGGTTGCAGTTGTGTGCTCTCCTTCTCCCAGCACACAGCATCCCCCATCAGGGACCTGGTACACGCAATTCCCTAAATGTAGCTGCAGTAGTTACCTGAGGTTTTGCTCCTATCTCAGCACAGCCAGAAGTAACCCACACTTTAATCCTCAGCCTGAAGCAACAGGGAAGGAAGAGAAAAATACCCATTTTTGCAGCCAGGAGCACTCCAGCTACAAGCACGTATTTTCTCCACTTCTTTCTTTTTAAGCAATTTTTACACTGGTGCAACCTTTGAGCTGACACAGAGAGGATATCTGAGTTTTAGTCTTGATGAAAATCAAATAAATAAAAAGCAATAAGAATAGGTTTTGCAGTGTCAAATTCACCTCTCCAGAGGCAAAGGACCAACTCAGATTCCCAGTGCTTCTGGTCTTCCCCCCACTCTTCCCAGTCTCATCTCCGCCTCCCAATGCCTCTGTGAAGCCTCCACTATTTCAGCCTGTCCCCCAAAAAAGAGCAATTATTGATGGTACATCAGCCCTAATGGCCAACCCTAATGGGGGCCTGTACATCTGCTGCAGAAACACAAACCTGTTTCTGCCCCAGACTTGCAACTGGAATAGCCAGACAGGGCAGAGGCGAGGGAGCAGAAAGCCCAAGCTGAAGAAGGACAGTGTTGGCAGCAAGCTCAACTGTGAGCCCATATCTTCCTGGAGTTAGTGGGGTTAGAGTGGAAGTGAAGTGATGCTCCTGGAAGGACTGCCTGGAGCAGGAGGAGAATTGGCCCAGTGGAGGGAAGCCCAGAGCTGAACCGCAGGCTGTTCTCTAAGGGTCCCAAAGTCTTGGCTTGGCTGCTTTACAGCTGTTAGGGCTGGCTGCAGTTTGGCTGTTTTTAATCTGCAGTTTATTCCCTCAATCCAGTCAGGACGGAAAAGAGTAAGGATGTGAAGCAACAGGACCATGGCATGCTCCCTGCATGCTGCTGGGACTATGGCACGAGAGATGGCCTGGGCCAGGTGCCACTGTCACACTGCTGTCCCTCAAACACAAGTCCTGCCCCTGTTCCCACCAGCTGGGGTCTGGCTGGCTCAGTCTGGCTGTCTCATGTGTGTTCTCCAGGATCACAGAGGAGCTGTAAGCTCAGAGGGACAAGGAATGGATCCTCTTTGCCACCTGTCTGAAGGAGCAATGCAGCCTTGACTCTGAGAGTCTGCAGTGATTCCTCACTTACAGCAACCCAGGTGACTTTTGCCCTGCTATGCATCCACTGATTCCTTAAAGTCTTGTTCTGAGTCCCACTGGCAATCAGAGCAGACCTTGCCACAGGCAGCAGCAGCACAGAGAGCAAATACATACAAAGTCCAGTCCTTTTTATTAGTGTTTCTGATAGGTGACAATTGTTGCAAGAATCCTGTACTGAATCCAAGAAATTGCAACTCTCTGCTTCTTATTTCCACCTCTGCAACCTCAGATCAAGTGGCATTTAGAAACCAACAGAACAGGGCTGAAGTTCCTTGCAACCTGCAAAGCTCAACCAAGAAACTCATCTCCAAATGCTGGCAACGGCTGCCCCAGCTCTAATGATCCCTTTGGAGGCTCTTCTGCCTCTTGGCTAAGCACAGTAATACTGCGTTACATTTATTCAGACCATATGTAATACACACAAGAGCCCATAAAAGCTTAAACAGCACAATAAACATTTGGAAAAGCACAGTGACCAGATTTATGGGTTTGGATACCTGCCAGCATGACCCACCAGAATCAGATCCTTAAGTTTTTGTGTAAGTCCAAGACATACACACAACACAAACACAAATGTGCTGTTATCCTTGGAAAAAAAGATAAACAGCCCCCAAAGCCCATCCCCAGCACTGGAACATGACGGCCTTTCAGTGCATCTGATTGGACTTCATTTAAATCAAAGCCATAAAGAAGGCCTTGGCAAGGAGAAATAAATGTAGCACGACAAAACTTCACCCCAGAGCACACTGTAAAACTGACAAAGAGGGAAAGACAAAAAGATTTAGACACTTAATTTCCACTGAAGGGGAGATGAGCCCTGCTGTAGAAAAAGAGCTGCGCTTTGCCAGATTCCAAGATACTTTTGTACAAAGTTTCTTCCACAGGGATGATGTGATACCTCCTGTACCACCTACCAGTTTCAAGGAGGGGGGTGATGGCTCAGCAGAACAGAAGACGTGTGAAATTATGACAGATCCCAGGGTGTGCAAAACATTTTGTCCCAAGGAACAGCAAAAACCTTGAGCTTTGAGTACAAATTACTTTGGGATAGTGGGAGAGCAAGGCACCAGCGGGATGTAGAAGTTCCTCTATTTACCAAGCTTAAGAACAGATGAAAGAGTTCCAGTTTCCTGGCTTCTTGGGCATTTTATGACACTGAGTTTTTTTACCTCTTCTACATTTAATAACATCTATGGTTGAACACAGTATTTTGAATACCTACAGACCCTTCCAGTCCACAAAGATACTTCACAAGCAGGATTTAGCACAGCCGTGAGCATCCAGTGCTCAAGACAGAAGCCAGGAGTCCTGGCTGCATGTTTTGTGCCCTCGTCCAGGGTAGAACCCCATCCCCAGACTTAAAGCAAAAGGAAAGAGATAAAAGAACAGCACAAGATACTGCTTTTGAGAAACCTGCCTCATTTGTTATGATAAAGGAGAGCATTACGGATTAGCTGGCAATACATGGAAGGAGTTGCCCACCTCCCACGCATAATTTCCCACAAAATGTTTTTACAAGTTTAAGAAGAGCTGCTACATAAAGTTATACAAAAGAAAGACTAAAACTTGGTGACAGATTTACTTACATAAGGCTCAGGACGTGATGATGCCCTTGCTGTTAAAGGACCAGCTCAGAAGCACTGCTCTGCTTTGCTCATTAAACTGCAGAAAAAGGCTGTTTGTGTTTATCTGCTGCTCCGGGAGGTGGGTTGTGCACTGAGAACAAAAGCCACATGCAAGGGCGCATTCTCTCACCCACTGGCACGGGCACACTCAGGGACAGCTTTGCTTAGGACAAGGTCTATCTTCAGCACCAGTGGCCACAGAGGACAGAGCACGGCGGCTCTGGCCAGAATGCTGCAAGGTACCAGCTGCTAGGAAGACCACACATTTGGTGATCACAGAATTAGTGAGAAGGCACAGAGTAGTAAAGGGTCCTGTGCGAGGAAAAGATGTGTTGAAGCACGGGCCACGTGGTGTCGGTAAATGGAGTACCTGCCAAGGGAATGTCTTAGTAGCTCCTGGGAGGGCAGACAGGCAGTTAAAGGTCTGTGCAAGGCAGCTGTGCTCATGTTAGCCCACACAACAACTCACACGAGAGGAAAGGATGGGAAACACAGGAGAGGCAGGGAGAGAACAAAGCCAGGGGAAGGGCAGTGCACTATTGACACATCCCTCTTCCACCCCCATGCGAAGGAAAGCTCTGCTCAAGCTCCAAAGTACACATCTGCCTGAGAGGTTGAACAGCCCCAGCCAAACCTCCTTGCACAAACAGGGGCTGGGGGTACCTCCAGCACAAGGAAGGGACACAAAGGACAAACAGTGGAGCAGGCAGCTGAAGCAGAGAGCAGAGGACATCAAGGGATACCAAGGGCTGGCTCTGGATAAGGACTTGCAGATGGAATAATCTAGCCAAGTGTCACAGGGAGCCAAGCTTGCAGCCCTACACAGACTGATGATTTCAAACAAAGTGTAGGCTCCTGAGCAATTTATCTTCTACAGCAGACTGTGCTCCCAGTTCTTACGGAGATTTGGTTGAAGAAGAAGAGGGAGATGCAGGTAACCATCAGCCCTCCTCCCTTCCTCCATGCTTACATGATCCTTTCCAGAACTGCCATGGGGCACCTGGGCACAAATGTGGGCTCTTCTTCCACATCACAGCTACAGCCCACCCTTCTCTCCGTGCTGTCCTGGCATATGGGGAAGTGTGGACTGGTTTTTGTGTCGCTTCTGCCCAGGTATCTGCTGTTCATCTCAGGGGAGGGACTTTGGATCAGGCAATTCACCACAGTTTGGGGAAGAAGACAACAGGGTGAGGTCGATCTTGAGCTAAAGGTCCTCCTTCATATGCTGATGAGCAAGGGATGAATGTGTATTTTTTTAGAGGACTGTGAGACCAGTGGTTGAAGCACAGAATTCAAGGGCTTCCTGAAGACTAGTCCCCCTGTAGCCTAGGGCAAACTAGTTCAGTGTTTCTTTAGCACATTTTCCTCAAATACGGAATTTTGCAAAAATTGACATGGACATTGACCCGCTTCTGTAGATCCTGGAAGTTGTACATCAGCAAGTCAAACTGCTGGCATGCTAGGGGTGTTTGCAGAGGCAAATAGCAGAAAGTATGCCGAGAGTCACAACATGAGGCTAAAATCCAGACCTTCTGGCTCCTGTTCTATCCTTGGTGACCTTTCAAAACCACTTTCATACTTTTGCTTCCCTGGTTCTAAAATAAAACCTGTATTTCACAGTCAAGCTGAGAGGGTTCATGTTTGGGCCATACCTCGAGGTGTACACTGAGATAAGTCTATAGAAGGGCAATGCAGTACTATTGCCATTGCTAATACTGGATGACTTATATGATGCTTTCTTTTCAGTATTATTATTATTAGGAACAATCCCTGGGAAGATTTTGGTTTCCCTAAAAAAAGAAATAAGATAGATTATAGACAACTAGGGACAAAAATAATCCGCTCCCATGTGGTTTGTACTATTTAAAGGGACATAATACCTATTTTTGAAAAGACCAGTTTTAGAAGACAAACAACTGACATCTGTCAACATAAAGAAATTTGGAAAAATAGACTTAATACCATTTTCCAGAAGCTTTAGCTGTGCCTGAGATGACCCAGAGTACAGCAGCAAGCGGGTGGAAGCATGCCCTGGGTGACAGAGCCCAGCAATCTCTTCTGGCAGAACACTAACAGGGAGTAGTTTTTCTAACCAATTTTTAGAGGAGGATCTTGGTTTCAAGCCAGGACGCTGAAGGGTGAACAGAGCAGCACAGGACTTGGTGCATAGGGAGAGTATTTTGTGCCATGTTCCCACATTTCTGTTCACTGTTCCGGCTACGGTCAGGTGGGGAAAAAAAGTGATGCCGTCTGTTCAGCCTGAATTCCAGTTCCATGTAATGGGCTGAGTTCTCTTCTGCTGAAGTATTTGGTGGTTGGACAGAAGCCACTGAGCTAACAACATCTGTGCCTCACAATGAACAACAGTTGGAGGCACCAAGAAACTGGCAGAGAATGGGAATTTGCCCCAGACAGCACGAGATAAAGCAAGAAAGTCTTATTCCTTCTGCATTCCTTCTGCATCCTCCATGGCCATCTGCTGGGGAAAGCTGTCTGCTGGAATCCAGGGGTGCCAGGAGGGACTGAGGTGAGCGTGGGGCTGGAGCTGAAGGATGTGAGCAGACTGAGCAGGGGGACACAGCTGTGGGTACAGGGATTTCACAACACGGAAACCAGGGCAGGATCACTTTTGGTTCTGGCATGTCCTGACCCTTATGCAACAGCTGTGAAACACTGATCTCGTCCTGGTCTACAACCTGGAGGTAATTTAGAGATGTCCACAAGGTGGAAAATCCCAAACCACAGACTCTAGTTAGTTTATGCGCAGTTAAATCTTTATGTTTTGCTCTGGGACCAACTAAAACTGCAGCAAAAACATTGGTAAAGACAGAAGGACACATTCAATTAGTGCTGGTGCTGCCCATACAGTTCCTGTCACTAACAATCAGTGAGAAAATCAGCGAGGGATATCTCAGACACAGCATTCAGAGGGAGATGCTCAGCACATCATCCACTGCTGTCTCATTTATTCTGAACACTTAAAACAAAATGCTGGGGCAACTACAGAGGGAACAAGGCTGAACATAGAAAAGTAAACTTGCTTTTCTTTGTCTATAATATTAATAGGCATATTATGCAATTTCCTTGGCTTACGGATCCAGCAACTCTAGTTACAAGACAGGATGGGATTTCCTTGAGGTCATTCTCCCAAACTGTGGGAGTTGTTATTTTCCTGGCTCACCCACAAACAGAATGGTTTGCTCTTCTGAAATACTAATGTCCAACTGTTGAAAGGTTTTGCCAATCAAAACATTGTGGCCTTACCCCGTTTTAATAATCTAAGGCATCAATCTCCCCTTTAGTATTTGTTTGATGTGTTCTGCACCCTGCTGAAATATCCCCTCCAGACCTCCCTGAGCTCAGGCTCTGATTGAAGAGAGATGCCATGCATCAGGCCTGCAGCTTTCTCTCCAAAACTTTTAGCAGGGGATGGTGGTAAAATGTATTTATTTTCATGTATTGAGGAAAGACCATATATTCCAGCCTCTTTTTTTTCCATCACTCAGAGATGGGCCTGAGGCCAAAACGGTGCTGCTAAGCTTGTTTTCTATTTAAAACCTTCATTTTTATTAATAACCCTTTACAGCCTACACACCAGCACTGCGGGAGTTGCATTTCCGTGTTATGTCATCGTGAACCGTTATGTATTTAATTCCTGTACCCACAAACCCATATGGACATCATTAAACACGTACCATACAGTATTAAAACTGTGTTCCATAAAGTGTGATTTAGAAAAAAAAAAGAGCTATGAAGTGGGGATTTCTTTTTTTTTTCCCTAAGGTCATGGGAAAATGGAGAAGTAGGGGAGAGAGAAAAGGTTCAGCAGTGCTGCAGGTTAGCTCACAGCTCTCCACGCCTGCAGACTGAGAACCCAGCCTGCCTTATCCACCACAGAAGATTAATTACCCAGGAACTCGAGACTGGTAATGATGAATTTCTGTTTGGCAGATCACAGAGACAACCTCTACAAAAATTACAGGTTACAAAAACAGCAAAAAACCGTGGTGATTTTACTTCTGCCGAGTTATGTTTCCATCACTTCTCCTTTTCTCCCTAAGAGTTGCCTTTAGCAAGGCAAAAGAGCAGGCTTCCCCATATTGCTGAGGGTTACTTATCAGGGCCACTAACACATCTGAGGGCGGCACAAGGTTTGATCCCAGTTTCTGTTCCAGCCCCAGACTGGCTCATCCTGGCTGTACTCTATGCAAACAGCTAATCCAGCAACGAGGCAACTTGTGTACCTTCTGTCATCCCTCTGTTATCTCTTATGTGGTATTGGGGATGAAAAGATATGGGGAAAGGAGAAAGTGATAGAAGAAATACATCAGAGAGCAAATAAAACCAATGAACAGAGTACCAGTGGGACAAATAGAAATAAGTGTAGCAATGCTGGGGGAAACAGCACAGAACATATTGAGAAGGAAGAAAACAATATCCAAGGGATAATGAAAAAAAAACCAAGCAGAGACAGCTGAAAATGACACAACAAAAGATATGCCAACATGAGGCAGAAAAGCTGATGCAGTCAGGGATAAAGCAGTCAGGTAAGAAAGCAAAAAGAAAGCAAGAGATAAGAACAAAGCACAATGTAAAAATGTCCTGTAAAAGATTTAGGTACGTATGTCGGAGACAATAAGCAAATTGCCTACAACACACCGTAGACACCTTACAGTGACCTAGCCCATTATACCAAAATGTGACCTGCCAAGCTCTCTTTGATGGATGAATTCCCTCTGATCACGGAGCAAGCGCTGGCTGAAGTGAACAGACCACAGTGAAAATGGTATCTGACAGGATTTTACAGCAAGTACAGCCAACAAAGGTGCTCTACGCAGCCTGGTGCTTATTGCTTTCTCTCAGAGTGGCTGCATTCCCTTACGGAGACTGTACTGATGCTTCATTGATTTTACAGCTGCACAATTAAAAGGTCCCCTCAAAGATACACATGAAGATACATACCTAATTGCTTTCATGCCCTTTTTAGTTTTGTGGATTTTTTTTTTTTTTAATGAAAAGGTGGTAAAAATAAATGCAGAAAAAGAGCATCCAGGGCACACACAAATTATTTGCTATATCAAACCTCTACACTATCAGGCCAGTTAAGCCTTTCTGCTGTTTTGTGGTATCTGTGTTTAGGAGTCTCTGAGAGTAGATGTTACCTACGCTCATCCCTTGAAAGCTGGTGACTTATTCCAGTTAAAGCTGTTGTGTTGGCCCCAAAGCCCATGTGCACATACTCCATACCTGCCCATCTCCAGGCAAGAAAGAAGAACTACCATGATTTGCAGAGGGGGCTACTGATGAATGAACCTCCTTTGTATCCCAGCCCTCTCCAGAATTTTTCATTCCCATCAGACAAACACACACATGTACACGCACATAAATAACTCTGGGTGCACGTGTGCTCCCGTTGAATTCAATACAGTTACTGTGTAGAAAACTACCCACGTGCATGAATGTCTGGGGCAGGAGGAGGCTGCTCGCAGGACAAGGCTGACAGCGAGTTTAATGTTATCTAGCTGCATTACTCTTGAGGTGAAAATGTTTTTGACATGTCTCAGTTGGGCTGTGTCCTACTTCATTCAAAATCAGGAATTTGCTTTGATGTTTTGAAAATAAAGCCTTAAAAGAAGGAACAGACATGACTGGCAAAACTTCTTCAGGAAACTTGCAAAGGACCACTAGAGACGCAAGCTGTTAAATGGGTTTATTTTTGTCTGTTTTGGGTAAGTGCTCTCTTAAACTGATCATCACACATTCTACTTACACAGTTCCATGGCATGTGAGTATATCTGAACTGAATGAATCTCAAGTGGAGATAAGACTGGAGATTTTCTGAGCATATATTAGGATAGACAAAATCATGTCAGAAAGCAACATTTGTTTGTTAAAGCCCAGAATTCTCTGTTTGCTGATATTAATTCAATCTTCCCTCAAACACTGCTTATCCTGCCAGTGATCAGGATGTATTGGGCAATAAACCAGGGATCAGTAGTTTATATGCCTGTCCACAAAAAAATTAAATATAAACTACTTGTCAGGAATCTGCAAGGACAAAATTTTCTGATTTATGAGGATGCCAAATGATTGAGCCAAGACCGTATTAAAAAAAAAAAACAACCAACCTTCAGAGAAAGCAGACAAAAAAGGAAGAAAAAAAAAGTACTGATTATATAAATCACTGGAATCACTGGAGACTGGCCTTCCATAAGAAGAGGGGGAAAGAGACTGCCTATTTCATCCCTTGCCTAACAATCCAAAAGCACATAACTTTCAAAGAACCGCATTTTTTCACAGGCTGGAAGCACCACAAGGCATCCTTCATCAGCCTGGCCTTTTGGCTGTTCTCCTTCTCCAAATGCAAATGCTACATCTGGAAAAAGCAGTAATCCTCTCTCCTGCCTGAAAGCCTCCTTTTATCTCCGTTTTTCTCAGAACTCCTACTTCTTGCAACTACTCACTCCGACATACTACTTTATTGAAGGGATTCAAGGCTTTCTGCTCATCTGCTGAATGTCTGCCTCTTACTAAAACCCCAGCTCACCTCTGGAGCTCTCTCACTCGATAGCACGGGTCACCCTGCCCTCCCTCAGCCAAGCATCTGTAACACAATCCCCTCCCAAACACTCAGATGAGCGTGAGCACGATAACAATGAACATTAACAGAAGCTTATTTATCAGGGCTGGCAAGAAAAGCATCTCATTAGCTGTGATAGCCTGTGCAGCTCTGCCACGGGGGCTCCTCCTCCCCCAGGGGATGACACTGATGCATCAGGAGCATTACTGACGCCGTTAAGTGCACGTCCCACAGAGCCCTGCTTTGTGCATTGAGAGGAGGCAAACAATAAGAGAGCTTTCCACTGACCTCTCGCTGCAAGAGTTTACAGCTGTTTGCAGCGTTTCTGTAGTACCCTGGCCCTTAGCTTCACTGCACAGATGTGTGTGGAGGTGAAGGAACTAAGCCAGAGTCAGCAAGATGCCTCAGCATCCAGGTCACTGCAGAGGTTATGTGCAAGCTGAAGAATCTTGCCATTGGGACTACAGAAAGTGCTCAGTTTTTTTACCCATATGCCACCCAAATTTAGGAGCTGTGTTGCTAAAACATCCCATCTTGTAGGAAGAAATGTAGAACACTGGCAAGATGTACTGGTTCCCACTACAAGAGTAAAAGTTGCCCCAGTTACTACTCAGTCTGCATACTTTGTTTGCATCTGCCCTTATTTTCAGGGGTTGATGACAGCCTTACATCCCACCTTCTGCTCCTGTGTTCTGAATAGCTGAACTATTTGTCCCCACTTGGGGTGAAAATTCACAGCACCACTGCCAGTGTCACGGTGCTGTGGCTGGGCTTTTTCACAGCAAAACCCTTCCTGCTCCTCTTTTATTTCCCAAATATTCTCAATGTCCTAACCAAGGGCTGCACCACGGCTTACACTTTAATGCATTCATGAGTCCTTTTTCTGCTTGCCAGATGCTGGCACAGGAGAAAGGGATCATCTACGTGGCTGATGCTCTCCCAGAGCTGCCCGCTGGAAGAGTTGAGGAGTTATGTAGGCAGGACCAGACACACCACAGGACTGCCAGAGGCAGATCAAGTCCCAACCACGCAGCACACAGAGACCTGGGCACCACTGCGGAAGCGGTCACCTGCAAAGCCATTTGCCAGATGTCTCTGCACATGTTTGTTCACTCCACAGCCATCCTGCTGCTCAGTAGGGCCAATGAAAACTATTTGGTTTCAGGGATTTGGGACCACATTTCAACAGGAACTGACAGGTTCATTTTTGGTTAAATGTTTTCATGAAAAGAAAGCTCCTCTTTTACTCAGATTTAGAGGATAATCCGCTCTCCACAAAATAGTGCGTTTTGAAATAAGATTAATTATGCATCCTCAAGGACTATGCAGCTTCCCTAGCAAGAGAGGATGATGTTGCTGAGGTTCAAATCACTAGGAAAAGGACCAGCAATCTATCCAATGGGGAGCAGCAAAGACAGCAGCATTGCTAATTCATTATTGCACCAGGACAGCTTTGAGCCTCTGATGAGCACTGTCTCTGGCATGAGTCACTCACACTTCACTCCTGGTATGCTTGGATGGGAAAGGAAAAGGTTTATCTTTCAGATATGGTGCCCCAGCCATCCTAACCCTACAGTTGTTGCCATGGATGACTTCTCATAAAGCAAAATAGACGTTTTTTGGTCCCAGACATTCAATGTTTTCTTCTTCTTTTATATTTTCAAGCACTAGCTATCTCAGGTTACTGGTGATTTTCTGTGGTGGTTCCCAAATGAGCCTGAACTGCTCTGATTTTTCAAACCCACAAGACTGTAATTGAAAGCAAATGTAATCAGACATATACAATGTTCTGAGGTTCACCACAGTGCACTGAAGTCAGCATTACTGGAGTGGCTATTAAAACTCCTTGGAGCTGGGAAGCAAATACAGCTTGCAAGAATCCAGCAAATAACCAGCATTTATTAGATTATACTAAAGTATTGCAAAGCCACAGTCAATCCTCTATTCACTATATATCCAAGGTCTGTTTAAATGAACATCTTCCTGAGCTGAGGCCAATTGTTTTAAGAGATGAACAAGGAAACAAGGAAAGAATTCTACTTTCAACACAGCAAATTCTGCAATCCTTACATCAGCGTCAATCTCAAATAGTCCATTACTGTCAGCAGGGTCATTCCAATCAAATTCTGGCATAACTGGAAAAAGAAAGAGGCCCAAAGACAAAGGGTATCTTTGAACCCAGACACACAGCTCTAGCTGGAGATAAGCGGTAGCAAATCCCTTCCATAAAACTCCCAAACAAGATGCAAGCGTTAAAAGAGGGGGGTGTGATGGGGGGGTGGTTAATTGAATTCCCACTGGCTCTTGAGCCTGCACTTAAAAGCAGGTCTAGGGTTATCTGTGAAATTTCAATTAAATCAAAAGCTTTGATAACATGATAAGTCATTCCAGAGTTTGGAGTCAAAACATGTTGTTATTTGATCCTCTGCTTGTGTTTCTGGGAACAGCACGCATGAAAGACAGTCAGCAGCAGACCAGTCAGGAAGATGGAAAGGGTGGAAATGAATCCACCAATAGATCGCTATGTCTCCTTCAGCCAGAGCCACTTGAGGTCTGGTATTTTTTTAGACATAGAGAGTCCTAAAGGCACCCCATTTCTCAAGAGACAGAAGACAGAGCAGAAGAGATCACCTCAGAGATGTGCAACACTCCAGGGGATGGCTCCCTACTGCCACAAAAGTTTTTTCTTTCCAGGCTTGCTATAAACAAGATTTTTACCTGCCACAGCATTGGGAGCTGAATGCAAATCTCTGTGACAGACATGAAACATTGAGCCCTGTGTATGTAATGGAATGGATTTCTAGCACAAACTCTTTGGTGGCCTGAGGTGAACAGGTTAAGACAGGTACGCCAAAAAATAATAATACGATTCAACCAAGCCAGAACTGAAACCCAGCTCTCATCTCAACAAAATGCACAAGAGGCAGCAGCTCTCCAGAGAGATGTGACTTGCTTTACCTGTTGTTCAGCACCATTTGATTGCTAAGGCTTCCTCCTCTCTCTTCAGAGGCAACTGCTGGATGCAAAGGGCAGTGCCAGAGACTCTCAAAGTCCTGTTTACTGAGGAACATCACACCTCTGCTCACCAGCGTTTAGACAGAAATGCTTCACCTTAAATAAATGTGAGATTTCAGCTCCACCTGGCCTGTGGTCAACAGCATTAAAATACATTGTAGGCAATGCCTTCCCTTGTCACATGTAGTACAGCCTGATAAAACCCTATCAAATGTAATGGGATGCCTTACTTTGCCCCCAAACAGTTCAAAATCACACACAGGGTTGCACTAGGCACGTGCACATGAGAAAAGCACTCCTTTTCTAATCAATGAGGCTACTGATCCTCAACAGTGCTAAAACCAAAGCAATGTCAAAATTACACAGCAATTGACAATAGGAAGAGCAGACCACTGAAAAACTCCTATCTGACCCCAGGCACCACTGGGGGATAATTTATCACTCTGGCAGCAACCACCCCATTGAACATGTCTGTCCCTTGTGCCCTCCTCTTCAGAGTGAAAGAAGATCTTCATTAAACAGTAGTGTGACCATATTATAGACACAGCAATGACAAGCTGGGTTCTTCTCTGTGATATAATTATATCTGCAACATAAGCTGCCTGTTCTTGCTTTCCAGAGATGTGACACACAGAGGACAAGACAGGCTATACTCAATTCTGTCATTTAGTGAGAAGAAAACTCCACCCCATCTCCTCCTGCCTGGCAGGTGATGAATCAATGGTGACAGATACCTCAGTGTGCAATTAACCTGCCAGCAGGGGCTCACCAGAGCAAGAAACCCAGATAAGAAGAGGAAGTCCCCATCCCTCTTCCTCTCCTCAGTTCCAGGTTTATCCACAAAGAACATCAGGACCAGACACTTCTCTTCTGTGTGGAGCTAAAGATCTCTTTTGTGTCTATCAGCATGGGCAGTTCAACTCTGTGGGCTGCAAACTAAGCGTCACCTGCCTTTAAACAGAGAACTCCAGAAGATGCCGTGGCATTGAGCCAAATCTCTCTAGAAGTGAGTGCTCAAGGATAACTGGTGCCCCAAATCCTTCAGAACAAGCTTGATAATCTCTGAATCCAGTTATTTTGGTTCTGATCCAATCCTACCTCATTAGCCCAGCTTTCCCCCACTGCCCAAATTCATAAATTTACTGTTTTGTCTTTCTAACTGGTTTTGCATTTAGGAGCACCAGCAGAACAAGCTTTCCTGACAGATTTTGGAAGTAATGTTTCTTTCAACGTTGAGTGATGATTTTTTAAAACAAACTATTTTTGTAACTGGCCATTTCTAAAACTATATTATGGAAAGAATGGGATTTCCTTACCAGAATCAAATCCTCTTAGCAAATCTCTGAAACCAAAACTGCAATCATTCTGCAGGTAGAGCCAGGAGATGCAAGAGGCCTTTCCAGCATCACAAAATAAATCAATGAGACAGTAAGGAACAGATTTCCCAATGCCCTGTATTAACCACTCAACTTCTCCAGAAGGAAGGAATTTTATGGTTTAAGTTAAACAGTAAGCAAACTATTACTTTCTAGTCTACAAAATAGGCATTGGCAAATTATCAGCAGTGATTGCTCCTTTAGGATATGAACAAAAATTACTGGACAGGAACAAAGCTCTTGAGCCAACAGGTTTGGCATTTAGTTTTTCTAAAGGCAACATCTCTGCATTTCAAAACGCCTGTCAGTCACTACTCTTCTGCAGTGAAAGAAAAAAGAAATTGCTTTGAATTTGTGCTCGCAAACAGGGAACTTTAACTAGCACCGACACTCTCTTGTGTTTCGCCCCAGCAAGGCAGTGTCCAGTGCCACTGCTGAAGCTGCTGGGTGTTGGCAGAGCTCTAATCTCATTCTCTTACTGATGAATTTCGAGTAAGTCTGTTTATTCTTAATCCACCCTGTGCCCATGACAGCATCCCACTTTTAAACCCTGCAGCCTGCTTATAACCAATCCAGGCAAAAGCTATTTCTGTACACTTGGCTGCCAGTGCCGAGTGTCAGTACATTAAACTGTCTTTGCTCCTCTCAGCTCTGTGTCCTTTCACAGTCAGGCCTAAAACCACGAGCTAACCCAAATGTGATACCCAAGGCAAGGGATAAAAGCTCATGCTGTTCCAGCTGCCATTTTTCTATAGTTTTTTTGTGGTTGCTGGACCTATTTCATTCAGCATGCTTTCTGTTTTTCCCAGGTTTATTGTTTGATATTTATCTGCATGTAATTTATTTTTTCATTTTCTGAAAGAGTAGCAAAAAAGATTCCAGTCTTTTCTCAGGAAGGCTGAGTTATTTGCTGGTATCACCAGTGCTGCAGCCAGTAGCAAATTTCAATACCCTCCATTTGATATTCCAGTCCAAATCAGTTTATATGCTACAAACAAAAGGGAAAGTCCCATGTGAAACTAAAGAAGAGAACGAGTAATGAATCTGTTATTTCCTTTTTTCCATTCCTGCATTGGCTTAGTTTATTTAAGATAACAATCTCCAAGTGAGACCTTCCCAGAGATCACGAGCACTGATGAAAGGCAGCACACACAGGGGGAACTACAGCCCCACCTAACAGTGGCCATGTCCCAGACTGAGCTTCTGCTCTCCTGGTCACGGGGGCACAACTGGGGACCAGCCACACTTGCCTCCTCTATTCCTGGGCTGCCTGACCTCTCAGCCACAGACTGGGACAGTCCCACCCTGTGAGCAGGATACTGTAAAGCACTTCTCAGATCTAAAAGCCGAAGAAACATTTTTCCACAAATGTAGGTGCTGAGGCCAAATAGTACTAGTAATACAGCCCTAAACCAAGCACATTTCAGAAAATAATCACAGGTGCTCTACTACACTGAGATGCTCAAAGAGCTGTGGTACCTAATTCCCAGTGAAATCAGTGAGAGCTGGGTGACTAAGTAGGAGTAGCCATGCAAGGCTCTTGGCAATCACAGCCCTAACCCATTATTGCATCCTTAGCTACCTAAATCTCGGTGAAGGTGAATAAATAATTATTTGAGAATATTTTATTTCACATTTCTGCTGGGGATTTAAATTCAAGGCTGAGGTCAGGCCAGGGCTCACATATTTGATGCCCTTCAGGACAGTGGGTTTTAGCTGCCTTATCCTGTCACAATGTTTATTCAGAACTTTTCCCATTCTGTGTTTTAGAATTTACTTCCCAGGTAAAAAAAAATCACACAAAAATAAAACCTCTATCTCTTCCCTGATTTCGCATTTCTTAGGGAAATTAATTCCCATACTGCAACTCTCAAGTGGAACGAATTTCCCAAATAAAATGCGTGCATTGAGCAGTCAAAGTAACGGTGCCAAGTTCAGACTGTAACACCAATTGTCATCAAATGGTGCTGACCACATTCCTAAATGATGTGGAAGTTATCTGTACTGTAAGTCCTGTAAGAAAGAAAGAAAAAAAATCACAAAAAAAGAATGCCAGCTTTCCTCACAGCACATCTGCTCAGAGACTCAGCTGTCCAATGTGTTGGGAAACAATTCAAAAGCGATGAAGTGAAATATAAGAAATGAAATCTAAGGGATGAAATGTAAGAGAAAATATTTTCATAATATCAAACAAATCAGAATACATACAGATATTTCACACATGAAAAATTTTCCTCCTCTACCCATAGGTAATTAAATTGTTATTACAGGGCAGATCAAAACACATTTGGGAAACAGAAATAATTGAATATAAACACAGTCATGCGTATGGATAGAAAAAGTGTATTAGGGAGCTGTGCTTTAGCACCAATATGCTCATAAACCAAAGCAGCTTCCTTATCATGGTCACTCCATTACCCTGGCTATTCTTTCCAGTATCCTTGTCAGTAACACATGAAGAATAAGGGGAGAATCCAGCTTCCATTTAACACTGGCTGCCTGGCATCAGAGCATCTGAGTGTTACACCAATATTTATTTGATAGAGATATGATCAGTAAAGCTCATGGCTACAGACCACAATAGAGTATTTCTGTTCTTTAGTAAAGGCACCTTCAGCATTAACTCCATTTTCGGCATCAACCCTCATAATATGTCATATAAATCCCCTAGCTTTTCTGGATTTGCATATTGTTTTAAAATTGCTTTACAATTCTTACAGGAAAATGATTCTCAGATATTGAACACTGTTTTAAATTCAGCTTTTAATATTATTAGTGGTGATTTAAACAGAACTCTTGTCTGAGCCTGCATGCATTTCTATAGGGGGAGTATTGGAGAACTGAATCCTTGGCTCTTGATCTGCTCTTTAGACTGGATCTAGACACAGAAAGAAAAAACAAACTCTCACGAGAATGGTCTAGCTGTGATATTTTGAACCTTGCTGCAAAAAAGCCCTAAAACCAGTAGACCATATGCAATGTCTAATTGATTAATCCTACTTTTTGGGTATTTCTGTTATTTCTAGTAAAACAGAATCATTTAAAAAATTGGTTTCTGAGATTTTGTTTGTTGACTGTGAGCCCTGGCCTGACCTCAGCCTTGAATTTAAATCCCCAGCAGAAATCTGAAATTAATCTACCTCTGGTTTAGTTATCAGTAATTATAATTATTAACAGAAGTATCCAGTAAATGAATGGTTTTCAGTGACATAGTGTTTACTTAGAACAATGGATAAATAAAAATGCACTTCCTTCTTACCTTTTCCCATGGCAGTGCAGGATCTGGCCCTTACATGGGCATGATAAAGCACACAAGCCCAGATACTAAAATGTCACATATTGGGAACATAAGCAGTTGAAAACTACTCTTCCTGTACCAAGGCCAATGGTTTGAAGCTTGCTTTCCCTGCAAGCTTCTCCAGAGGAATCCAGCGGGTGGAGCGAGAGCAGCCGAAGCAGCTGCCCCCGGGAACACCGACGCTGGAGCTCCCAACACTGCCTGGCACATCACTGCTCCCACGGCCCGCCAGCTCCCTTGCAAAAGCCATGCTTTCACCACGTGAAACAGCCTGAGAATGCTCCCAGACCATTCCACACAGGAATTTAGTGCCCTCCTATGGTCTCTCCCATGCCACATGAAGGAAACCTGCTGTTGGGAGCTATCTGGCCTGGAGCTATCTCCACCAGCAGGAGCAGGCTTGGAGAAGACTGTCAGCCAGTACAAACGCTGAGATTTCTTGAGACATCTCTCCAGCTCTCTGCCTGTAAGCTGCTGTACCCAGGAGATATTTAATGGGCTGGAAGAAATACCTTCTGCCTATTGTCACAGGACTCGAAAGCCTGGACCATCACCAAAACAGGAAACAGAAAACCTAAGCTGTGAATCCAACCAAACAAATTGGCCAGATTATTACAGCATTGGGAAAGCCCAGCTTTTATTACAGCTGGATTGTGTGCTGCTCGGCACTGCGGGCAGTCGGAGCACGGCAGCAGTAGGAAATGACTCTGTAGGGAGCAGCTGCCGAGCCAAACACGGCATAACCCGGACAGGACCGCACAAAGAAGCAGGGAGGAGGCAAGGGTAGGGCAGATGAAGGGTTGTAAGGAAGAAGCCGGCAACACTTTTGTAAAAGTGCCTAAGGAACTAAGGGAAATTTTGTTTTCTTTCAGGACAATAGGAACAGAAGTGAAGAGCTCAGCTTTGCGGCTGAATTAAGGCAGCACTACACAGATTAGTGCACGATTGCAAGCCATGGCTCAGCAACTAAAGGCATGGATACCTCTCTGCACATCCCAGCTGCGAGGTAAACCGGGCATTTTTGTGTCTCCTCCCTTGAAGTTTAAGCTTCCATGTACTTCTATCTGGAAGCACGTGCTCAGTCACTGACATGCAATAACTCAATGGAATCTCCGGGCTCAACAACCCAAATGCCCATGGGATTAATACACTCCTGAAAATTTGTTAGTTAATTAAACCCTAGGTCAGGCTTTGTCTTATGAGGCCAAGCTGCTGCAGGAAAACTGAGCAGGTCAACATGACACTAAAGATCACCTCATTGTGCACACAGAGGAGACATGAAGGCAACACAAGCAATTCTGTTCTACCATCCCTTGGTGGCTGAGTCACTTGCTTATGGTTCTTTAACCCAGCAAGCTGAATGCCACGTCTATGCTGACAGAACAACATACAAACCACCTCTGTGCTGAGGGCTAAAAGAAGCAGCTGAAGAAATAGATAAAATAATTAGGATAGTCTAGATGCTGCTCCCAGGCTACAGCCCTACCACCTCCAGGGAGATGAATGATGGACCATGAGGTCCAGGGAAGACTGAATTCACAGGGCTTGGGCACCACTGGCTCACTGTTTCTGGAGGGGCTTGGCAGAGTAACAAAACAAGGGAATAAACTGGGATTTCTCTGGAATCGTGCTCCTTCCTGCAGTGCCTGCTGAGGTTCAGAATCGCCCTGGAGGCGTCCTTCCCCTGGACCCTACACAGTGGTCCAGTGAGCCTCAGATCTCCTCCATTCCCCCTCAGTTCACAGAAGAAAAACACTAAGATGTTTCCATTGGCTTTTACATCATCTTTTTGTAGAGACTAATCTTCAGTTTCAACAATACATCTTTTGTGAAGCACTCCCAGCAGAAACCTTAGACACCTTCCCTAAGATCTGTTTGCTTACAGAAGATGAGGTAGGATTTGTTTAAACCCAGCTAGATTAATGTCTTGCAGACATTAGTGAAGTGAGATTTAATCAGGTTATTGCTCTACATTTTCCAGGGAAATAAATCACATTTATTACTAGGTTGGAATAGGATGCAAGGCTTGGGCTGAGAACATTTAGTCTTTTTTGTTTTTCCAGAGGGGAGTGAAGGGATGACTTGAAAATTCCTGCAAAGCTGTCAAACAGGCCCTCTACAACTTTGAGCAGGGACAAGGGACACAAGGCATAATGGCTAGTGTACGTCTGGGATGGGCCTGGCTCCCAATCCCCTGCCTTGCAGAGGTGTTGCAGGGTCTGCATCAGTACAGAAAGCAGATAGGAGTTTCAAGCAGACTCATAATGTCCCTTTGAGATCCTCCATGTGAACTCTTCCATAACTCTTGGGACCTAACTCCTCTTCTAGGTGTCTGTTTCTGCCTGGCACATGGGGGTGTGTCCTTGCATCACAAATGGGGTGCTGTGGGATCAAGCAACCTTTGCAAACCTACTCGCAGACCCTAAATGGAAACTGTGATAATCAGCAGATCTCAGAGTGTGACAGGCTTATTTTGTTGAAATGTTTTCTAAGTTTGCAATACGTGTTTCACAATGAACAAGCAACTACATTTATTCTTGCCAAACATTTTTCTAAAACAAGGCCAGATAGGGGGGAAAAAGAAAAGCAGCTCTTCATCCAGACTTTTGATTTAAAACTTCTCTTTCCTTCATTCATGAAACAAAAAAAGACTTTGTTCTCAGCGATGCTAGCATTGTTTTCTTTAGTACACATGCTAATACATCCCCTTGTACAAAACCAACCATGTGCAAGAAACAAAGTCTGGGAAATGAAATTGCAAAGGTTCTCCTCTTTTTCACCAGCATGGGAGCAGACAGCTGAAGCCAAATACAAATCTTTCTGAGAACTACAGGTTTGCATGTGCTGAAGTGCCCAAACCCCATACGCTTTGCATCCATTTCCCCTAATCCAGAGGGGCTGTGCAAACATGGGAGAAAGCAAATTACAGTAATAGACCCTGCAATCAAGTTTCAAATCATGCAACAAAGCAGCACAAAACACAATGGGACCAAGTCAAAATCTTATTGCAAAGTACAATAAAATATATCCTGTTTGGGATGAAAGAGAAAAGGAAATACCAGGCAAGGCAGCACTGTTGCTTGTAAATACCCTCCTGCCAACGCTTTCCCTGGATAAATTAGTCCTATGAGCCCTAACTGCATCAGCATGAATCAGCCTGTCTGCTCCAAGGTAAAGGCTACGATCCTGTTTTGTGTTTAATGGGAACTCTTTCCCTCCTCCTTTTCTTGGCTTCCTGCTTAGAAAGAATAGACTCTCCAGAGACAATTTTGGATCTGGATCACAATCTTGCTCCCTACAGATAACTAAGTATCTCTGGGCAGGAGTACATTTAAAGAAGCAGCTGGTAATTATGAGCCAAGTGCTTACTGGCAGGATTTCCCCCTGCTACTGAGCCAATGCTTTTTGGGAACTAAATGACTCTTTGGTGATAACTATCAGGTAAAACCCACAAACCAGGGGAGGTTCCCTCATTAGAACCATGAGCAAGAAACAATGCAAAGGTGGGCGAAGGATGGCTGAAAATTGTCTATGAGGGTTGCCTGACTTCCCTGTCCTCCACTCACCCAAAGTGGTTGTGTGTAACTGCTGGGCATTTTCTAGGTAGTACTTGAAAGCTACAAAATCCGTTCCCACGTCTACAGCAGTAATAAAAACAAATGACCTTTTCCTTCCAGCTAATCAAACTGTACTGAGCAGCACTGGAAAACCACAACACTTACTCTTTTGGAGGGTTAAGGTCTTCTGGGCGAGCCTCGAAGAACCTGAAGACTTCATCGCACTGTGAAATATGGGGAGGAAGCCGAACCAGTGCCTGCAAAACAAAACAGGGAGTGAGAAGCACTTAGACATAAGCCAAAGTTTGAAACCTGGCCTCAAACATCTAAACTACCAAGCAAGAGGAGGCAAAACAGTCGTGGCAGGGGCAAAGGAATACTGAAGAACAGCATCACGCCTGGCTGCTTACCTGAGAAGAAAGGAAACAGAGAGCCTTGACTGCAAATGTCAAGTAGGATGCAATGAGCTCAGACAAGCAATGGATCTTAGAATCAGCCAATGTAATTTATTTTGCCATGTGTTCAAGAGCAGAATTTGGTCCACAAGTGCAAAACCATGACACTGCACAGGTAAGTGCTCTGTGATGTGGGCTTGCACAGCATCTCAGACACTGAGCTTAGGGCTTACGGGCCTTATGTTGATGCACACAAATTCAACACCCACTAAGACAACAGATTAATGTGCTCCATAAAGCTTTCCATTAAGCACTGCCAACACAAAAAGCAGAGTTTGCTAAAAAAAACCCCATAACCAAACAAAACAACAATTTGCTCCTAAATTAACAGGAAAGGAAGTTTTGATTAAGTGTCTAAAAAAACCAAATCAAACCCAACCAAAACACAGAGAGGCTTTTTCTGCATGAAGAATAGCACATCCTGGCTAACAGTGTCTGTGCACTCACCTTGGCAGAGGGACATAGCACTTGTCACATTCAGCAATAGCTAAGTACAGTCTGGGCATCAACCACATTATGTTGAAGTGTACCGGAAAGCGAGACTCAAAACAAGACAAGCACACAAGGCAGAAACATGCTGTGAATTTGCTGTTCAGAATCTAGAGCTTGATGGTGCCAAAAGAAGTCAAAGAGCTGTTCCCAGCCCACAGAGATGGGGCAGCAGCTCTCAGTGACATGCCTCTGAGACTGCCTCCAGAAATGACAAGCAGGAGAGGAAAAGAGGCTGGACTTCACCTCCTCCTGCGCTAAGTTATGTTGAAAACAGGCCACAGGTTAAATATAGACCAAGCTTCTTAGAGTTGCTGTAAACCTGTTTGACAAAATGAGATTGGCTCTTCTCCCAGTTGAAAGTAGGACAAACAACCTTGAAAGACGGATGAAAAACTGCACCAGAGCTACATGAAGATGCATTAGGGTGAACAGGTTGTATTAACCATGAGACATCTGGCTGTTCTTGGTCAGACACACCAGAAGGTCCAACTAAAGCACAAAGGCAGGACAGGGCAGTTGGTTACCACCACAATGGTTTTTAACCAGGCTTTGGAAGTGGCCAGATTTGTTTCCAAGACCCCCTTTGCTTGGGGATGTGAAGGAAAAGGGTTGGAAAAATCCTGCTGTGAAACTGCAGGTCTCCAGTAACAGATGATGTTGTCTTGTTTTGAGGTGTTCAGAAATTCAAAGTCAAATGCTTCCACACCTACGGCTCTCGTTTTCTTTGTGAAGGGATGTTATAAAAACATTAGGAAAATCCATTTGGTACCACTAGGCCTGTGAAGAATGAGGGTCTGACCTTTGGTCATGTGAAATTGCACTACAGAGCTGAAAAAGATGCCCTGCAAAAAGGAAGCAGCATCAGACGCAGAAGCTGGGCAACAGCTTGGTGGGTCCAAGTGCCAGGGTAAGCAGCACTGGCTGCTGCACTAAGGCAGGGTGAAACGGAACAGCTGGCAATCTCAAGCACTTTGATGTAAACAAAGGATGCCCTGGTCTCCACCTCTGTTTGTTCAAACTTGCCTAAAAGTGTAACAAAGGTGTGAACTCTGCCTTTATTCCTACTGTACATAAACACATGCATCCAGCTGGCAAACCAGGAATAACACTGGGAAGTCAGGAAGTGCCCAGGAATAGTAATGATCACAGCATGTTGAAAGAGAAATGGCTCACCAGCATGGGCTAACAAGAACATAAACAACACTTATTCATCTGCACCTCAAGCAAGAGACAGCAAAGCAATGCTGTCTAACCAACAGTGGACGGAGCTGGTATTTAGCACTGGCTCTTACTACTCACACCCTTCTTGGTTAGGGCAGGTTACTTAACCTCTCTTCATCAAATTCAGCTGGGATGTATCTTCAGTTACCCCCTTACAATGCTGAGCAATAACACTTACCTAATCTGCAGAAAGGTTAGGAGGCTCAGATATTCAATATCTACAGTGTGTTTTGAAATCCCAAAGGGCTCACTGTTGCGCAGTCAATGGGGCAAGAGCAAGCACTGCGAACGATAGGTATCATTACTAGAGAAACACAAACACCCGAGTTACACCCATTGCGGGGGGTCTCAGCACCAGATGCCTTCTCAAAGAGTCACCACTTCCCTACAGGTGCTCACCCTTCCCAAGAACCAGGCTCCAGATGTCAATACTGAGCAGGAGCACAGAGTGGGTTTTCAGTGATGGAGGAACGCAGAGCTGCTGTGGAGATTTTTGTTTCTAAATCAAGGGAAGCTTTGGGAAATCTGAACCCCCTGAATCAGTGGTTGGCTGCCTGGAAATCTCCAGAAGCACTGTGGTCCTGCTGAGCTGAAGGGGGATAACTGAAAAGCACTTCTCTGACTCCAGGCTTTTGCAGAGCATGGATAAAAATCAGCCAGTCATTTCCACACCCAGCCATCCACCTTCCCAGCCTGGGGCAGGGCTGGCTCTTCTGCTTCTGAATCATCTCCCAAAGTGCTGCAACTTCCAGCCTTATGCAGAGAGATGGACTGAAATCCACCCCATAATAACTTGCCATTGCATGTTTTTGGGAAGCTCAGGTGTAAAGCCAACCAGTCAATTTTTACTTGTTGGTTTGTTTTTTTTTTAAGGAACAAAACCTGAAGAAGTGGTAAGAAACTCGAAGAAAGGGTAAAAAAAAGTGCAAACAAGGGTATAAACCCAATCAGAATCCTTCTATTAATTTTTGAATAGCAGCAGGGAGCAGCGACACACTTTAGCGAAACAAGTGTCTCTTCAGCAAATACACAACATTCACTACGAACAAGTCAAGGCCAACACAATTCTGGTGAGCAAACAAAAAGCGCGTTGAGGACATGAGCAACAATCACTGTCACTCTGCAAGGGGAAAATGCAAGCTTCTGGCATTTCCAGCAAGACAGTTCCAGGGCAAAGCTGCAACAGCCTGAAGGAAAGACTGCAGGGTCAAGGGAAGAAGTGTAAAGACAAAGAGGAACACAGATGGTGAAAGGACAGAAAGGACAGGGAAGGGACATTGTTCTGGGGATGTGGAAACCAGAGGTAAATACACACAGCTACAAACAGCAAGCATCCAGGAACAGCAAGGAACTTGCACAGGAAAGGTGGGAGATAAAAAGTGCCAGCAAGCAGAATTCAGCCTTGCACAAGCATTGAGCACTATCAGTAATAGCATGTTTCCTTGCTTGGCATGCACAGGCGGACGTGCACTGCTCAGCCCTCATGCATCCCTCAGGAGATAGGCTTTCATGTGTCATTCCAGCCTGTAATGATGTCTGCCTCTATATTACAGGTTACAGACAGTCTTGCAGAGCAGATGACTCAAAAGGCTATTGAAAAGCTGTAACGTGAGGCAGGGTGTGAGCAGGCAGCCGTTGGCGCTGGGGATGGCCAGCAACTCTCACAGCACCAGCCCACCTGTGGAACGCTGCTGCGTGCTGCACGCAGCAATCGAAGCCAGCAGAGCACCAAGTGCAGGCAGGGGTTCATTGCTCAGGGTTACATGAACTGGAAACTGCTCTATGGGGCTGTATCACAGCTCAAAGGCTTCACGGAATACATGGTATAAAACCCTGCAGGTACTTGTAATGATGTGCTGAGTGCTGTGGGTTGCATTTATGCAGAGATGTTTATAAAAACCTGATGCACAGATGTGTATATGCAGAGATGCACAGCACATCTGTGTGTAAATATGCACAGAATGGTATTCACCCCACTGAACTTTATGTGTCTTAAATGGGAGACTGCTCACACTTGTCTACCAACTAGTATCATCACTAGAGAAAGAGCAACATCTTCAGAGGGTGCTTTGTCTACCCCCTACCATGGGTGTCTGGAAGGGGTGAATCACTGATTGTCTCCACACAGCCTCTAGAGACACTTTGGATGTACAGCTTTTAAATCCCTAATATTCAGTGGGTTTATTCCCAGCTCTGCATACAAATACACAGGGCCAGCTCACAATACTGCACAGTTATGACTCCCTTACTCTTCCTCTAATTGTTTATCATTTTCATTAACATTAATCACTAGAGCCAGATGTCTGGGTATGGTCCTAAGCCCAGCAAGGGGGAAGGTGCAACTAAAATAGGTAATTTCTCAGAACAAAGAAATAAATTGTTTCATCTATATGAAAACACCTTCTGTTTGTCTGGGAGCCTCCAAGCTTGAACTAAAGCACTGAAGCAGTGGATGGCAAACACTGACAGTCAGGCAGAGAAGTGGATGAAGAGTGCATGGTGGTGATTCAGACTGGAGAAGAAGTGTGAATGAATGAAGATCTGAGAGCAGGAGGAAAGAGGGTGCAGTTTTGGAAGTAACTGGAACATGTAAGAGCTTCTGGCATGGAAGCACCATAACGCAACGGAAAGCAAGGCTCTGCTCCAGGTGCTGAGAGGAGTGTTGCAAATAATTAACTCTCATTACTGCAGCCAGTCTAAATGCATCGGGATTCTGAAACATGGATTAAAAAATGACAGATCAAGTTTGAAAGTATTTTACTAACAACAGATAAATTTTGAAAGTATTTCAGTTAAACTCCCATTCTTGACCAGGACTACTATTCCATCTTCAATCAAATTAGCTTAGTTGTACAATGGATACAGAAAGAAACGTCTGTGTACCTGTCTTGACAGGTTCAAGGATTAAACCTTGAAAGAGAGGCAGGACTGAGAGACCAAGAGGGAGGCAATTATGTTTGTGAAGTACGGTCTCTCAAATAGTGAACACTAATAAAATAATGACCAGTACTTCCTGGCACTGATGTGGCTTGCTAATTTAATTTTTATTAAGGTGGTGTCCATTTGGGTACTCAAGCCTCACTACAGAAAAGCCCCTAAGCTTCTACTTAAAGCCATATCCAGCTTTATGGGACAGCATGAAGGCATGTGACAAATCCAGGTTAGTGTTTATGACAATGGGACTTTACATCTTAAGGTCTTCCCTGCACAAAGATGCTTCCCTCAATTAGGATCAACTCACACAAATATGGAAGTCAGCAAATTCTGGCCTGCGTCTTCCCAGCGGGCTGTGAAAGGACAGAGCAACAGTTTTGTGAACCACTGACCTGCAAGGTCCTTCTTGAAGACAGGATGGTACGTACTGGGCAAACACTCACCAGAGGTGTGTCTGAGAGATCAGAAGCTTCATAAATAAAATGCCCCTTGGGAAGGGAGGTCTATGAAGTTGCTCTTTCTTTCACATTGGCAAAAATTCCTAAACAAATTTAGAAAATCAGGCCCAATAAGCCCAGAAGACCTTAAATCACACTAAACTAATTCCAAGCCTACAGTTAAGAGGGAAATCATCCAGAGAGACTAATTCCAGTGGGCAGCACACATTTACTGGCAAAACACAGTTTGTTTGGTAACTCACTCAGGTTACCAGTAAGGACATCCAGACTCTGCACTTTCATGTTTATTGATGAGAAAACTCCTGGAAATCTTCCAGTGTATCCCACTCCTCTCATTTTCATTACAACTTCAAAGTTTCTTGCAGCCTTAGCAAAACCACTGGCCTAGTTACCTCTGTGATGCCATTTCTCTATGCTGGTACAATGCACTGGGAATAACCCACACATGAGGGGTACAGAGGACAAAGCTGTAGGGTCCAGTGTGATCATGTCCCTGATACAGAATATTCTGCAGACCTCCCCTTACTGCCAAGTATCCCCACAAACTCTCATAGAGCCTCACCCTTTTCCTGGCACAGAAACCACAAACACATCCACACAGCAGGAGCAAGACTTGCTTCTCAACCATGCAAATTGCCACACTGACAGACAGTCTGCAAAAACAAGACAACAAATGGTCAGACATTTGCACCCCCATTTGTGCTTCAGCTTTCCAGGACAGGTGAAATGGATGGAGAACTCTCATCTTGCAAAAAAAAAAAATACTATGAACTTTGCATTTGAACCTGCCTCCCTCCTCTGCTGCCACACAGATTCCAGTGGACAGAGGTCTATTGTTTTGTTTATTTATTTTATTATCCCATATCACAGGTACTCCATCAGCTTCACCCACATCATTCCAGCATAATTCTCTAATTTTTTCAAATTTGTCAGCCTACCCATTTGAGGAGTAACGCTTTGAACTCTTATAGAAGCAGGACTGAACTTGTCAAAATTATGCTCTTGCTCTACAGTTCCATACAATTCTCTAAAGAGACAAAATATCCACTGGAGAGAGGTAGAAAAGCAGAAAAGGGGTAACACTTCCCAAGAGGCGGGCATGATCCCACTCTCAAGTCATACACATGCACCAGTACCTGCTACAGAGTAGGAAACAGTACTTTATTAGCAAAAAAAAAGCAAGCACTTCTCCTCTTAAAACACGAGTGGATTCACTGACCTCACTTCAGCCTTCTAGGAGTTAGCACTGGAGCTAAGCAAGTCACTCAGGTTGGTTCTGTAGCACAGCTGAATGGAGAGAGACCCTGTGTCTGCTTCAGGCTGGTAAAGTGAGACCATCCTGGTTCAGACTCACCACTTAACTTTCTGTTCCCAATTCAGAGTTTCCTGTCATTCCTGGTTAACTTCGTATCAGGATGGAAAAGTGACAGTAAGGTTACACAGGTCACATTCCCAGAAACCTTGTAAGTGGTGACCTTCAGCAAAGGTAGCAAGAAAGCATTTCTGAGATTTGAGTTTCTGCTAAGCCCCAGAGATGAAATCCTGTCCCCAAAGAAGGTCAGCAGCAGAACTACCACTGACTTTACTGTACCATAAAGCTCTCCTTCCACATGCCATTTTCCTAAATTCTTTGTACCTTTGATGTTCAGTGCCTGATTTTCATATTATTTTCAGTCTTGTGGATTTTCATATCCTAGGCCAGGTTTGGAACAGCAGTAACACAGGACAATCATTCTCTGAATAAATGCAAATGGAATGAACTATAAATGTTCAAAAGAAAAGCTTATTCTCATAAAATGTGCAGGTTTAGATAGGTTGGGAGGTATGAACTGCAACTCTAATGTTCCAGTTTATTTATACAGGTTGCCTACTATGTGCTGTGGGATTTAAGAATGACTGGGTATGTTCTGTGCTAGACAATGGTGTGACCAGCTGCCATCTTCATTTACTCCCTGTAATTAGGAGGAAGATGTAGCAAAAGGCAAAGGAATTGGATCTGATGACAGGCGGGACATCATAGTTATTTCTACACTGGTTTTGAAGAGGGGGCACAAACTTGCCTATTATCCACCCTGGACACAAATTAATGTCTGGGCATGGGTTTAGAATCACATGCAGGGGATGGAAAAAAAAAGCTTGGCATTGCTTTATTTCCCAGCATTGGCTGAAGAACTCACCTACCTACAGCCCAACTCAGGCACAACCACGGTCATACATGCTCCAACAGATACATCCCTTGGGGATGGAAGAATTAGCCAGGGCCTGCTTTTCTTAAAGACATGACACCCCATGCAGAAAGACACTGTGGGGGACGTAGCCCTCTTGAACCACTCACAGACATGAGATGCAATTCCTGCTCGTGCTTTTCAGTGACTATAACCACTTCAATGCCACACAGATTTAAACACCTACTGTGGAGTGCAGAGGGCAAATTAAATAAAAATTACAGTACACTGCAAATGAAATATAAAGACACGACATCAGGCACAAGAAACGTACATGCCAGAGACCACTGGAATAATATTCTGGAGAAGTCACTACAGGTTTGTCATACCCAGTGCTGAGAACCACTGTGGATGCTGCTGGAGACAGGAAACACTGGGCTGGGGGAAACTGGGCTAATCCAGCACTGCAGGGTCTATGTCCAGAAAAGCAGCATCTATCAATACACAGATAAAGTGAACAGCTTGGCTTCAGGGACACCATGTCTGGGCAGCAGCAGCAGATCTGAACCAAAGTGAAACCATTCTATGATTCTATGATCTGAGCCAGACTTCTCCAAGAGAGAGAAGAGGAAATGAGGAGAGCAGGAATCACAGCACCACAGTGTCAACTAATGTGCCATCAGCCAATGCCACAACACATCCCTTGGCCATGATCAGGGGAGCCCCGGCAGGCCTGGCTGGGTCAGGTCAGGTCTGTCTGGGCATGGACAATGGGGTCCCAGAGAACCAGCTGACCCTGGTCACTGCTTTCACTGCTGGATGAGAAAGTCCCTGCTTTCCCCACCACACATCTGCTGGGTGAACCCTGACATCAGCCAGCCCTTGCTGCTCCCGTCGCCGGCAGTTCCTGTCTGAAGGAGGGTGGCTGGGGACATAGTGAGATCCTACATATTTCAGAAAGAGCCACTTGGCTGCCAGCAGGAAGACAGTACACTAATTGTCACACAAGAAAGCCTGATCTCATGAGATAAGACTTTAATCACAGCTTCCTCACCCCGGGGGTGCAGATGGCATGGGTTTCACCGCCACCACCACCACCCCCCAGCACGCCTCAGGCACTTTGGCAATCTGCTTCCAATTTTGGATGAGCAAAAGTCTGACTGAAGAAGTTCTTGGGAACGCTTTTTTTTCCCCTCCACCTGCTCCTCTGGCTTTCTAAAAATGGAAAGAAAACCTCATGGGAAATAAGAGAGGAAGTCTGGGGTTTAAATAATGCGCTGATGCACTCAATACCTCTACAAAAACTGTGAATCCTACTTGCTTAGAAATCACTTTTATTCTACTGACAGAGAATCAATTATGAAATCATAAACCTTCGGCTAGAAAGGAAAGATTAGGTGGCTTATTCTTCTTCTCAACAGAGCCATGCTTTTCTGCCCAGCAATAAATTTCCAGGCTTTCACTCATGAGGAGAAGCGCTCCTGGAAGACGCTGGTCCACGCTCAGTGCTGCACCAGCCACAACTGTCCCTCATGTGGCACCGGGGGACAGAGAGGCAGGAAACAGAAGAAAACACTACTTTAGTTGTGCCACTCTGCCTGCTCAACTCCTGAATCATCGAGGCTGATGTGGAAACAAAATCCACATTTAGGGCAGGTGAGTCTTATAGCCTTTACTGAGTGAATGAGGCACCAAACCACTACATAAAGTTTGCCAGGAAAAATGCTGCAAGGACCCTGGGAGCAAACAGTGGCCTGTTTCCACCTGCCCTGTTAGTCCTGGTGGTGTTTGGGAAGCACCATCCTTCCCTGTGGCGGATGTCAGCACTATCCAGCTGGGACATCCCAGCGCTGGTGGTGGCCCCGAGCCCCGCAGGCAGGAGGGCTGCCCTGCACTCCGCAGAGCCCTTACCCTGCAGTACTCATCGATGGGCTTCAGCCTCTTCACTGCTACGTCTCGGACGTGGCTCCTCCGGAACAGGATCTTGCCTAAGGAGAGAACACATGAAAGGGGAGGGTTAGGGGCATCACCTGCCATGTGGGACAGCACAGCAGCACCAAGCAGGCAGGGCAGCAGAGTTTCATCCCTAGCTCCAACCATGGCTGTTGGCAGGAAACCTGGATGACTGCCACCACAGTCCTGCCTGTGTGAGCTGCTTGAAGGGGACCCAGAGACCAATGGGGCAGAGAGGGGTTTCTGATTTCATCCTGTAGATAACACAAAAGGTTTTGGTTCCCTTGCAGTGATGGCACTATCCTGGAATGGACTGACACGATGTTATGACTCCCTCCTAATTCAGGGTCACTTTGACATGTCCGTGCTGACTGTGCAGGAAGCATCACTGGGCTCCATCTGCTCTCCACTCAGCTGCCTCCCACTGTGGATGCTCCTGCCCTTCCAGGCAGACAAACCACACACCCAGCTCACAAGCAAATACAAGACTGTTGGTGACAGAACCCTTATAAATCTACACAGAGAAACCAAATAACAGAAGAAAAATAAACAAACTCTTTTTTTTTGAAACTAAAAAAAATATAATAACCTCCATGTCTTTACTGGATGACATTTCTGCAAGCAGTTAAGATTAAATAAACAACAGGGTTTTGTGTGAAACTGATTGTAACAAAGTTTATCAAAATAATCTAGGAGCTGAGTTTCCCCACACACAAGGATGTCATAGAGTTGGTATTTTTTTGGCTAGAAGGGATTATATCTTCATATCCTTTTTTGGTGGTTTTCTTCCCTTTTCCTTTTGTGCTGTATTTATTTTAATATAATGAGACAAGAATAAATTTTATGTTCTCCTTGTGGTAGAAGAAAACAGTATCTGCCAGCATTATTTAGTCCATGAAATGTCTATGAAAAAACCCACAACATATATACCACATACTTCTTCTGCCAACAGGCAAATAATGTACTCATCCATAGATTGTGAGATAAGAAACTGGACTAAGAATATGTGGCTTTGACTTTGTCATGATTACACAATCTGAGAGGTTAATGAAATGGCAGCCTTTGACAGTCCAGTAGCAGAGGCTCTAAGTCCCCCCCAGATGCTTCCCCTTTTGGCTGCCTTTTCCTCCATAGCTGCTAATCTGGAAGGTGTTAAAGCCTTTTGTTTCAGACAGGAGAAAGTGGTTTATCTTTATCCCCAATTCTGGCAACAAAACAGTGTGTGCTGTGAGGTAAAGCCATTTCCTGGTGCCACCAATTTATCTCTCTGGGTTCCCTGTGGTTATCTCATTACTGCGCTGCTGTTGAGCCATCCCTGTAGGATGTGATGCCTTGTGGTCACAAGGGAAATCTTCAATGGATGTCTGAGACACTCATCTCAGCTTGAGCAACTTAGTCAAAAGCTGCTGGAGAAGGAAAGTGACACTTCCATCTCCCTGCACTGACCCACTCTGGACACACCAAAACATTCTCGCTTTCCTGTTTCTCTGTATAGTAAATGGTGAGTATTACCTGCCTCGAGGATCACACTTTACTTGTACTGCATAACTGCAGTAAGCTGCTTTTTCTGGGGGGGAAGGAGGTGGGGATAACTATGGAGAAAGGAGTAATTCCTTTCTCAGTGCTCCAGAAATGCTGGTGTGGGAGATCTTGGTATTTTTTTTTTTGCAACTTTTATAAATATACTGCAAAGAGAAAATGACATTTTGGAAACATTCTCACTTTCTGGCTTTCCTGTTTTCAGTTCAAGCCATGAGTCGAAAGTTGAACGGGTGACCATATAAAAACATAAAGGAACCAAAGACTTAAACACATGAAAGATCTCCTGCAAATGCAACTCAGCTTTTCTAAAAGTAATAATAAAGAATGTTATATTAAACAGAGTACAAAAAGGACCCCAGGATACGATGAAGCTTAATTCAGTCCTTAAATGGAGATGGAAAATATTAGGACGACTGTGGTGTTAGGACAAAACAAAGCCCAGAAGGTGCTTCCATTTTTATCCTGTCAGCAAAAGGAAGATTTTCCTTCTACTGCTGGAAGCTGGAAAAGGCTCAATGAAGCCAGTGGGGAAGATCTGTAGCTGCCCAGTCCAGTATGGCATTCAAAGCTGAGATCTGGAGAAGGCTGAGTATTTTAGAGCACCATGGAGTTGCAGTCAACAAAGAAAAAACAAGAAGAAAAACCAGGACACTCCGCAAACACATCCAGTTCTGATGGGCAGCAAGGAGGGACCCCCTCACAAATTCTGGAGGTCCTCAGACAGAGAAGTCTCATCGACAGAGTCACTGAAGCACCTCTAAGGAGGGACAGCTTCCCAAATGCCCAGCTTCTTCTCTCGTCTGGGAAGACAGACTGTGCTGACAGCAGCTCAGTCAAAGCCATCACAACCAACCAGCAGGAACCACTGCAGACCCAGTGCGAGTTACTACTGCTCTCACCAGTTCCCCCTTTTCTCCTGGTCTTCCTCTGAAAGCAAGGGATGTTCCACAGGACCAGAAAAGGAAGGGAATGTGAGAGGCCCATGTTGTACACTCTTTACCTTCTCCAAGTGTGTGCAGACCCCATCAATGGAAAGCTTAGCCTAACAAGGGAGGTAGGGTCACCATAAATCCAGGGAAGGCAGAGAGCTGGGCAGCAGGAACACATCAGCCAGCAAGGAACCCTCTGGATGGCGCTGGAAGGGAGCATTTTGCCCAGCACCACCATCAAGTGGGGGAAGTTCCAAGGTGCCTGGTAAATGCAGAACAGCCCAGGCAATTTCCTCGTGCGGGTGGAGTAGTGGTTTATGTGCCACTTGGCTCTTCCTCTGGGAAAAGCCCCATCTCTAAGGAAGGGATCTATTCTGTGTGAGTACACAGAGTGCTGCTTCCTCTCTCCTGAATTTTACTTCAGCTCTTTTAAGCCTTCTGAGGAACTACAGCACTATAGCCCTGTCCTACAGAAGGATGAGTGGCTTTTAACCATGCTGCAGCCCAGCTAGGAAATGAACAGGAAGTCTGTCTCAATTCAGATGGGAAGTCATAGGTTACATGAAATGATGCTGCCTCATGCAAATATTTCATTCACTGGTGTGCCAGGCTTGGACAAGGCCAAGGGAGTTCTGGCACATGTTAGGAAGGGCTCTGAGGACAGCAGCACTTGGAAAGAGAGACGTGGGAAAGACACAGGGCTCCAGCCCTGCTGCTAATGCAGGATAACAGTATTTATTTTTATCATTTTTTCTTTAAAGAAAATATTATTCCTAGGAAATTAATATGGATAAGAGGCGAAGTATCAGGTTTAACATAGTAGAGGACATTTTAAGTCACCCCTTCATCTCTGCGTGTATATATATATGTAGTCTTTAATTTCACGACCACACACCTCTTCTCTCACAAGACCTAAGTTTCCTCCTGTACACACAGTGGGTGCACAAAGTGGGAATAATAAAGCTATGCGGGAGACTGTCTATCTGGCAGCTGCTGATTCTGCAAGCTTAAATGTATCTTCAGAATATCACTTTATTCCTGCATCACCTCATACTTGGAGTAACACAGACTTTTAACAAGTGCCACAAGGCCCAAGAACAAACCAGTTTAAATACATCTGAACACTCTGGTGCTCCCACTAGCCCACAGGCCCGTGCTGAGCACACCAGCAGGGTCTACAGTCTAATGCTTTGTAATAGTCAAGGATGTGGTTTGTATAGGGAAGAAGCCCAGCTCCTGGGGGGCTTGCTGACAGTGTGGAGCATGGTCTCGAGGCAGGACAGCACCAGGCACCACCAGGCAAAGAAACACTCTGAGTACCTGCAGGGATGCCTAGCAGGAGAATCCTGTCCTTCCTCTTCAAGAAAGGGGGACATATGGTACACAGCCCCTACAATCACAGCAGATGCCAGCTGTCAGCAGCCACTGCCCTTGACCGGTGATTTGTAAGCCTCCAAAACAAATCTCCTGATCACACCTTTCACCACACGGGAGAGGTGCTGCATATCTAGGCCCTGAGACCTTCTAGAGATGCCTTTGTGCTCTTCCATTGTGCCAGTGGCTCAGCCCAAGCTGCCAGCTCTGCTGCTCCTTTGGAGTCAGGCAGTGAGCGGCAGCTGCTGCAGGGGCAACAAGGAGGCAGGGAAATTGTTGTTAGCTCCTTTCCAAATCTGACAGAGAACAGATTCACCTCTTGGTCTCAGTCTCTGATTGCTGAGCTTGAGTCTCATTTCCAGGTATGTCTGGGTGATGGATTGGCCTAAGGACACCAACTGTTTGATGCAAAGAGCCTCTGCCAGAGACTAATAAGAGACCAAACCCACTATCAAAGGGATGATGGACAAATGCATACTGACATTTAATCTTGAATTCCAAGCACCATCACCACACTTCAGAATGCAGTAAGTGAAGCAAGCCATATGATAAATACTCTACAGTGGACAGCCTGAAGACTAATGGGAGCATTAAAAATACTCTAATGTCTCATCTGATTTACGTTTAAAAGAGACATGTGCTGCCTTTGACTACGGAAGCTCCAGCTGTGGAGGTTCTGTCAGTTCTGTCTCCCAGGAACAAGAAAGAGCTCCTGCTTCTGCCTCTTCATGTTGTTCTTGTTACTGTGCTGTTGATTCTCTGCCTTTTTTTACCTGAAAACTGGGAGGTACCAGGTCTGTATGTATTGCCAAGCAATATGTACAACCTAAGATCAACTTCTCAGAGGTACTTGGGAGATGAGGTCGGATTCTTTTTGCAATTACACTGCATCAGTTGCATCAGTAAACAAAACCAAAGAATTTAGCCCTTGTACAGTTACAGGTTCTCCTTTTGCGCTAAGCAGCTTCTTCCAGTGTAACTAAAACTATTTTGCTGTTCAAGTATTTTTATGAAGGCTTCTAATTCTCACACATGGCTGTTTGAATTATTTTTATACACCAAATAAGCACAGGCCTGCAATCAAATATGACACAAATTACCCTCAGCCCATTTAAGCTGTGACATCCACCTCAGGGTCCTGCCAAAACTCTCGGGCACCTGACACACAATCTATCTCCCAAATGGAGCATTTAAACATGCACTGCCACCTTGCAGTGTAAAAGAGACACATCAACAGCACAACACTATGGAATAGAACAAAAAATTGTTTTTCTCGTGGAAGTACGTGTGATTGTCAATCAGATGGCAATCTGATAGCAGCCAGAAGGGAGGTGTGTTCCTTACAAAATAATATCTTATTTTTAAATGGGGATTCCAGTTTCCATGGATTGTTTCACCCATGATTTCCTGGAGTCAGAAAGTCAGTGCCAGGGTCCTAACACTGATGGCATTTGCTCCTGACAAAGAAAGGGGAGGGAAATGATTCATAGTGTTTCCACTGGTGGGAGGGGGAAGGACTTTTTTAATAAGCAGAAACTCGTGACAGAGTCAGAACTATTGGTTGCACTTGTCTTGCCAAAGAGCCTCAGCTGATAAAGGCCTTTGCTAATCAGCAGGAATTACTATGGAAGGTTACAAGAGGTGATGGAGACAGATGGGGCAGCCAGGAAAGCCACACAAGCAAAAACGATATTGCCCTGAGATGTGGGGGATGGTGGGGACAGTGTCCTCCTGCCCTTGGAACCTGTTTTTAATGTGCATAAGCTGCAATGTTAAAGAAAATCACTTTAAAAAAGAGAAGCAATAAAACATGGGAAGTAACATGGCTTGTATAAGAGTAGCACCAGGAAGAGAAATCTTCCTCCATTAGAAGCGATAAGCAGAATATGCCCTTATGTGAGTAACTACAAAGGGAAACCAAAGACAGGCAAGTGGCGAGGCTGGATTCCCTTCCAAAGAACTCCTACCTCTGAACCTGGCTGTTTTGCAGTGTCTGGAGGGGTGGCCATTATCCTCCAGGGACAACAGCATCGGCTCTAGAGCTTTGCTAGTACACACTTTGGGAATTCAAGCATCAGGCACAGCTGGAAAGAGAAAAGCCATGAGCACTAATACTGAAATTGAGAAGTGACAGATGGGGGCCAAATCTCAAGCTCTGTTTGTACAGTGTTTTGCATAAGCCAAGAACTCCTTCATATTGCTCTATGTCCTGCTTCTATCACCCAAAAAACCTCCTATAATCTCCTGTAATCCCTCTCTTCAGATGCCACAGCTGCAAATCTCCCACATCTCCAAAGCAACGCAGGTATCAAGGTGTAGGTAAATTATACAGAGTCTGGTCTGAAAAGGGCAGACAGAAGTTGTACTAAATTATCCTTTCAATTTTCTCACTGTGGGGCAGCTCCCTGCGCATTGGTCTGTGAGCACCAGCAAACCCAGAGACCCATCACCTCACTTAAAACAACTTTACCACCAGAGTATAGCAAAGTGAAGCAACTACCCCACACAAGAGAATCTCAGTATGAGCACAAGTCTCCAGAACCCTTAAAACTGAACTTCCCAGTCTGTGAGTGGTTGTAAGATGTTGGAAGTGTTGATTCAGTGGGTGAGGCCTTCAACTTGTGCAGTGAAAATCGGTGCCTTCTCAAACTACACAGCTCAGCTTCTCCAAGGTGGAAAGTGAACTCCTGTAATTGCTGGGTGCAAGTGCTACATTATCCTGCAAACAGCCAAGGGCTCTTAATTGCAGAAAGCAGTCAGCGTGTCTGAGGGCAGAGGGAGGAGGGTGTTCACACCTGCAGCCAGCAACACCAGCAGCTGGCACACCCTCACCCGGAGGAACTAACGTGATGATCATTCTGAGTCCCACAAAGATAAGGAGCCAAAAGAGGGTCAGGTTTCCAAAACACCTGAGAAACAATGCCTTAGGAAACAGCAGGGCTTCCTCACACAGAGGATGCAGGAGTGTCCTGCTCTTTGCATAATCTTTGCTACGCTGGAAGCAAAAGGCACAGAAAACCAGGAGAGCCTATGCAGATCCAAAGCATCATCCTTATCTATGCATGCTTCTCCCCTCAGATAAGAACCACATCCACTGCACTTTTTGCTTTATTTTGTTGAACATCCTCCAAAAAGATCCATTTCCAAATATCCAGGACCAAGTCATTTAATGTTCAAAACCACTGAGGCTTAAATAATGATCAAACTATCTAGACCCTACACCAAACTGACCAGAGAAACACTAACCACTACATCTCACTGCTGAAACAGTGGTTTTCCTCCTGTATCAGCTGGCGCCACTGTCCTGTCTTCACCAAGGTAGTTAGTGGCTCCTAACCTGTGATTTCCAAATCAGTAGTGCTCCACAGACGGTCTGCAGAGCTATGTTCCAGAGTACCTTTCACTCCCTGGGCAGTGTTGGAATGATGTGGATCACCGTACATTGGCCCAACAAGTTTGGGAAGCAGCAGTTCCTGTGGGTATTACACATTTGCTGGTGAAAATGGTTGTTTTGTCTGAGTTACTTCAGTGCCTGACTGAAGGAAAAGGCAAGAGCCTCTCAGATGCCTTTGTGCCACATTAACCATAAAAAACACTCTTCCGATAGGGCAAGACCATGCCCCCGTAGCTACACTCACAAAACTCTTCCTCTGCTCTTTCCAAACCCACATCAAGTACCATCTTGCTCACTGGGGTCTGGTAAAGTCAGCAGGAGTCTTCCTACTGACATTTAGTGGTATAGACCCTCAGGAAAGGACCATATGGTCCCACCTCAATCTTTTAAAGCAGGAGCCTTAAGGAACAGAGCCTATTAAAACGTTTGCACTGTCTCATGGGACCTGTCATTCATGCAGGAGTTGGTGTGACACTAAGCCTGAGATACTACCTCAGAGGCCCTGGGCCAGCACCAGCCTCACTGACAGGGAGCCTTTGGGCTACATCCACTGGGATAGGAGACCCTGCAGCAGGGTCACTGCAGGGAGATGGATGTGCACCACACCCTTGCCAAACTACGCTGCAAAAGCACAGTAAGGTCCCAGCCACATCCTCTGGCATGACGGGCACTAACACTGCTTGGACGACTCCACCCTTAAGCTGGTTGAGAACTGGAGCTGTGAATAAAATAATATTTGCACTCATACCACATAGATCAAAGTTATTACTACAGGGAGGCTGGTCATGCAATAACGCGGCGCCGCAGCGTGTATTCTTACAGGAACACTGCAGGTGGAAATTGAGGGGTAAGGATGCAAAGGTGGCTTCACAAGGTCACAAAATGAGCACACACTAATGAAAGCAACAAAGCCAGTCCCTAGATCCCTCTGCGGATCACGTACAGAATGAAAATACATCTACCTTGCTATCTAGGGCCAGAGAAATCTTCCTGTTAATTTATTCTAATAGAAAACAAATTCTAAATTTCTGCCACAAAAGAGACAGAACTCTCTCCAGTGGAAGACCTTGATTAAGTCAGCTGTCAGGTTACACATGTCCCATATTGTAGGAGGTGAAATTCAGCAGTCAGATTGGCAGGGATGGTGATCCACAGAGCAGCTGTGGCATTTGGAAGGTACCAATTAACACAGAAATTAAACAAACAAACAACATGGCAGCAAACAAACTAGGTGTCTGTGCTTGTCAGAGGCTGGAACTCACCAGCTAGGATTTCAGAGAGCTGTAGTAAGAAATTAAATCCCCCGTGCTTAGCAAAACAGAGCACTTGTTTCCTAAATCAAAGTGCTCTCCTGGAGTCCTCCAAGTGAAACTGCTGACTAGTTTTAAGCTGAATTTTCACTAGAAGACAACAGGTACAGAGAAGCTGCTGAACGACAACCAGACCAAAACTGGTTCATCTACAGACCAAGACACCATCTGAAACCACAGACATCATCCTCTGGTTCCAGACACATCTCTTCAATATGTCCTACTTTTAAGTGTTATTAAGAAAATCTCTGGTAGGGATTTCCTCTCTGCCTGCTCTGACCCCTGATAAAGCTACTGCTGTTTCAAAAGCTCACAAGCATGCACTTTAAAGCAGGGATGACCAGTTTCTGTGTTTCAGAAGAAGGGAGATAGGCACTTTTATTTCCAGCACATGTTGGGACTCTTACTGGTGCAGTCACCTTCACACCAACCTGTGCCAACTTCGAAGCCAGACCTGCACTCCTTGCCCTGCCTCCTCTGAGCCTGCAGTGCAATAACCCAGCTGAGACTTGTGCCCACAGGTATTGATTTGATCTGGCTGAGATGGAGATGATTTAGCAGCAGAGCACAGTGCTGTGCTTTGTATCTGTAGCCAGAAAGGTGTTAACACCCCAGTGTTTTGGCTACTCCAGAAGCAGCACTTGCACAGCCTCACCACTGTCTCTCTAACATTGCCATCACCACCACCAGAAGGCTGGGATGGGCAAAATCTTGGGAGGGGACATAGCCAGGACAGCTGACCCAAACTGACCAAAGGGATGTTCCAAACCACATGACATCTTCTCAGTACTAAGAGCTGAGAGAAAGGAGGAGAAAGGAGGGGCATTCATTATTCATGACACTTGTCTTCCAGAGCAACCATTATACATAATGAAGCTTCACTTCCAGGGAAGTGGCCAGGCATTGCCTGCTGATGGGAAGTAGAGAATAAATCTTCTGTTTTCCTTTGCTTCCACATGTGACCTTTGCTTTCACTTTATCAAACTGCCTTTATCTTGACCCACAAGTTGTTTTTTCCCATCCTATTTCCCCCCTGCCTGTCCTGCTGAGGAGGAGAGTGATACAGCAGCTTGATGGGCACCTGATGTCCAGCCAAGGTCAACCCATCACATCGCCTGATGAAACAGCCTTAGGGTCAGGTCTGTGTCCAGGCCACCCAGTAGCACCTCCTCTCTAACTCTTGACCGTGAAGCCACCCCTACTGCCCCTTCCCAGCTGATGGATGCAGGGTAACCCACTCCTGTGGCAGGCAGTGGACATGATGGCCCATGTGGGCACAAGCAGCCTGCACCAACGTGAGCCAGTGTCTGGTCACTCGGCTTCCTAGGAACAGCAAAGCTCACTCAGACTGCTCTGCCTTGGCTGCACGACACCAGAACTTATCACGGCTCAGCCGATGCACAGGAACAGGGAAATGATTTTATAATTACTTATCTGATAACCAGCCTCCTTCACACCCAGCTCCTCCGTGTGTGAGCACGTCAGCTGCTTCCAGCTCAGGCCACTTAATGCAAACTACGCTCAAGTGTGACTTGGCACCAGCAGTGCCTGCTGCTGCCAGAAGACAGTGGAGGACAATCCGAAAAATTCCTCTCAGTTCCTCCACGTGCAAGTAAGTGCAGCGTTAAGGCTGCAAGAGGACAGAGCTGCTGCCCTGGATCTCAGGATGCTGAGCATCTCCAGCTTTCCAGGGCCACCCTCTCCTGGGTTCAGCAAGGTGCTTATGTGTGATCAAAGGAGGAAACAGCACTGTCAGATGTCAACAGCTTTGCCCACTGCAGAATAAAAAGCCTCTTTCAGAGATTAATGCTCTGAGCAATTACTCACCCCATGAAAGGAAATGTCTTCAGCCAAGGTGACACCAGGACCCCAGGACCATGCACACTTTTGTTTCCCTTTCACAGTTAATACGGGCTTTTCATTTCCCAGGGAGAAGAAAAAAAGGTGGACTGGAAACTACTGTTTTGCTGGTTTTTTATTTTTAATAAGGATCGCTGGGCCAGCAGCATAAAAACATGAAAACAACCCCAACTTTATTGCTGAATTAAAGAAAAAACACTAACATGAATAGGCACAGAAATTTGAATTAGGAATGTGAGCTGGTAATTACCCTTTTGGGCCCTGATTAATCACATTTGAAGCCACAGAGACACTGAGCCGCCAAATGGGACTGACTGCTAACAAAATCCACCCCACAAACAAACCTATCTTTCTCTCCCTGTGCCACCACACAGGAATGGCAGCTCCCCAAATGCCGTCTGCCTTTGTGTCCTGGTGTGCAGTGCTATTCAGGTCTGGACAGAGATACAAAGTCACACTATTGGGTACCTCAGATAACCCCTCTGAGGTGGTCCAGCCTGCAGACTTGTGGTCTCCCAGCAGAAGGTCAGGAATGGACAGATGCCATCTCCTCCACCTCTAGATGGAGGATCACTATCTGTGTGTTTAGCTGCAGCAATTCAAGAATGCAGCTCCACCAGTGGTTATTACACGCTAAAAAGGGACAGAAGATTTTATCCACTTTGTTTCACAGGTGTAGGAGTGTTGCATTTGGTTGGGTCAAAGATCTCTGTAATCCAGCTCCCTGTCTACAAGAGTGAACAGTAAAAGATAGGCAAGAAATTCAAGAACAGGATACATGTAATGAGATCCTTCTTGTGATACACACTTTCTATTCCTGCACAGCAGAGCTTAGACATTTGGGAATTAGAAAATAACTTTCAGCAACCAATGCTGGCTTCATCCTATAGAAACTGCTCTAGCGCATTTTTGAACCCACAGATTTTGTGGTCCCTAGGGAGTCCTCTGGAAATGAATTTCATCATTTAATCACACAGCTTGTGATTTCATACTTCCTTTTGTTCACTTTAAGCTTGCTTTTCAGATCTCACAGGCTGCACCTGGTTTTTGCATTCTGAGAAATAAAATTAATCATGTTTTCCTCACTCTCTCCAATTTTTGGTGATTTCACAAACTTCTACTCTACCCCAACCATCACATTGTTCAAGACTGAAGACTTTTAGTCTATTTATTCCTGTCCTACAAAAGCCAATCACCTCTGTAATCACCTCTGTCATCCTTCTCAGCACTTTACTTTATTATGTACACTTTCTGCAAGGCAACACCAGACCTGCACACAGTATTCACAACGTGGGGAAATCTTGGATTTCCACAGCTGAAGCACTGTGTTTTGTTCCCCATTCTTTGCCTAATTCTTTTTAGCACCACCTTTGGCTTCCTGACTGCTGCTGACTATTGAGCTGCAGTTTTCATGGGAACACCTGCATAGCTACTGAAATCTTCCTAGATTGCAATGGTTCTTCTCCCCCTCTGCCCTCTCCACTGCTTTGTGCTTACCACCACCAAACTGCCTTTTTACCCCTGTATATTATGAAATCCTCCTCCAGCGTTTTTCAGTCAGCTCCAAATTTGAGTATCCTAAGTGAATTTCACAATCAGCCGAGTTAGTTATATCACTAGCACCTCCTATATCAGATCATTCAAGAATCCCTGCTGGTAAATCCATGTATCTTTTCAGATAGGAAGTTCTTAAGTCTTCATCCCCAGAGGATGCATTGTTTTAAAATGTAGGCTCATTGACACCTCTTAGCTTTCAATCCCCTCTTTTAAAAACTTTTCTGTAACACTTTTATTTCAAATGTCAGAAACCAAGGATTGTTGTTAATGTCCTCAAATGCCAAAGCATCCATCCTTAAATGAAGGCTCCAACCTGGCAGAAAATAAGCTTACAGCCTATGTCAGTCATACATCAAATAACAAGAAAGGCTGTTAATATAATTATCTTCTTATTGCTATTTTGGGAGGCACAGTAGGTTTTGATGGATCTGGAAGTAATAGGATCTCTTAAGCCTTAATTTACGAGCACGTCTGTCTAGAACAATTTTCCACATGGGAAATTAATCACATTCTGCCTAATGGGAGGAAAAATATCCCTTTGCAGTTTGAATTGGATTTGCCATGGTCAATTGGATGTGGGATACTTCTTTATCCCTACTCACAATCTGAGGTGTAGTGTTGCCATCGAAGATTCACTGTGCTAGATCCCACAGATGAAGGTATTTCACTGATGAGTGATACTTTTATGCAATGCTCACAGTGACATATGTCAAATATACCAGCATGGCACAGCCACAGAATGGGATTGTGACAGGTGTCAGGAATTGTAGATAATTATTGCAGAAACTACAGCCCAGTAAATTTCAGTGGCAGCTGCTGTACAGTCCACATATATTTTGGTGTTAGTCCTGTGAAAAATAAATAATTGGGCCAGATTTAGGAAGCAGGCAGCACATCTCCCTTCACCAGCAGACCAACACACATCACCTGGACCCACGTGAGGTGAAATGGCTCATCTGCCACTCAAGAACTCTACTCAGAGACTCAGCTCAAGCCACCATGGACCTGCACTCCAATTTGAATGTGTGAAACCAGTTTCCAAGTCACACAACTTCCTAAAAGAGTCGTGGTCCTGGGACGTGTACCTGTATCTCAGGTACAGCAGAAGTGAATTTAGCTGAGGCAATGGGTTGCATACTTGAAATCACAACACCAGAAGCTCCATTTGGTACAGAAATGCAAGACTTCTCAGCAGAGTCACTGCCCATCCAAAGACACAACCCTGGGCATGAGGTCCTGGGAGATGTGACTGGATGCTGAAAGTCACTAAATGCTGGAGCAGTGTGGCAGCTCTAAATGACACAGGACAAGGTGTCAATGGCAGCTCAAGGACTCACAGGTCTCATGTACCATGTAGACATTTCTTCCTGCAGGTGAACTGCAAGACACCACAAGGAATTGACGGCTCCTCATGTGCCAGGCTAATGACTCGTCTGGAGGCTGGCTATTCTTTGTACTTCCACTGGCAGTCAAGAATGAACTGTTCAGAAACTGGGGCTGGCCTTCCCTAAAGCTTTTACTGAAATCATTTGCCGAACTTCAGGTTTAGATTTTAATCCCTTCCTGTGTCATCATCAAAAACCCATTGTGCGGAGCAGATGTCCTGGTGCCGATTCATCTCCGCTGCGTACCTAAGAGACACGCTTCTTGGAAAATCCCAACTTGTTTATGCTTCCAGTGGAAAAGGCGTGAGAAAGAAACACGGAAAAGGTGATGGAAAATAAACGAGGAAACTAACACATCAGCTGGCACTGAGATAAAGAAGGTGTTTCCAGGTAGGAGGAAAGATCCGTGTCTCTGGAATCCCTTGACTTTGCCATTAAGAAGCAGAACACAGAGTTACTCAATGTTTCTTTAAGGCTGAAAGACTAAAGGAAAACAGGATGGCTTAAAGTAAAAAAGGAGTAATCGTATGACTGGAAACTATGAGTGCCCCTAGCCAAGCACCCAAAGGAACTGAGTAATGTTCATTAGTCAGTGACTTTATTGGTACTTGGGACTTTCGACTTCTGAGCAAGATTTAGACCAAGAAGATATTCTGGGGCATGCTACTCTATTTATGTTTGGATGGAATTCAGCCTCACCCCGCATAATATTTTTCCATGCTGATTTAGGCAGAACCAGCCCTCACTTTTTCCCTTTGCAGGGTAGGAGTGGGTCCCCTTCTTGGGATCAGCATGGTGGAAATGCCACTTCCGAAACAGCAGCGTGAGGGCAGAGGAGATGGCCGAAGAAGAGTGGCTCTTTTGCAAAGAATCTAAAGATATTCTCCAAAGTATTTATTCCCAGAGCAGAAACCCACTGTCCCAGGCACAGTACAAACACAAGACAGTCCCTGAGATTAATTTGTTCACAACCAAAATGCTAGGTGTTCCACTGCGGCTTCGAACAAATTAATAAGGAGCAGAGAAGTGTCGAGCACCTGAATTAACACTGAGCACCTGTGCAAAACAAAATCCAGGTCACACCTCAAAATTACCTGACTGCAAGAAATGCAGAGCATCAAAGGCTGCCTGTTCAGCAGGTTGGTGATGCTGTACTTACCACAGCAATGGTGGACCAGATTCAGCTACTACAAAGATCCTGTGAATGAAGGGATGATTATGGAAAGAGAAGGGAAGTGGGACCAGCGGAGCCCAGCAGAGAAATTTCTCAACAACATGATGCAGCAGAACCTTCCACTGCACTCATCCACAAGACAGACAAAAGAGTATTTCCTGCTGAGTTACATAAAACCATGTGGCTGCAAATGGATTTGGAAGATTGGGCTTTTTCCTTTTAGACAGACAAGAAGGAGGAAATAAAAGCATTTCTTGCAACTGCTACAATGATTGCTCTGTGACATGAGGCTTTCTGAATGCAGTATTCATACATATACATTTGAAAGAGAGCATGCAACCAGGGACTGGTGTTGTGGTGACACAAATTATACCGGTGCCACTTACAAATCAGAGTGGTGTTGTCCAGAAATCATGAAGTTTTGATTAAAAACCAGAAGCAGCTTAGGAAAACATTAGATTTTGACAAGTTTCTACTACTGGGTAGACTAAAATCCCTCTTTTTGAGGCTGAAATCTTACAACCACAAACTACTGACCCTTCACGTCCAATTGCTGCACACTCTGAATTTATCTTCATCACAATCTTTTCACCGTGTGGCTCCAAAGAACCTAATCACAGAAAATGAGAGCTCAAGAGAACAGCAAATCTGTTACCCTGATTCATGGTACAATCAACTCTACCTATGGCACTGCTGAGGAAGTCTGTTTAACCTGTAGTTACAGACCTCCAAAGTGGAGGGTCCTCACCTCCTCAGGCCATCCAAAATCACCTCTCCAATGCACTATGACAAGGAAGGAGGATGCACATTCAGTACACTTAGGACATGAAGAAAAGTTTGGGCTTTACTCACCACCTTATTTTTAATGTTATTTATCCAGAAAAAGTACCAGATGGATCTTTTTCACAGGTGTTTGTCTTGTTCAGGAGGTGGGTTTTTAAAATTTTTTCTCTGGATGACTCTGTTTTCCACATGGCTTATTTTAGCTCATAGTTTATAAATTTTTGGTCATGTGCCAAGAGGGCAAGACAGGTGCATTGCAGATACTGCACTGAAGATTATTTAAATAACTATTAATTGAAAAAGAGGGCACTGACAGGAGATTTTTGGAAATACAAAAACAAAGAATCTAACAAATTTCTGGTATTTTGAAGGCATACAGAACATTTTATTTTTAATGACAAGCAGATCAGTCTCTTGCAGTCAGATCTTCAGACAGCTCAGCTGCCAGGGAGCGATTCAGGAGGGTCACCTCTGAGTCAGCTCAACCAGTCAGATTGCTTTAGATCATCTTATAACCCTCAGGGAACCTGCATCAGTAACAAACCACAGCATAAACCCAGAGCCCCCAAGGAACCACAGGCATCACAAATGGGGAAAAGAAAGAATTTTTCTTGGCCCTTTCCAGGCAGAGCAGTAGGGAAACACTGCAGAAAGGGAAACAGGTATTTCCAAATGGAAAAGCCATTAATGGGAACAGAGCCTGGCTCTAGGACGCATACAGATCAGAACCAAACTGAGTGACATCGGAGCCAGCATCTCATTGCTGCGAGTGAGAAACCAGCCTGGCTGTGCCATGAGATTAGAAACACATGGAGCATCAGTGAGCCCCTGGGGGACAGCAAACCATTTCAAGCCACAGATGAGAGGAAAAAAAAGAGACGAGCACAGAAGGGACAGCCTGACAGTCCCTTCATCACATGCTGCCATTGAGGTGGACGCAGAGGACTTCAGAAAGGGACACAAACACCTGCACTGGCTACTCTGCAGCACCACAAGGACCTGCGTGTGGCTCATGGGGCTGAGGAAGCCAAGAGAAGCTGTGTCCTTGTGCCGGAAACAAGCTACGTGCAAGGACAGAAGCAAGAGACAGAAGTTAATGAGACTGAAGAGGATTATCCCCTCTCCCCAAGGGTCCACGGGTAAATACAGGTTTTCCTGCAAGCATACTGCCACTTGAGGTGATAGTTTTCCTTCCATTGTATTAAAATAGCTAACCAATTTGAAACAGAAGTCAAATTTCCAAACACACATGCACAAACACACACCAGGAACACATTGACACTTCAGAAAACAGGAGTCAGGGTCAGATGACACTTGGGCTCTTCTGAAAATTTCCTGCTGGAGCCTTTCACACTGTAAAACTACCCTGGAATAATTTGAACACTCCAGGCGGAAGAGCCAGCTGCTTCCCAACATCAGCCTGAGACCTGCTCTTGAGATCCTTCACTTGCTCACCCAAAATAATTCTGTTTTTGGGGTGGACAATTTCACTGCCTTCCCCAAGATACAGAAAAAGACCAGTTTGTGACCCTCATATGCCAATGGGAGGTTCCCTGTCTGCATCGGCCTCTGCTTGCATGAAGGTTGGTTTTATGAGCCTGGGAGCATTGCTTTGAAGGAGGACAGAATGGGAATGAGAGTCTATAAATCACCTGGAAAGAGCAGTACTTGGGTCTCTGAACACCCTCAGTCCTACACCCACACTCTTCTAGTGTGGTACCAGTGTCAAGAGAAACTGTGCCTTTGGCAGCCTAATCTAAAACAGACTTCTGTGGGAAACAGCTGGACACTGCCAGGGTGAGGGACTGAGCTCCCACTTCCTCCACCCCTTCAAAATCCCACTGCAAAAATCACAGATCACCCTGAGCTGCCCCACCAAACACCTCAATGCTCTGATGCCCAAATCCTTACTCCCTTCTTGCACCCACCACCCTCCCAACCTCTGAGGCTGCACCCTCCTCTCTTTGTTACACTACTGCACACAGCAGCAGCCAAGAAACAGCTTTTCCTTTGCAAAGGAATCAAGTCACCATAATGTAGTAATTTCACTCTCTGGTAATTAAAAAGCTTAAGCTCCAACTCACACTTCCAAGCATATGCTTCAGATGGGAGGAAAACTAACAAAAACAGTCAGAGCCATCACCAGAACCACCCCTGTGAAAGGCCTAATTCCCTATATTGCTTTAATTAAAAGTGGATGAATAGCAATCTCTCAGCCCAGACACCTTTAAGAGAAATAAAGTCAATCTATAGGCTTGTGAAAATAAAACAGGAGGATGGAAACAAACACAAAAATCCTGCCAGTTTTAGGGCTTACCAGAGGATTATAACATCTGGACTCTCTTTTCAAGGGGGAGGTGAACCGAGAAATGGATGGTGTGGAGAGGACACAACCACCCCTTGAAGTGAGTATCATGCAAAGGGAGCTGTTGATGGGAGAAGAGGAGCAGAAAGCTGCAGAGAGGCAACAGCCTTGCCCACACACTTCTGTCTTCATGGGTGCCTGGAGGAACACTCCTATCTGCTGACACCACAGAACAAAGGACCTGGTTTAATTGCAAAAAAAACCAAAAACAGGCCCAGGGGAGAAAATCCAAATAGATGATGAGTATAGCTGACCTCCAGTGAAACAGAGAACAAGTAGTGAGGAATAATCTAATCTGTAAAAGCTAAGTATTTATCATCATTCTTACAGCAAGAGACCACCCTGCTCCAGAGGACATGTGCAAACAGATGTGAGCATGGAGGCTTTTAACACAGTAATACCACCAGTCAGGGCATAGGTAACTACAGAAGGACATTACTGCTGCAGTATTTAAGTGCTATAAAACGTTTTATCGATTTATTCCTCTATTGCCACAGGGAGATATGGCAATTCTAGTTTGTCTCCCTTTTTCCCCAATACAATTTTGTGCAGAGAGTCTGGGGGTAGATTTGGACTCTCTTTCTTCTACTTGAGCCCTCAGATCTTCTATTTCCTATTTGTAAAGAACTTCTGGCAGTGGGGAAAACTAGGGACACATCTTGGGCAGGATTAGTAACTAAATATGGGCTTAACTGGTGATTACCAAGTTCACACCCTGTGGTAGGGGGACAGAGAGAAACTGAAACCAAGCCCCCAAAGTGGGCTCCAGCCCCCCACAACTGGTCCCACGTGCTCAGGGTAAGCCTGCACGGTAGTGGGTGCAGGACATCATCTCAGGCTTTGCTGGAGCAGTGTGGACACACGCATGCTCACAATGAACCAAACTCAATTGCTTTTCCACTTGGGCCAGAGAAAATTAAAACCTTGTGAAAGTCGCTTTGTCTCAGAAAAAAAGCAAGTTTACTTTGCTTAGCTTTATTACAACTTAGCCTTCTTATCAGTCTGATTTCATTCTTAAGTAATTTTAAACCCTAGTATCATATAATCTGGCAGCTACAGCGATGGGTTTTACACAGAAAAACACAGGCAAAGGCTTTTCAAAAGCACTCAGACCCACTGTGACTGCTCCTGCTGAAGTCAACAGTAAATCCAATGATACCATTGGGAGCAGAGGTCAAGGCTGAGCAGGCTTGACACTACAGAAACGTATGGGTGGGATTTTCGATCTCTTCAAAACCGATTACTAATAACAAAGTATATTAAAAGTAAAGAGCTAAGCTGTGACCCTGAAAATATTTACATATGTGCCTAGCTCACAGATTGTAAGTAATTATGGGAGGCCTGATTTCTCTCACTTTCTTTAATGGAAGCCAGGAATAAGGGCCCAGATGTGTGGAAAACCTAGGCTCATGGACAAGGTCAGTTACAATGATTCTGGTGGAATTACTCAGGCTCTGCAGAGACTTTGAGCACAGGCATGCACACAGCAAGACTTCTTAGAAACACCAGGATCTTCCTAAACCCTCAGCCACACAGTGACATGCAAACACACCAAATGTGAGACGGGACTTTTTGGGCTGTGATGGTGCTGGATAACAGCACTAAAATCCACTCTCTTCTAATCAACTGTAGCAAAACTTGGACCAGAAAATGAAGGCTAGTTAAGAAAAACTGGAGGGGTGTGTGTGTTTTATTATTTGTGCAGATATGACACTGTGACATACACTAACCTAACTTCAAAGGATGAAACATCAGTATTACAAGGCATTGTGTTGAGTATAACCATTTCCAGGCTATTATGCAAGCCCAACTGAAATAATATTATGGGTACAGGATTATTCTTGTTCTCTATTAATCCCAAGAGGAAGAGGGATATGACTTATTTTCTCATCCTGACAAATCATCTCAAGACACTGCTGAATCAGACATGTTTGCAGCTTAAGAGGAAATAAGTAAAAATGTTCAGCTTTTATTACTAAGTTTGAAGATTCATTAACAGGAATGTAAAACTAAACCTCATTTAAATCCCCTCATTGTTCACAATATAAATCCCTGGATTGTGTAGTTACACTGGAATGAGAAAAAAAAAAAAAAATATTTAGGGGAGGTGACCTTCCCAGCTATTCGTTTCCAGGCAGTTTCACTCCCAGGTTCCTGCACAATACAGCAGTCTTCCCTGCAAACGTTTCAGGGGAAATGTTTTACTTGCATAAAGGCTGCAACTGTTCCCACTGCAGTGAAGCCATAAAACTATTGCAGTTGAACCAAAACCTGATAACAGCTTAATGGCATAAAGCAATATTTGGACTAAATTGAGCCTGATCATATCACTCTAAAGTTCTTTTCCAAGTTAAAAGGCTTTTATTTATAGTCTTTACTTACACCCAAGAGACTTTGACATATTTTAACTAACCTGCCTTCCTTGTCTTCTTAACCTTGGTCCCTTTCCAAGAAAAAAGATGTCATCTGACCACAAATGGAGTTTGATTTCCAGCAGCAGAATTAACCCACAACAAATCCCTTGTGTTTATCCACTGAGTGACGGTGCATGTTCTGGGGAGTGATCTTAGCCAGTATTTCCTTGATGAAAGGGGTGGAGGGCAACAGGCTGGAGCTACCTCTTCTACCATATCAACCACTTCCATGAAACAAATCTTTGAATCCCACCTATTCCAACTCTTCTGGTTTCACAGACAGCACTGGGAGAGCAGACTACAGCAAGACCCACCAGTGGATTGGTGTCACTCTTACTGGGACCCACTGAATCTCCTCACACACATCACCCCATGCAGACACAGTCACCTCAGGTTGCTGCACTGCAGAAACACGGCTTAGACTGTGCAATTCTGGCTACAAACACAAACTGGACAAAGCAAAGCACACCACAGCCTTCCCTTCACCTGCTGGGTACACACAGGAGGGACTTCAGAAATGTCCCGGTGGTCAGATACCACTGCAACCACCACCACAGCCTAGGGGGGCTAATGCAAGGACAACTCAGCAGTATTTAAAGACCAGAGAGTCAATTCACCCTTTCTTTGACAGGAATGGAAAAAACAACATTTTTGTCTAGGGTGAGGGAAAGAAACTCAAAACAAGTATTATATCAGGTTGAACGATGCCATGACCACAAGAAAAGCCTTTTCCTGTCTCTGAGGGTCTTTTTTTTGACTTGTGCCCAAAGGTGTTTTCCATCAGATCTACTGATGTGCCCCCGAGTGCCTCCTCTGCTCACAACATAGCTCACGTCTGCTCCAGGCCTGGCTGGTGGTGGGCATGTGACATGGTGATGGCATCACACAAGATGCTGCAGTCCCCAGGTCCTGGACACCTCAACTGCCTGCAGAAGCATTACCCTGGAATGCTTTGTGTCTTCATTTCCCAAACACCCTTTCCAGAGCTGCTCTGCTCTCTGGGAAGGAGCAGGGGTATCTGTTACCTCAGTAGCAGGAGTATCTCATTGCCTTGGCTTTGTCAGACTTTGTTAGACCAAGAAATGGGAAAGGAGGCCCAGGCAGGTGATTCAAGCAAGCTCTTAGTGGTCCAGCAGCACATCCCTGACTGTGGGAAGCAGTAGGGAGCAGGTGGGTCAAGCAGAGCAGTATCACACTCCAGCAGAGCACCTTTTGTTTGGCAGACAGTGTCCTCCTTCCAGCTGCAGGCAGCTCACTGGTGGCTCCCCCAGCCCCTGTCACCCCGTGCCAGAGCCAGCAGCAAGCGACCCCTTCTTCTCCCGGGCCCTGGAAGAAGATGGGGGCTAGGACATTGTGCAAGAGTAAATATTTACGTAGCCAGGGCCTTCCTTCCCCTGCCCTGTATTTTCTCCCCTTCTTAAAATGTCACAGATCAGCTGTTTCCATAATTGTGCAGGAAATGAGTTCCCTGCTGGCTGGCAGCTTAACACTCACGTGTGTGCTGGGTCTACTGTAGCTGCACTGCTCACCTTTGCTGCTGGCCCCTGCATCCACCCAGGATCTTCGGAGGATATGGCCAAAGGGGAAATGGGACAGTCAGGGACGTGGCCACAGAGCTGCCTGTGGCTGTGGCAGTCCTTCTCACAGCTGCAGCTTAGAGGAACTCCTATTCCCTGGTCCACGGGTCAGATCAGGATCCCGGGAGACCCGACACTCTGTTTATGCCACTTCAGAGCAAACATCCAAACCAGACTAACAGAGCTTCCTGCCTGCACACAGCGGCGAGCGCACTCAGGAAATTCAGGCATATTTCAAGCCTGCGACTTTTTCTTTGTTCTTCGGACAAAGCCTCGTTCACTGGAGATGTTGCTAAAAGGATTATTATCTATAGGAGACTTCTTTTCCCAAGAGGAAATCTGCTAAACACACAAATCTGCATTTGCCGTGTTTTGTAGGAGGCGGGATTGATACAGGAACATTCTTCCTTCTGCTCTCCGCATCTAATGATTTAAATAGACCAGCCATGACGACACTGCCCTGTGGGAATAGGCCCAAATGCCTTTCTCCTGTACTCCAGTCTGATGGTTTTACTCCTGGCCTGACATGATACCAAACTACCCAGCATTTGGTGAGAAGAGTTGGAAGAATTTGCTGGGAATCAAATCTAACAGTGCACTCAGTGAAAAAGTGAAGTCTGTCCACCAGCCCAAACACCAATAAAACCCCATCATGGGCAAACCAGATTGCAAATGTTTTGCTTATTCCAGGTCATCCCTGTGCTGTTCAGAGCCCTGAATACAAGAAGCACCCTGCAAGTCTGAACTTGCCGATGCTTAGGATGTAAAAGCAGAAGGAATGTAATCTTCTGCTCTTTATTTAGAGGTGGCAAAACCCTGATAGAAAATGACATGGTGGAAGTGCTTAACTTCAGACCCACGGAAATTTGAGGGCAAACATTAATTACCTCAATCCTGCGTACAAGCCTGGGGCCTGTATTAGCACCTCTCTAAATGGAAGAAGCTCAAGAGGATTGAATTTCCCACTTCTAGGACTTACTTTCCTTTCCTCATCTACCTACACCTGGTTTCCTCTTTCTAATTCCCACGTTATTTCCTTCTCTCTACCTCAGCTTTCCCTTTAAATGGGACTAAATTCTAAAAAAGAAACCCCACAGGGGAGTAGACACTGCCATGGGTTATTTCATTATAGTGAATATAGACTAAGTTTGGCAAATCCCTGCCTGCAGTATCCCCTCACTCTGCTCCTGAGTATAAAGATCCCCTTATGAGTAACGACAAACATGTTCATGAGAGCCTGGAAAAAGCTGCATTGTGGAGCAGGGAGGTCTGCAAACACACCAGACTAGAGAACATCACCACCTAAAAAGCTCAATAGAGAAAATAAAGTAGGAGAAATCAAGCAGCAAATTCCCAGGTTCATTGTTTCCAATCTACGGGAAAAAAATAAATCACAACCTATTTTAAGCATGTGAGTGTATAAATAAATCATCTGGCCCAGCCAAAAGGCAAAGTGGGCTGAAAACAGATTCAAACATAGGTCTAGACTATACTTAGCCATGAATCTCAGCTGGGCTTGTCTCTCCTGTATTGGCCAGGCAACTTAAATCTGAATACAACAAAGACACGATTAGGTAGATAAGTAATATCCAGAGAGAATATCTAGAGCCTGTGGGGCTGCAAAGCCATCAGAGTCCCTGGAAAGCTTGACTCCTGTGTCAAAAAGCACTTTCATTGTATGGGCCATTTGTTGATGGATTGTGGGAAAAAGTTGGATTTCAGACCAGAGAGGAAGACAAGCAAACCCTTATATAAAGTCACCCTCTCCCCAGTCTGTGGGCTGAATGCAGAATGCTCTCAGACTTGCTACATACCACCCACTTTAGATTACAGACTCGCAGAGTTATTTTTAAAAAGTAATTATAGTAGTAGAGGGCACACTCATCTGGAACGGCTGCCTAAGGAAACGACGAGCCCAATGCAGCTCAAACTGCTTTTCAAGTCTATAATCGTGTTTATTTATTGCCTTTAAAAACAAGAATCAAAATCCAACTAATTTCTGAGTAAAAACGTCTGTATATTTCCCTAAGGAGTCCAGGCAGCTAGACTAGTCCTGGCCTTTCAGTCTAGCATCCAGAGCTGCAAAAAAAATAAATAATCCCCATTAGCTCTGGCTTCAAGGAAACCCAAACCCAAATCCCTTTCCATTCTTTGTTTTCCCTTGAAACTGTGGCTTGATCATTACAAAATCCTCATCAGGAGATTCAAGTGGTCTAATGAGAGGCACATCATGATTTGCATATGCTGATTTCTGCCCAGAGGTGGTTTCTGGTTGAGCAAAACACGAGTTCTTAACCTGTGTGAGAAGAGTGGGTTTACAAGCCCCAGAAAAAGGTTCCGTAGCTTTTTTCTATTCCAGCCCCTCATTTTAGCTGTCATCTGCTGGATTTTGGATCTGCCTGCTGAGAAAGGACTCAGAAGAGACTGAAAGAGAGAGAAGAGGACCAGATACTTGGGCAGATATCAAGAATATTTTTCCCCACTTTTTCTTCCTTTTGTAATGGAATCAGACCCTTGATTCATGCCCTATTAATATGCAAAGAGCTTCAGAAGGCCTGACGTGTGAAACAGGCTCAGCATGCAGAGCCAGCAGCCCCCTGCACTCCAGTCTGTGGGGCTCCTTACAGCTCCCTCCTCAGCAGCAGCTCTGAAAGCTGGCGCTGGCCATGCCTTTTCCACAGCATTTTCAACAGGCAGCAGCCTTAGGGCATCCTATGACCTCATACTTGACGACTAGTCTTTCAACCAAAAAACACTTAAACCCTAAAAATATCTCCACAGAGCGTAAAGAAAAGAATATGCCTGTTCCCCTCAAAATCATCAATCCTCCCGCCGCCCGGCGAAGAACAGCCGCTTCCTCCCGGCAGCCCCTGCTTTCCCTTCAAGCTCGGAGCCGACAGGAAATCCATTCTCCTCTTGTGAGAGACAGGAGATGAATTTTCCACAATAGCTCTCCTAGCAAGGCAAAAAATAGAAAGACACAATAGAAACCACTAACTCAAACAATAGGAGCTGCTGAAGGGCAGCTCACCAGAAGTTCGGCATCACCCAAGTCCCAAATAAGCTGGAGTGGAAAGAAGCCAAGGACCTGTTAGCTGTCTTGCTAACACAATATCCAGGCTCAAACACAGGTTTGTTTTAAACCTGGAAACACTCTCCCCTTTCAGAGAACAGGCAGGAAAATGTAAAATACATATATTAAAATGAAATTGCACTGCATTATGGAATGGCCCCCAAAAAGATTTCCATAGCTCATCAAGCCCGCAGCATCTCATGCCACAGTGCCATGGGTCACCTCTCCACCCTCTGGCAGCTCCTCAGAGATGGGGACAGGAGACTGCAATACTGCCTTACTGCAGGTGGTGGAAGGGGATGGGGGCGGAGCCCCTCTTTCTTCTGGGAATTTGTTGCCTCATATTCAGAAAAGCACAGCAGAACATCTTGGTTATTGATGTTACACAGGTAAGGCTCAGCAAACCAGACATCTGAGACTCTGCTCTCTGTGTGTATATGCCTATTATGCCTGTAAGACTACCCCTACATATTAAAGGAACACTGCTTCAAATAACTTAATTCATATTTTAATCTAAAGCATAAGATATGCCTTGATAAAGAGAATTTTATCTGATCTCTCTTGGGTTTTTTAATCTTTATGCTGCTTTTTGACTGGCTTTGAACTGCTGCAACACTTCATTTCTGAGTAGGTCAGAAACGAAATTCTGAGGAATTCAAAATGACTCCAAAAAAAAGTTTAAATCACTTACTAATAACTTGCTGCCTTGGCTCAGACTGATGAAGGACAGAATAATCAAAAATTTTGAAAAATCTGAAATTTGCACATAAAATACAGCTAAGAATTAGGACAAGGAATGCATTTCCTTTTAAATGCTCTGCTAGCAACCAGCTCTCCAAGGGAGAAAACAGCCTACAATAAAAATATCTCTATAACTTCTAAGACTCCTCCTCGGCCAGCGTGTGCCTTACACTCATCATCCCCCTGCCTCCTAAGGTGGGCAGAATAAATGCTGAAAACACTTTCCATGCACTGTACCCTGCTGAAATGCAGCACCTTTGACAAAATTACACACGGCCACATCCTAATTTTGCTGATCCTGGTCTCGATTTACACAGGTGGAACACGAATGACTGGATCTGAGGGTCACTGTGGTGATGGCTGTGAGGATGAACCCATCATCTCTGCTCCAGCACATGATCGCTGAACAAAACACTGCTTCTCCTCCAGCCCGGAACAAAACAAAAGGTGAAAAGCTGGAATATACAAAGCTGAAAGGAAAAAAAACTCCAACCCTGCTCTCATTACCGTGGACTAAATCCTGCTATTGCAAACCTACTGAAGCCCTTTTCCTCAGCTTCATCCTGCCCGAAAGACAGCACTGGAAAGGGAAGGGGGAGAAAAACCAAACCCAACACCTCAAACCGAAACCAAAAAGCAGACATGAGCACCTGGGATGCAGTTCATCGGCAGATCTCCTTCCCCACTGCAGGCCGGGAGTGGCAGAAACAGAGGTGAGGAAGGTCCGAGCCGGCATTGGGGAGAAGCTATTCCCCATCCTCCTGCATTGTGCAAAACGGGGAGGCTCCAGCCGGCACCCCTCAGCAGCCCCAGGTATCTGGGCGGTGCTGGGGCGGCCGCCCGCGCCCTCTCCGAGCGAACCTCTCCCTTCCCGCAGCCCTCCTGACTCACACACGGCTCTGCCCTCGGCTGGGGCTCGCTCCTCCGACTGCCCTGTGCTGCAGGAACAGCCTCCAGCAAACCTCGGGCTGGGAGAGACTGGGGAACCGGGAGCCTTGCCCAGAGATTAAGCAGTCAGGCAAAGCCCTCCCGGCAGGGATCAACTCACCCCACTCCCACCCCCTGTTCCCGGCAGGAGCAACGTGCCACAGCTCTGCAGCAGAGAACAGGGCCGAACTCGCACTCCCAGCAGCGATCTGTGCCGCCCTCAATTTGCTGCCAGGCCCTAAAACGCCTCAGCACGCACACTGTGTGCGCCTGCTGCCCCGGGGCCCACGAAGGAGAAAGGCCCAGAGACCCCTCTGAGATGGTGCCGGAGCATTTCTCTTCTCGGGGCAAAGCAGGTCAGTGGGGCACAGCGGGGTGACAGCAGCTGGGTGACATCTCATCCCTCACGCTGGCATCCCTCCCAGCACCCTGGGACACAGCCACCAAGCTACACTGGCAGCACGCACCCCAAAATGGATGGTTTCCTCGCCCTAGTCAAGGGTGGAGGAAAACCTGAGTGGGGAAAAAAAGGAAGAGAGAAGGTGCCTCTCTGAGGTGGAGAGCTCCCAACGTAGAGGCTCCCAAGCACTGGAGGCAGCGACTGGAGCCAGGCTGTGGTGGTGTTCCTCCAGCTGCCTGACCAGGCTGGTAGGGCAGGCTGCACTGATCACCCTGGCCTCTGGGATAGGTGTCAGCTTCCCAAGAGTTAGGAAAACCAGGCACACAAAGCAGTCTCCTCGAACAGGATGCCTCCCTCTCCAGGCAGCATGGAGGAACATCCCAGTAAGGATTTTCTGCTTCGGCACATCCTATGCAAAAACCTCCTGTTTCTTCACTGGGGGTCAAAAGTGGTTTGAAGTCCGGCAGAAATCAAGCTGGAGTCCGTGTGGGAAGTGCAAGGGGCTGCCACCATCAATGGCCAGCCCTCCATGCCATGGCAAGCCCAAGCCTCTCTCCAAGGCAGGGATCTGCAGCCCAGCAGCCAGCATGACACGATGAGTTCATGCCATGCAGCACATTTTCTCCAGGGCTGCACTTTGGAAGACACAGTGGAGCAAGAAGAGCTGACATCCCTCCAACTTCAGCTTTGTCTCCAGATGGCTGTCCCATTTAGTGCCAAGAGAAACGAAAAACAATGCAAGCCCTGGAGTCTTGGGTCAACCACTGCAAAACTGTTAATCCCAGAGTTGCATTGCCCTGTCTGTGCCATTTCATTTGCCACTGCGGTCTCCAGAAGCTCAGCAGATGAGTCTTCTCCTTCCAGCTGAAATTCCTTCATTAATTACCTCAAGATCCCTGAAAAAGGGAGCCCAAATCCATAACCCCTTCTCTCTGCTCACGCAGATGTAGAAGTACCTGACAGGGTGGGAACAAAACTACTCATCCACACTTCTTCAGATATGCAGCAGAAGAGGTGATGGAGAAATCAGTGTATTGCAAATGGGCTCAACCAACAGCCACACTGGTACATTCAAACAGCACTTTCCATCCATGTCTTCTTAGAGCAACAAACTGTCTTTGGTCTAGAGAGGGGTTTCTGCAGGAAATTTTATTCCAACTCTTCCACAGGCTCCCTCCAAAGAAAAATAATCATACCACCAACTTCAAAAATGCTCTCTGGCCAATCCAGAGAGTTTCTTATGCAGTTTTCTTCTGCACAATCCCTCCTGATGCAGAATTTTCCAACATTAGAAAGGGGAATCGGAGAGAAGAATGGAAAAACTCATGGGAAGAAGAGAAAATGAGGAAAGGAGATGAAGATACCACTTTTGCCCTCTCAGTATGGTTTAAAAAAATCACAAAAAAATTGAAGGCAAAGAAGTGACTCTCTAAAAGTAAAACAAAATTACAAAATTGTCCACAGGACATTTTCTATAGGACTACCTGGCACTGCTTATAATTTCCTTGCACCTCTTCATGGCACTGAAAGCCATAGAGTCCTTATTTGTGTAAGGGAGAGGAGAGAGTAAGTATATTTGAAGAAAGAAATTGATGAACGTAAGATAAAAGTGTCTAGAGGAAAGCACTTTCTAGCTGCTGAACCCAGTATGGTCTCTCCTTGGGGGGCAGGGCTCTGAACTCCATTACACTTTCCTTGGTTTTATGGGTAAAAGGTTTCCAGCACAGTCAAGTACTAATTATTGTTTCAGGAGAGCACTGACAAACAGGAGTTGCAGGATGGAATATGCCAACTTCCTAAGCCAGACCTGATGGGCAGATTTGTCCTACCCTACAAATGGCACAGCAAACCCCGGGCACTCAGAACCCAGCATGCAGAGCCACTCCAGCTTGGCTGAATCAGGCCCACTATAAGCAAGCAGAACCATAACATCTTCATAAAGTAGGATTTAAGTACAAACATCTGCCTTGCCATTCTTTAATTAAGGGAGTTTATAGCTAGGTATTCGTTTCCGTAATCCACGGCTCCAGCTGCAGAAATGCCATGCGTATTCTAATTATGGCAGCTAGTTTATTTAACGGAGCTTGACATTGTTTGACGTTTAGCTGAGTCACCTTGTTCCTGGGTAAAGCAACAAGGGCTGTTCAGCAGTTCAACAAGAAAGAGGCAGAGATTCGATATCAAAAGTAGAACATATATCACAGAAATTTTAAATTAAATACAGCTGAGGTCTATTCTGTTCTGGCAGCTTCTCTCTTTGGGACTCTAAGTCAACCCAAATGTTTTCCAGATATAACTTCCCCTCAAGGACATGTGGCACTACCATCTCCCTCATGTTCCTGGAGGGTGGGAAGGGTAGGAAGTATTGTAATGGGCAGATGGGGTTTATCTCACCCTCTGCAAATATCACGCACCCATATATCAGGGCATCCATCACTAAGACCTGCACAAAGGCTGAGCAGCAGCCACCTGCCATCAGTCAACATTTTTCTAGGAGAAGATAAAACAGGCCAGTGACAGTCAATACAGGAGGAACAAATGCTACCTGCAGACAGGATTTTCCTACAGCACCTCATGTGAAGCCATCTGCACTCCTGTACAGTGTTTTCAAGGACCTCAAAATGCTTTCCAGCAAGAAAGGCAGGCCAGCAGTATCCATTCTTATCACAAAGAGGTTTCATAAAGTGATTTGTCTATGAGTTTGTTGGTGATACAGCTAAAAAGAGAGCCCACTCTTGGACTTCTCATCTCAGATAGGAAATGGATGGCAACACCATCTTCCTCTGGCTGCAGAGGCTGGGTGCAGCACAGAACACTGCAGAGAGCAAACCCTGAGCCTGGGACTGCCTTCTACAAGGTCGATGGAGGCTGCCAGCACGCTACCAGGTGGCTGTGCTGCCCTGCTGTGGCTCTGATGTTTGTGTCGTGTATTTGTGCTGCTGGTTTCTAAGTCCCTGCTCCCCAGAAACCCTGGAGCTGTGCTCACCACACATCTGGAGCAGCTGCTTTGCCTGCAAATAGCGTTAGGGAGTGCAGCACGCTCCTGGAGAGGACTAAACCCTCCCATCCCAGCTTCTTTTCACAGATCTTAAGAGAAGAGCTGGGATCTCCTTTTAATAGTGGGAGACAGAACAGACCTTTTAACAGGCTGAAAATACTCCATTTATCCTGGCAGGCAGTGCAGCGAGCCAAACTTTAAGCCAACAGCCAGAATCGTGCAGTCAGACAATAGGGAGCTGGCCAGAGCCTGCACTTCCAGAGCACGCTGTGGTCTGGCTCACCTCCCCCATGCCATCCCTGCAGCCGCTGCTGGAAGAAGCTGTGTAGGAGTGTGTGCTGTTACCCTGAGGACAGGATATCCATCATGTCCAGGCCCTCTACGAAAGCTGTCAGAGGGACAGTGGCTCAGGCCAAAAAGATAAGTAAATATCTTTTTGGCCAGCATTGCAGAAATCCCTATTTGGATTTAACCTTCCTTCAGTTTCCTTTCTATCCCAGGGGCAACTCCAGTTATTCATTCCTTATTGTACAGCAACAGTGTCTGCAGAGCCATAGCATCCAGAAATGACAAAGACTGACTCTGGTCCCCAGTGGTCTCCCAAGTGGTGGCCAGAGCTCAGGCTGCCTGGTTGCACCCCACAGACACAGCCCCCCAGAAGCCATTAAATCCCTTTGTGTGACAGGGCACGAGCCAACCTGAATCTGAACAGCTGATGCAAGATCCCCTGAGAGCCCTAAACACCATGCCAGCTATTTTAGGAGGAGGTGGAGGTCTGGTATCACAAGGCTGGGTGTATGAGCTCCCAGGGAAAAGGCATTTAAAAGAATGGTTACAAAAAGTACTAGAGACAGTAGCTGGGGAACTGCAGTCTCCAGCTACTCTCACCCATCTTATTTAGGGCTTTCCCCACAGCATTACCTGGTAAAAAAGGAATGATTCTTTGCTTGGGATCTTTCTGGCCTCCTTCAATAGGGAACTTGTCCAGAAGCTGCATCTGCAAAGGAAGCACAACAAACGTCTTAGGGGGAAACATGGACTGTCTGCATAGGGACCAAGGGATCCCTTGGTTTGTGTGTGGTTTAAGACAAAAGCAACTGCAGGAATTACTTTGTCTTGTTGGAGTGGAGCCTGTACTTAAAAAGGTATGATACAGTTCACTCCAAGAAAGGGAGGGCAAGTTTCTGGCAGCACAGAGGAGCTGGGACAGGGCCCAGGCAGACAGCTGAGCCTGGCCTTGCTGTCATTCTAAAATTAGGCTCCCAGTTTTTGCTACAATACACACGCCTTGTCTCTAATACACAGCCTGCCTGTGCTGGTGGAGCAACAGGTTTTACCTGTCCATCTGACAGACCACCCTCCTGGCTAAAAATGCTGTTCAAGCAACCAGATTAAAGCACATCTAATAAAACACCTCCTCTGCTTTTATGGCAGAGCCAGAAAGACCCACTGCCCTGGTCCAGTAAGAAAGAGCATTCCTGTTCTCCCAAGGAGACAGAGATGGGCTTTTGGGGAATATCTTCCACTGCAGCCCCTGCATGGAGGACAGCAGACAAGGAGGCCTCAGAGAGCAAAGCATCCCACAGAACACCACAAATGGCCTGAAAGCACAGCTCAGGGTGGGTGTGCTTTCAGCCAAGTACCCTTTAGCACATGGTTTCCTAGCCGTGGAAGGCTGCATGCTGATCTGACATTCCTAAAGGAGCCCTACAATAGATCCTTGGGTGATGAGACCTGATGGACCAGTGCCAAGGAGGCTGAAGACCAGATGAAAGGCCTCAGACAGAAAGATGCACCTGCTCTAGTGACACCATCACGGACTTGCCCAAAAGAGACCAACTCCAGCCCAGAAAACTGCCAGAGCCTCTCTTCTCGCCCATTCACCCTCTGCAACCTTTCGCTCTCTTTCAGCATGTGGTGCTACCCAGATTGAGACCCAAATCTTCACATTCTGTTTCATTTCTCCCCATGTTTCATATGCATGATGTCTCTATGATGCTCTATGTCCCCTCCCTACTCAGAAGCCCGGGCTCCCTTGGGCAGGGGGAACTCCAAATCTCCTGCCAGCCCCAAGGCTCCTTTCCAACATACCAGGAGAGACGTCTTTCAACTCATAGTCCACAACCCCTGTGATCTCTGAGGAAGGCAAGGAAGGAAAAGCAAGCAGTCATGTTACTTGCCCTTGCAGAACCCTTATCTCCTCACCTGAACTGGATCTACAGCTCAATACAAATACCCAAAGTGGCAGCAAGAGCTGGGGGAAGGGAGGGGATACTTGTCAATCAGCATTTAATCTCATCAGTGCTATGTGTCCAACAGGGAGCCTGTGTGAGTTAACAGCGGTTTTGCTAGCTCGACAGATTTCCTTTTAAAAATATTTTTTTGCTAACTTGGGGAAAAAACAGTCAGAATTTTTTTTTTTTTTTTTACTGGTTTTGTTTTAAGCATGCAGAATCCGTCTCGTCTTCCACCGCACACAACATCTCCAGCGTTTTCACCATATGGCACAGCAAACCAAAGATCAAGAGGAAACTTGGGAGTAGAAGGAACATCTGTGCAGGAGAAGAACTTAAAAGATCCCACATGTTTCCCCATCAGGGAGTCAGCCTGGTAAATAAATAGACCATAGCTTTGCGGATTGTTAGCTAACTCGCTTTTCTGCCTACAGAGACACGTTTTTTATTGAAAATGGGAAATTTTGTTTTCTTGTAGGTAGAGCTCTGGGTGTCTGAGGTCAGGCATGGGCAGCAGTTTCCTTCAAAGAAGAGGGGAAAAAAAAGGAGGGGGAGGAATCCCTACCTACTGACTTGAAGTTTCACTGTTGCTACACTTGCCGAGGAAGGCAATTCTCACTTTACTATGCGGTGACTGATTGAAGCTGGAACTGATACAGTCAAATTCCCATGGTTATTCTTGGAGTTAGATTAGCTTGGCTAATACAAGCCTTTTTAACCACATCAAGAGAGTCACAACGTGTGTAACTTAGTGCTATTTATCTAAAGGGTGGATATCAGCAAAATAGATACAATAAACTGCAGCTGGAAGAGTTTGGCAAGACTTTCCTAGACTACACTTTCCACCTCAGCTCTTGCCTTCACTGGGAGGGTCTGGATGGCAGGGAGCTGGGGGAGGCAGGGGCACTCCAGAAGCCATGGATCCTTCAGGATAATAAAGTCAAATACAGTGCAGCAGAAGCAGGGAGCCTTCCTCAGCACTTTCCTGCACCCAGTTCTGCTGTTCAAAGCCAGTGCAAGTTAGAGCTAAAGTCCTAGAGAAGCAGGATTCTGTATCCTCCCACCCACAGAGAAGGATGCAATATGGAAGATGAGGTAGAGATCTATACAGGAGAAAAAAAAAAAAAATCAGTGGACCTGAATGAAACATCCCAAATCTTCCAAAGGTGATGGGGTGTCCCAAGCTAATGCCTAACATCCCCACTCAGCCCAGCTCTGGTAAGAGGAGACGAATGGAGTAGCTGGGAATGAAGAAAGTTAAGGGCTGAACTACCAGAACTCCTCCTGGTAGGCACAGCCCTTTCCTCACATGATTAACAGACAAAGACCAATAAACAGATTTTCAGTTTTCTTAATTAGATGTCTGCAGAGCATCTGAAAGTCAAAAACTCTTTTGTCTGTAACAAATGTTTTTCCATTAAAGGAAGTTATTCTTGTTATAACTGCAAATACACATATGACTGATGAAAAAAACCCTTCACTTAATGCCCCAGGTTATTCTGCTCAGACACGAGCAGTCTCCACAAGTTGTTGCTCTCATCTTTGATATGTGACAGTTAACTTAGGGACAAAGTGTGCTAAATCAGAAAGCAATTCTGTCACCTGGAGTAGAATCATCCCAGTATGAAGGCAAAGAAAGAAAGTCTGGATGCAGAGTCCCAACGAACTGAATTAGGGATGTAGTTGACTTTGGGCAGACAAAAAATCCCCACATCTGGGCAGTGCATTTTGGCAAACCTGGAGGAGCTCAGTTCATTTGCTTACAATGAGGAGGGGCCTCCAATTGCATGACTGGTATGGTGAGCGGAAAGAAAACTGTTACCATGTCCATGTATCACAGGGTGGAGGATCCGTTTGGAAACAGGGAGGGTGTATGGAAACCAGGAAGCGAGCTTTCCATCCATTCAGGCAGCATGTCTGGAGTCAGGCTGAACAAACACATCCCACTCTCACTTCTGGCACAACAGATGCATGTCCACGAATAACTCACCACCAAAACTGCCTCTCCAGGCTTTGTCTCTCCAAACTGCTCTGGGTTTGCTGCCATCTTTCCTACCCAAGTCCTGCACAGTCCTGCTTTCTGTTCTGAGCACCTTCTTTGTTGCTCCTGCCTAAAACTCCTTTAGAAGACCTGCTATAAAACCTTGTGATCCAGATTATGACTTTCTTGCAGTGATCAGCAAATGATCATGCAATTAATCTCATTAAAAATCAAGGGAATTACTCATGTGAGTTGCTGCTCATTAAAATGAAAGCAAACTCAAGAGCACTGGCCCACTCCACTCCTTTCAATTTGTACATAACCATGAAATCACTTGACTTGCAAGAATGAAATAGGAAGATTTCAGAGTATCAACTCAACCACTTCTCCAGGCATCTTCCTTCTCATCTCTTCTGCCTCAGGCTACCTTTACCTAAAATGCAAATATGCCATGAAGAAAGAGATGCTCCCGCACACAAGAACCATTTGTGTTTGCCAGATAACAGCATCTCTGGTCATCTCACATCAGCTCTGCTGTGAAAATAAGATTCTGCTCTGCCTGCTTTGCAATGGTAACACCTGGTTAAAAATCTTAATAAAGAAAAACATGCGCCCTTTGAGATGCTGGAAGTAGTACCTCTGACGATGAGAGGCCAAGCATCTTCCTGATAATTTACTTACTACATTTTACCTATCTTGGTTAAATTTTCATGAAACAACATTTCTTGCTGCTGCAGACATAAGGACTTACAGCACCCAAGACTAAGAGGCAACTTTTCTTTTGCAGGAGAGGCTTTTACTCTGCTACAAACCATCTAGTGCAGGGAACGTGAACATACAAACTGTTCAGTGGCTTGACCCTGGGGCATTTGCCAGTGGGAACTTTGTTCCTGGTTTGATTTTGAGGTTTTGGAAGTTTGTGTCCAAATGCAACTCCCTGAAATTAATCCACTGAGACAGTCACCTGACCCCCACCTATGCCTTACACCACAGACTATAGATGGGTTCCTGCTGGGCTGTTGGTTCCTCCCCTTCCTTCTTTGGAGCAGTTTTAACTCCTCTGGTCAGAAGAGTGAAGTTCTCCTCTTAAAATGAACAAATGAGGACACCCACATAAACTCTTAGTGTGGAAATCTTTCTGGTTTCTTTACAAGTGGATGCATGTTTGCCATGTGCACAGATAAAATCAAAGCTCCGCAGGAGGTCAGCACTGCAGTCACAGGGAGATTTATTTATAACACAAAGATCCTGAGGATGACTTTCATGCAAGCCCTTACTTTGGCAAGCAAAACAACATCCACCTTTGCAAAATGATGAAGGACTCTGACCTTCTACAGAGAGAGAGATGAGGCCTCACTCCCTTTCCAGGATATAATTTACTTGTGTCCCAGAGAAAGAGCAGTTGAAAATCAAACCATGACCAAGAGCAGCAGAGTTTTTGCAAGGGGCCCCTAGAAACCTCAGCTTGCCACCTTACTCTTGGCCACTCAAATGGCCAAGACTACAATTCTTCCTACACTGAATGCCAAGAAGCACATCAGCTTCCCTTTTTCCAAGTGCTCTTCAGAAAATGCATTTTTCATTGAAAATGAGGCAAGCTGACAATAACTTTACCTTTCAAGTCCAGCAGTGTCTAAATTAAAGTACATGAGGACAGTCAGGCATCAGGCACATCCTTTCCCACAAGGCTGATCTGATCTCAGAGTCCCAAGGAGGAAAGAAAGGCTACAGCCAACTGGGAGACAGGGAAGAGAAGAGGAGGGATCTGTACATGTATGGGGTTGTGTGCACACTTCTGAGAGAGTCTGCCAAAGAAAGTGGAAGAAAAGCAAAGATACTGCCAGGGATCTGAAACTACTGATGATGGAATTCCCATCCTCAGCAAGAGGGGTTAAGGGCATCTGCAAATCAAAAAAGACTGAAAGTCCCTAATGCAGATAACACAAGTTTGGATGAGAAGGAGAGGTAAGATACCAGAATAGGAGTTATTAATTAAACCCCTGAGGAGCTGCAGTAATTTCCTTTCATTTTGAAGTTGGAAACCAGCTGTGCTGCTTGCTGATGGGAGAGATGGTTTCAGCATCATCAGCTATATTTTGAATTATAAACCACGTGATCTGCAAGACAGGAAATGGCCAGGATGGGTTTGAATTCTGTCGTCTGCCAGAGTTTTCCTGTGGATAAACCTCTCTGGTCCCATCTCTACTTTTGCACCTGCAAAATGTGAGACAGATCTCAGGTAGGTGGTGTGAGATTTAATCAAGAGCCATCACAGGCTCTGAGCCTTATGCTGCAGAGCAGGACTCAGAGACTGAATTCAGAGGAACTACACTCATCTAAACCCAGCAGGACAGAAGCAAATGGAAGAAGTATTACTGGTGGTTTTCAGATACAATTATCTTCTCATTTGTGGGCTTGTCCATCTATAGCATATTCCAAATCCTGGTTAACCAAGGAATCCAAGGGGGTCTTTCACTTAAGGAAGATGGTTAGCCACCATTTCCAGAGAATGGATCTCATTCTAATAGGTAACATATCAACATTTACATGCCAGTGGGTGAAAACAAGCAAGAGAGTGGAGAACACAAGAGCCCATCTCCAAGGAGTGTCCTTCTCCATACTGGTCTAGAGAAGATAATTTCTTCAATCGGTTTTCTGCTAAGGTTAATCAGTGGAGCATCCATGATGTAAGTGGAAGGACCTGATTTAATCCAGCTCAGGACCATACCTGCTGAGATCAATGACAGAAGGAGATGCAAGGCAGGGAATGAATCCTCTGCCACTGGGGCAGATCCCTCCACATCATGCAGCTGTTAGAGAATTTTCTCTAGATTTCTCTGAGCTTCTTTTTATTTCTCCTCTGCTTCACCCTCTCACAGGAACAACAAACCAGTTCACTCTCACAGACACAAGACAGCAGGAGGTCTGCTTAACTCCCACCCCTTCAAAACTGGCCAGAGCAAAGCTGTTCCTGAGCATAACACCAACTAGGAAAAGTTTGCAAAAGATCTTTGGGTGAGGGCGTGGAACAGACTGAGCCCAGGGGAGTTCATCTGTTAGCCACTCACACATAGAACTGACATCTTACACAGCAGAAGGAGGTGAAACTCCATCTCTTCCTAAAGCTGTAACGGGTTCCACAATGCAGCAGAAATAACTGTATCAGGCAGCCAGTGACACTGGCTCCCTTGTGGTGTTACATGATGCCACAGCATGCAAGAGAAGTGCAATAATTCAATCCCTGAGAAGCAGCAGCAACTGCTTTCCTTTTATTTTGAAAAAAAAAAAAAAATTACAGCAAAAAGTCATCTGGATAACCAGCTGACATGCCTGACAATTACAGCATTATAGGATATGTTCTGAATTAAATATAGTGCAATCCGTGAGAAAGTCAAACAAAAGCAGGAAAATGCATATAAAATAAAGAGAACAGACATTTACAGCATGGTGTAATCCCCAAAGGGAAAATGCCTTTCTCAGGTCTGAAAATTTCCACAAGAAATCTTGGAAATCTTACAAACCTCTCAGTATCCAACTAAAACAGCCAGGGGAGGAGAAGGCGGGGAGCAGAGACTGGGGGTCTTTCCCCAACACGATCCATCAAAAGAGGGAATGCTGTTTCCCAGCTGAGACATTTGGTATTTTTCGTAAAGAAATGCAGCTTTCTCTAAAGGCTCCACAGAACGAGCCCAGCATTTGTGGCTAACACAGACTGGCAAAACATTCTGAGGTGCTGGTTTGGGATGACAGAGGCACTTGGTGCATCTCTGAAGAGCTTCTCAGAAAGCCCACACTGTCCTTTCACAGAGCAGCTATTGAAGTCTCCTGCCAGAAGGATTTTCTTTCCCCAGTGCTAAATTAAACTGGCCTCATCCAACTTAACCACACTGGAAGATGCTTGGACAAAGGCTACTTCATACTTTTCCATCTATCCATGGTGATTATACGTCCCCTGTTACTCTGGTATCTGCAGAGGATTTGTCCCGACAGCACCCCTGGGAAGTAAGGCCACACCACAATGCCTGTTTTAGAGAGATGAATGCTGCAGTTATGTGGCACCACAGGGTCATGCAGAGATGTCAGAGCCATGCTGATGCCATGCCCCATCAGGTCAATTAGCTTCTGGGGAAGGCTCATAATTTTGTGATGGGGTGCAAGCAATTTGCTGGATTTTTTTCCACAGCTGGCACATCCAGAGCCAGCCCAGGTGCTCAGGCTGCACAACCTAGGCATGTTCTAAAAGGCTCACTGCAGGTCACAGTAAAAATCCTGCCTGGAAGAAGAGCTAACTTCAAAAGAAGAGCATCTTTCCTTATATCCTGAATTATTTTATCCTTACAAAACCCACAGGCTTTAAGTGTTCTTTCAGATTGCACATAAGCAGCAAGAGACCAGCGTATCCCAGTGAGAGACGCTGCAATAATGGTGCCGTTGGACACTCAGCTCTGGCCTTCAGACAACAGAACTGCATCTGACAGCACTGTCAGAGCAAAGGCTCCAGTTTTAAACACAATGGCAAGTCTAAGAGCTTCACTGAAAGGGAGCAAAGCGCCAAGGTCATTCCCATTAATCACTGCTTCCTACATCACTTAGACATTTAAAAAAATATTTACTTATTAAAAAATATTTTATCCTTCTTTAAATTTCAACCCTTTCAAGCCAATTATTGAAATACAGCATAACCCCACTAAGATTTTAGGGTTTATCAGCTCACTAACCTTACCAAGCCACTCTAAAGGCCTCACAATGCAAAAACTTAGAGTGCCTGCCCTGAATTCATGCAAGTAGGAGCAGCTCAACTCAGGTCAGCCCAGCACAAAGGCTGGATGGGTTGGTAGGAGGCTGCAGGGCTTCAAAAAGCCCTCTGATCCTTAAAAAAAAACCCTGGCAGCAGAATCAAACACTGCATTGCAGCTGCAAGCAGGGTGCTGGAGGGTGCATCCCAAAAGCAGCACAGGGCCATTAGCAGGGTGCTGGTATTAATTGCATCCTTACTGTTAGCAAAAACACACACCAGATATTGTCAGCATGATTTACAGGCTGTTTTGGTTTTACCTCTGGTTTGTTCAGTGCTGTCAGATCAACCAAACTCCTGATGTGCTCTGTAACATGACAGATTTAGGATGGCATCTTGTGGGAATGGGGGCTGGCTCTTCATTAATGGGTCCCCTTCTTTGCCAGCGTGACTCCTCCTGGGTTCAGGCAGTCCCCAAAAGGGATGTCAAGAGCTGGAGAATCCTATCTGTCATGCAGTGCCCTTTTCTATCCTTCCTTACTCTTCTCTCATAAAGAGTTAACAGTGCATTTTCATGGGTGTTTTTGGCAGGGATTACCCAGCCAGCCAGATCCCATCTTTGCAAACTGATTTTGTTTGAACTGGTGCAAAGCCTGGCACAGAAACTCTCTGAAACCAAATTTATACATTGGATGGTCATTGAACCTGCACCCACAGAATCCATCCTTAGAGAGTCTTCTAAGTTGCTCACACAGTGCTGATCATAGTTTTAACTAAAGCCTGTTAAAAACACACCCTCGCTTAAATTAGTAGAGTTTTGTGAAACTGCAAGACGACTTCCCTGCTCCCACTGCTAAGAGAGAGAGGAGACTTTAGCTCCAAATGTATGAAACTTAATCCCTCTGTTTTCATAATCTACATCTTCTCTACAGCCTGTTAGCTTTGCTTGATATATTGTCCCCTGGAAACCATGAGTAACTTCAATATTGAAAACAGAAACAATAGCTCCGAACACAATGGCACATTTTACTTCACAAACTCCATCTGAAATGGTATCTGCTCCTCTCCATAGGACACTTCTCATAGCTCTGGGGAGAGCATCTGCCAGAGGAGAGCGACCGCCCAGCGCAGTACAATGAGGAAACTGTGCCAAGCACAACATAACCACAGGTTTTAACTCCATGCTGGGAGGAGACTCCTTTGTCTTCTTTTCTTCCTCTCTCCCTACCTCCAAACCCCAAGATGTTTTGCCTGCGTATCTGGTTCCAAACACGTGTATCTCGTCTTTGGGGGGATTTAGAAAGGAGTACAGACAACAAATCCCACCACCCAAGTGGGCAAAGAGAGCTGCACATGTAACAGATACCTTGCTGCAGGCCTCCAGGGAGGTAACAAGCAGCCAGCAGGACAGGGGGTTTCCAAGTGCTCAGAGCCAGCTGCCAGCCTTACACCCAGCCCAAGCATGGGCCCTTCAGCTCAGGCGCTGCCCAGCCTTGGGTGCCGAGCTCGCATCTCCCCAGGATGCTCATCTGGCACATAGGGACAGGAGGGGTGGTCAGTGCCTGGGAAGGACAGACTCCAAAAGCACTGGCTGTCCAGTTGGGCTTGCAATGTGGGGAGGAAAGGATTTGCACTCTAGAATACAATGTAAGAACAAACCTAGGTTTGCAACAATCAGTCCTTACTGGTGCCTACTGTAATGGCATCTCAGAGATCGGTTTCTCTCTGTAGATTTATTTATGGACAGGAAGGACAAAGTTCACGGGTATCAGAAAAGCTGCTTTAAAGAGCCCTGCCATTGCTAGCACCACACAACACAGGCACCTTAGCTGCACACTCAGACCCACACCAGCTCCTTCTGGTCCCTGGCCCAACATGCAGCATGGACAACGTTCTCTCTTTAAAAGTGAAAGGGGAATTTGGGTAACGTCTGAGTTCATAAAGTCCATGTCCAGAAGGAGAATCCCAGGGGACCTGGGACTAGAGCTGTCCCAAAGGACCTTGTAGATGGACCAAACCATGACGCATGACGGCAGTGGGAGGAGGGACAACACGTCCGGCAGGACAAACATGACCCAGCACCCTAAGAAGGGAGGCTAGGACTGGAATCTTATTTTCGTAAGTACAAGTCTGCCTGAGGACTTTCATTAATTTAATTGAGAACGAAAGCAAACCCTGGGAAAGTAGACGGGCTTGGACGGTGGCCACGGCGGCTGCGTGTGCTGCTCGGAGCCGGGTGGGCACTCCGAGTGTTTACGGGGCCCCCGTGTTACGCTCTGCAGGCTCGAGCCCTGCCCTGGGATTTTCATTCAGATAATAATCATCCATCTCTGGATGCATTCCTTGTGGACCAGATGCTATTCTGTGTATCATACCAACTAATCACATGTAATATTTGGCAGGGTATGAAAAGCATCGATGGAGGTCTTTGACAATGGCGGGGGTTAGTTTGGTCTTTTTTTTATCTCAGTAGCTTTTAAGTGGCACAGGCACGCTGTCAAGAAATACTGTCAAGGCTGTGACTTTTCCGAACTTCCAGATGAGAAAACTGCTACAAGTTGTGAAGGAGAAAGAGCACATGGAGGCAGATGCTTGCATCCAGGAGGAGAGGGACTCCTTCCAGCTCTGTCCTTCCACAGGAGGTTTCCAGCCTATATCCCTGCCTAGTGGCATTTGTAAGACCTGAGGTGAGCGCATGGTCAGCAGTAGCAGGTGCAAGAGGTACCCAGCTCACTGTTACCCACCACAGGCAGCACAGTGCTGCCTTCAAAGCCAGAGCTGTTGTTCCCATCCCTGCCAGGGCAGCAGCAGAGTTTTAAGCCAAGGGTGTCCCTGTGGGCTGAGCAGCAGCACCTATGGATTCATAGGCAGTTGGGTACATGTCCAGTCTGCCAGTGAGCATCCATGCCTGCTCTCCTCTGGCAGATCCTCCTCCAGTGACACGAGGAGCAGTGCAGCACCAGGAACAGTTTGTGCTTATCTAGGCATGTTCTCAGTCACAAAACAAAAACACAAGTGTGCTCCAGCCTGCCTGGCCACACATGCAAACCACGGTGGCCAGCTGAAGGGTACACACTGGGTGTGCACTATGCAAGGTGCGCTTGGGTGACTCAAGGAAAGGGTGCTAGGGAAAGCAAGGAAATTGTAGCCACAACAACACATCACATCCAGCAGCTCTGTCCAAAACATTTCTGGGGTGAAGAAGGTGACCTACAAACTACTTTGATGGGCAGGCTGATGTCCATCCAGGAGAAGAGCAGTGATGATGCATATTTCTATGCCTTTTCACATCTTGTGGTCAGCTTTAGAAGCTGGATGGGGCAGACAGGCAGGGCAAACAAGCACGCCAGTCATTTGTGTCCTGCTGGGCACTATGCAGGCATCCAGGGTTATTTCTCATCCTCCCTGTGGATTTGCACTCTTGTCCTCTCCATCACACAAAACCACAATAAAGAAACATCAGAAGGATGTCCAGATTGTAGAAACATCCTCAAAAATGTGTTGAAAGGCCAACAAGCTGCAGGTACCACACAGCTTTCTTCTGCCCTAGCCCCTGGCTCAGGTAGGAAATTAACATTTCACAGACTCCCCCTGAAATTACATGATGATATTTTGTCACAGGAAGTATCCAGGAAGACACTAACTTGCATCAAAGAGATTCAGGCCATATCCAGGGCCTGTAATTCCCGTATGAGCAGCAGTCAAGCTGTCTGATGGCACTGCAGTATGAGACCTGGCTGCTGGTTTTGAAAGTCCACATGATCCTTTTGTCCCCCCATAGGGTTATCTATCTTTAGCACCTCAGCCTTATGGCTGTAAGGAATCAGCTCTAGAGAACTGCCATCTGCAGAACCTAGCACTTAAAGTTCAATTAAATAAATAAAAGAAAAAGATACCAAGAAATAAGTGAAGTGAGTAGGAGGTGGGTGGAGAAATGACACATCAACTACTTTCTTCAGGGCACAAGCAACTTCAGAAGTTAGGTTCCACATATGCACCCTGCTGAGAGTAAGAAAAATATCAGAGCACAGAATGGCCCATTTTCCATCAGAAAGCAAGACACCAGCCTCATCAAAGCACAGCTTCTGCCAACCTCCCTTTGTCATCAAACACAGGCAGAAAAGGCATGGGAGGGCAGCAACTACACTCCCATGGCCAGCACAGAGAACTGCTCTTTGCCAGCAACCCAGATGCAAAGTTATCTTGCTTAATTAGGGCTTCCTTTGGCTCAAGTAACTGACCAAATAAATTACGCTACCAGACACACACATACATACAAATAACTATTTTGCTGAGCCAGGTGCAGACAATTGTTTCTAGCCCTTCATCTGGGACTGGTGCAGTCTCTCCATGAGGTCAGATGCCAGAGAACATTGCACTGGCCAAGAACGAAGGAAAACCCAAGAGTGGCTTAGGAACAACAGAAACAAAACTCAGAAGAAAATTTTTCCACCCTAACAGGTGCAGGGATGTGATTAAATGTGCCTCAGAACTCAGGCTTTCAGCACGGCCTGAGCGTCACACTGCAGATCCAATATGGTCAAGGAGGCTTTGAAATCCCACCCCTGCTTTGAACCCTGTAGATCAGTATCAGCCTGGAGAAGGATTTGAAGCCGGAGGAAGATGCTCATGTTTCGAAAGCAAGAGCCAGCAAGGGAAAGGGGAGGCAAAGGGGCTGTTCTCCATTACAAGAGAAACTGCAAGAGCAGCTTGGGCAGGTGATCCCCTTGCCTGGATGTGGGACTGAACAGCATGAAACACTGCAAGTACAACAGAGGCTTGAAAACAAAAACAGATTTCCCTTCCTAACCATACTGAGACATGCAACAAGGTAAACTGCCAGACAGCTTCACTTGCCTTTCTGTTAAAACAGAGCAAAGGAATAGGATTCATATGCCAATTCTGCTGACAGATGGGCTGACACTGTAATAGTATCTCGTCTACTTAAAAGCATCTCTCAAATGTCAAAGGTAGAAAAAGAACTCCAGACTTTATATCCTGGCTCTGAATGAGTCCCTCGAGGTATTGCTTCCATATTTGATCCATGCAGAAAGAACCTATTTCTATCATCAGATAGGAACATAGAGAAAGAAGGAAAAACTAAGATGAGGAAGAGATACTGCTGCGGGCTTATGGGGTTGATTCTGAATATAATGCTGACTTGCAGGAGTCTGACAGTTCTGGGACATGTGCAGGTACCCTGTGTGCCTGCAAGCAGATAAAATCAATTAAACTACTCCAAAAAGCAAGTAAAAGGGCAAATTTCTGCAAAATCAATGAATTCTAGGATGCAGAGGCCACTTTTCCATGCTTTGGCACTCATGTAAAGGCGAGGGGTTTTTTATGATGCCACTGGATTTTCAGGCACAACCCAATTCCCTTCCCAGGGAAACCTCTCTCACACTTGGAGCCAGCAGCTATTATGGTGTCACACTGACAGCCGCGACCATACGATGATTATGTAGGCAATGAGTACCTACAACCTGGTTTATTCTTTACTGTGAGGGTGGTCAAAGACTGCAACTGGCTACCCTAGGTAGTAGTGGTTAATGCCCTAAGCCTCTCAGTAGTTAAGAGGCATTTAGATAATGCCCTTAACATGCTTTAATTTTTCTTCAGCCCAGAAGTGCCCAGGCAGCTGGACTACACAGTCATTTTATGTCCCTTCCAACTGGAATATTCTATTCTAATAATGAGGGCCTGTAGGATGGACATACAGCAAGAATTTCTCTATTTCAAGATGATGACAATCTCAGAAAAAGAGAATTTTCTGTGAACTTTTACTGTCCTTGGAGCAGAACCCAATACCCAGGACTGAATTTAAAATTCCACATGAGAACAAAATTATCAGTCTGGGTTCTTGACATGACCACAGTCACTGCTGCATCTGGATACCTGACAGCCACATGTTAATTTATCCTCTCAAATCCATGGGAGATGAACTCTTTCAAAACAGGGAATCCAAAGGACAAATCTCTCAAACCCAGCTCTCCTGCTTTAGTCAGGGCAGGGAAAAACTACAGTGTTCTGTCTTGCAGCTCTTATGGTGCTTTCACCGCCTGAAGAAAATCAGACAAGAGGCCAATATACATTTTGTGCCTTTAGACTAAGAATTACAGTTTGCACCAGTAGAAGTACCAGAGATCACTGTGAAACTTGCCAACCCCGTGGAGAAAAGGAGCTCCCAGTGCTGGTGGGCTGGAGCACATGGAAGCTGTGACTGTAATCTTTCCTGCACAGAGCTCTGGCTGCTGATCTCCCAAAGACAGGACGCAGCCACTGTCCAGCACAAGTGGTTCAATCTTGAAGTCTGCCTTCCCAGTTGTCCCCATCTCCCTTCCTTCCACTGGTAAAATGCTGCTGGCAACGTAACACGCTGATTTCAACAGAGAGCTCCCAAGCTTAACTAATGATGGTGAACAAAGGTATTATTTCTTTTGACTTATCTTGCGGCTTCTCATGCCTTTTCTAGCCCTTAACACCAGACAGACATACCTCTGCTCAGAGCTGGTATGTGCTACTGAAATATAAATAAATGAGCAGGCCACTATGAAGGAAGGAAAGAGTTAGTTTTCCATTCTGAATATTGACTTATTTGAGAGCCTGATGTATTTGAAACCAATTTTTTAGAATATATTTAAAGGGCTCTCTTTTATAGAGGGACTTTGTTATGATGTGGAAAATTCACAGCTCCCAACATCAAGCCATGGGTGGAGGGAGTCTGGAGTATGAATTAAAAATAATGCGGTTGTTTGCAGAAATTAGCGGCACCGATTTAAATCCACACTCCCCTCCCTCCTCAAATAATCACCCTGTGAACAGAGGTGGTTTATGGAGCCCTCTGGAAAATGTTCCTCATGGCCTCCATTCCGGACCCAAAATAAAATACATTACATCGCAGCAAATACTTCACCAGGGTGCTGCTCTCTTCCCCCAACCCACGCCTCCCATTTGTTGCTAATTAAGTGAAACAGCAGGTGCGTAGACCACAAGCGCAGCAGGGCTGGAGCGAGTGCAGTGATTAAACCCCCCTGGAACGTCTTCTTGGAGAGCTGCAACTTTCCAGGGACCGGACTCTTGGAGGAAAGATGAGATTAGAGGCGAGGGGTGGGTCAGTCTTTGGCTGTGAGCTCCACGATCAGAGGGTGCTTTCGAAGGACAACGGATCACTAGAAACATCAGGTCTCTGGGGAAAGTGCTGGTGCCTGTTTTGCGAAGCCACCTTCCCAGCATCCTTGCTACAGGGCGTACACAACACAGCGTGCTCTGCCTCTGGGCTGGAGACATCTCCTTTCTCACCCAGCTGAGACCCATTATAACAAAGCAGAGCAGCCTCCCCCATACCAAGGCATGTCTGGGCACCTCAAATCTTCAGGCAAAGATTAGCAATGCAGTCCCCGAGGCAGGAAGCCATCCCAGCCTAAGCCTGGGTGAGGCCAGAGAATGGATACATCACAAGCCAGAGTGCCAGAGCTGGCCAGGAGAGCTATGGGTTGTGTCTGAGCATATGACACGCCAGGTCATGCTAATGAGATGTTCCTGGTTGCCACCCAGAATAAATTCCTGCAAGCCCAGAGAACAATTTTGTAAGAGGAACTCACTCTTTGCGATGTGTCCTTACACCATGACTCCTGGCACATCCATTTACCTGCTGCCTCTGTGCTGCAATCTCATCCACATGTACTCCAGGGACACAGGGTGGACTGAATCTCCCCCAATTCCTTCACATGAAAAGGAATGATCCTTGCTGCCACCAATGCCATCAGCAAGTTTCACCTCCTGAGACCAGAGATCAGGCAAAACAAAAGGCAAATGCTGTTCTGATATTGACAGGGCAGACACAATGCTGTAAGACACAGACAGGCATGGAGCAAGGAGCATTTAGGGGCAGCCAGAACTGAGCAGTCCATCAAACCAGCTCTCCCTACATCCTGCTCTGGGGCCTCCTTGTTTTGCCCCAGTGAAGTCTTTCCCCTGCTCACCATGCACTCCAGCCACAGCCATGTCTCTCTCCCATCCCAGTATGCCAGTCTCACTCAGGTGACTTCCCATGGAGACAAGTGGGGATAACTGTAATCACCCAAAGGCCACCAGTGCATCCTAACTCAGGGGAACCCTAAACCAGTTACCAACTGGGATAACATGGTAGAAGCTTGGAAATAAACTCCTCATCCCTTCTACAAATTCCATTTCCGACCACAAGACTCCATGGGACCAGGACATAATCCCAAGAATGAAAAGCACTATTTATATTTCTGCTGAGCACTTCACTTCTCTTTGGTCACTCTGCTGATGTTTCACTTCTTCACCAAACCCTGTCAGAAATGGCTGGGGGCTCAGGGAGAGGAGAGGGAAAGTGGTCATTACGGTCTGGCTTAGCTACTGTAATACAGTTAACATTTGGCTCTGTTAAAAACACTCCAAGCCAAAGACTTCAAAGCATTTTACAAACATTAATGAATAAACTTTCTCCAGGAGGGCTGATTATAGCCCCCATTTTATGGGTGGGTATTTTCAGATAACCTTCCTGCCGCACCAGAAGTTCCCCCCTCCTTCTTCCACACCGCAGACTACGAGCTCCTAATTACACAAAAAACATTTCCACATTAAGGCGACGAAATATCTTTTGACCTAAGAGTGGAACAGGATTCAGCATGAGGTTTCCTAACAACAACAGGCAGGAACTGACAGCCCTAGTGCTCCTGCATCTCACAGCCCACCCCTGCTCAGCTGTATAATCCAGGGCTCTCCCACACCCAGAACAAACCTGAAACTTTGTAGAGCTCCTCTCTACCTTGAAAGCACCTTTTGCAAACTTCCCCTTTACATAAGGATGACCAGGGACGGCCTTCGTGGAGCACACCACTTGCTCCATCTGCCTTATTCCCAGAATCCACTGACAAATGAATCTCTACCACCTCCTGAAGCACCAAATGCTAATTCCTACCCTTATGTGCAAGCAACCAGCACCCTCTAACCCTCAGCACAGTAACACAATGAGCATTGCACAAGGCAACAGAGGTTTTTGCAAAGCTGCACCAACAGTTACCAAAAACTACCAGACAACCTGGACTTGTTACAAGGACACAGGTGTTTGTTATGTGCCATTCCACAACACATTTTCTTCACCAGGAAAACACGTGCCAGTTTTGTTCAAGCAGCAGCACATCACTGTAGTGACCAGGAAAAGCCTGGACTTGGATTTCAAAGATCCCCAGACAACAGAGAGGCCACAACATCCCAACTCACTGGGTTGTCAAAAGACAGAGATTAGCCAGATAAAAAGAAATGTCTGTGAAATAATTTTTTGGTCCAGTGGATAAGGTGTATTCCCTTCTAAGACAAAACTTCCATCATTAAACTCATCCTAGTCCTTTGAAAGATTTTTTTCCCTATTATCATTTTACTTAGTCCTTTTCTAGTTTGTTTTCTAATTTATTCCCACTTGGCATTTTCCCCTCTTTTTCACAGTGTTTTCGTGGTTTGTCCTTTGTCTCTCTCAAAACACCTGGCTGAAGGGAGCAGCTCAGCAAGTCTCACTGGTTTTCTTAACACACCCTTTAAAAAACAAATGCATCAAGATCCAGGTACGTGGCTCTGATGTTACCTCTGTTTGCAAAAGCACCACTAAATCGATTAGCATCTGCCCTTGACTGACCTGGTGAATCAGAGGCACCCCTGGATCAACACTGATGCCTCAAGAATGGCTTTACTAGAGAGCTCTGCTTGTACTGTAGAATTACAGAAATTATCTTAAACACACTGGGATGCTTTTCTGAGTCTGCTTAGTCCTTTGTGAGCCTGTTCACAGCTCCTGCCATCAAGAACTTGTCAGCAACTTGTTGAAGTGGGAACCTCCTCACTGGACTGCAACTCCCTGCTCTGCTGCCTTTGCACCCTCACACGGTCCCAGATGGGATAGCTTAAAAAAAGCTTCAGTTATGGGCACTTGTGTAGGTAAATGCTCAATGGCAGGTGTGGACTCAGCAGGCTGCCAGCCAGGGCAAGGCCAAAGGATCTGACGTGCTGTGAGAGTTCAAGTCCTCTGTTTCCTGCACAGATCCAACAAACCAGAACTCTCCTTTTAAATGGAAAAGCAAAAGGTGCAGAGCAAAGCCCTCAGCTTGGCTGAATGCCATTCAAACAGGGCACCCAGGAAGGAGTGTGCACAAAGCTGTGCTTCCCCCAGAGCATCACTATTCCTGCTTTTTGCGTGACTTCATCATGTGTCTGCTCAGCTCTGTGGGTTTTACTGCCCTGACCGCTCCACTTCAATGCTTCCCCCAAAGGGAGGGAAGTGGAAATTGCAAAAGACAGTTCTGTAGTGGGAATACTTGCATTTGCACGAGACATGAAACTGCTCTGGTTGCAGAAAAGAAGAACCATGCTGTGACTCGAGGCAAGCAGGAAGGGAATAGGGAGCAAATAAATTCCCGACTTCATGCTCCATACATTGATGATGAAAAGATCAGTCATTCAGATGCTAGGGGAAGAAGCAAATCACACACAGTGCTCATAAATCAGGCTGGGGTGAGCCTGATCAGGAGCCTTTCCTATGGCAGGCAGGACTGTCCACAGTCCACAGTGGAAGAGATGCCAGTTGATGCTTTTCTGTGTCCTGTAGGCAAACCATGGTGTGACAGGACCAAGAGCTACTGCTCCTTCCAGACAGCGCCTTCCCACATCTGAGCCTGTCAGAGCAGAAAGCCAGGAGGGGTGAGGTGACATGGAAAAGAGCCCTGACAGAGCCCTGCATAAACTTTCCATTATGGCTGGGCAGTTTTCTATTTGCACTTAAATGCAATAATGTAAATAAACTCCCCGTAACCCTTCCAGGGCTATTTAGGACGTTTGCGAAAACAACCAGCTCCTCTCATCACGAGCCAAGGGATGCGAACACAACAGGCACTTCTCATCTTGGTCTCTGCACACTTAATGAAAGTGAAGGATTGTATTCCCTGCACAAAAGTGGAATTGTGTTTCAGGGCTGGGGGTGTGAACTCCATGCAATTTTCCGGCAGTATAAATAATTGAAAGCTGAGTACGATTAGGGGAGAGCGACAACGTAGTGGAGGGGGTGGAATTGTCATGCTTGAACTTTCGGGGCTTGGATGTTTCAGGGGAAAAAAAAGGCCATGGAAAAATCCTGCTAAGGAATTTAATTTTCACACAGATATTCCAGAAAAAAAAATTAAAAGGCTGATCTTGATCTCTGGTAAGAGGAAATATGCTAATAAAGTGGCACTTGGAGAATTTGCTGCCTGTGTGAGGCGAGCAGCTCCAGAGCTGTAGCTTTGGCTGGGGCCGGTCCCACAGCCAAACCACTCTCCCATGTTTTATTGTTCCAGCAAACAAAACCTGGAACAAGGGTAACAAACAAGTGGGCTGATCCCAAGGCTGAGCTCTAAGTCCTGCTGTGGAGATCTGTGATGAGAGCTCCTAACACCAAAATCATGGAGATGGAGGAGGGGTAAAACGGGAGGTATACACTGAGCCATGACACACTCTGATGAAGAAAGGTTTTTAGCTCACTTTTTCCTATGATTCTGCATAAACCCTTGTATGAGATACTGTTCAGGCACAAAACCAGCAGGTCTGGGCCCCATACCAAAGCTTTCCATCACGATTCAGAATTTTTGGCAATTTCAGGCATATTTTTAGATTTCCATTAGCACCACAACCTTGCAGGGACTCATGCTCCTGATACATTGGATTTTTAACATGTAAAGCAACCAACAGCTATGAAAATAGGTCTGAGTCCTCCACAACTGATGTAAGTCACCTCAGTTCATTAGGAAGAACTTGTTGCTATTCCTCTCTGTGGCTGTATCCAGGAGAGTCCTTCCCATAATACAGGGTCTCCAAAATCCTCACAGCCTCCAAGCCAGCAATAAGGTGAGGATGTAGGTACTGCTGGTAAGAACAACTTACACAAACCAAAACTCCAGAAAGCAAGGGTATAATTCCAGAAAATAACACTTTTGACCGATTTCACTGTGTTCTGTGCCTGCTAGAGGCAGACCACATACAGCTAAAAGGACACAGCTAAGAAGTCAACAACCTCTTAGTGATGCTCCCAATATTTCTTAAAAAAAACCCAACCAAACAAAACTCATTTGCCTAACTACATATAGAGCCCAGACCACCGAGAGAGTGGCATGGGTATCACCTCTGTTCTTGCCTTGCTGCTGTCACACCCTGAGGAGTTGGCTAAGCCACCACCTCACTTTCTAAGGTCACCCATGTCCTGGCCAGAGAGGTGGCTTGGTGCTGAGCAGCAAATATTGCCCCGTAGCCACCCTGCAGGAGATTCCCATGCTGCAGCAGAAGGGCAATATTCAGGTGTCAGCTTTATGCTCCAACAGAACCCAAGTGAAAAAGTACAAAGGGGAGGGTTCCCATAGGCTGGGTCACCTTCTCAACCACGGATTCTTTGCCGTGGTCATATTCAATGCACCTCGGTTGTAGCTCGGCAGGCACTTTGCCATTTCCTCATCATGGCCCTCACCTTTGTCTGACGTGTAAAGTCTCTTTAAAAACAAATACTGGAAGCTGAACAGATTGTTTTGCCAAGCAAACATTTAAATAATGATGGAAATAAGAATTATAAACAATTCCATTTATTCACTGAACACAAAGATACTGCCCCAAGCCAGCTGCTATCCTAAGGCACTGAGGGCTAGAAGGACAAATGGTATTTAGATAGCTTTTAAATCAGTGGAGACAACCATTCTCAGCTCAATAACCATGTCAGCTATTAATTTTTTCCCAGGGGCATCTCAATTCCCCTGGGAAGGCCTGTTACAAGCTTGCTTCTGGGCTGTTTTTCTGAGAGCAGGCATTTAGGGGTCTCTCCTACTGAAAGCCAAGTCTTGCAAGCGTGGCTGCACCAGGAGCTCCAGCACAGCTGCCAAAACACAGGAGGCACAGCCAGCCCTCACAGACAGCAATGCAGGGCTCCTCCTGGAAATCTGGTTTTCTGCATCCCCTGTAAACCTTGCACTGCCAACCTCTCCACTCACTGTCTGGGATAACAGCAGCAAACAACTGGCCCGTGTTTACGCAGAAGAAAGGATGTGCCATTCTCCCCAAGGAGCCAGCACTGACCTTTGGGAACAGACGTGTTGACAGACCTATGTTCAGATTTCCTCTGAATTTTCCCAGTCTTGTTTCAGTTTCAATAATGCTCTTAAGGAAGCTGTTTATAAATGAAACCCTACAGCTGCTGCAGTAACTCCATCCCCACACTTCCAAGATTATCAGGGATGTCCCTGAGGCCAAGCACTGGGTCTGAACCTCATGGATCAGATATGGAGCCAGGCCCCTGGTCTGGAGGAGCATTTCACAGCAGCTCTCAACATTTACAGCAGGGCCAGGATGCTGAGGCCCAGCATCCTGCACCAAGGGAATGGGAACAGGGGAAACTCGATCCTTGCAACCCAGCCCATCCCGCCAAGGCCAGCACAGCCCAGAGCAAAGGGAGGCACATGCAGAGCCCAGCAGGAGAAACACCAATTTCACTGTGCACTTGCACCACAGCCTGATGCAGCCACCTCTGCCATGCTGTTCTTCCCCTACCCAACTCAACCCCACCTTCTCCTCCAGCTTTCCTGCCCGTTTCCTTACGCACCCTCAGACGCACACACGCAGCCCAACAGAAACACTCCCTGAGCTCGTCAGAGGCTGGGAATCCTTTCAACACAAACCTCCCACGCCGCGAGAGGGGCAAGCTGCATCTCGTGCGGAGCCACAGCAGCAGCCCTCCTTCCCTCCCTTCCCACAGTGCCAGCCAGGAGCTCTGCACAGGGTGGCACCTACACTAGAGAGGGTCACCCGTTGCAGAGTGACCCTGCTGCTCTGGGTGGCTGGGAGGACCGGTAGGTGACTCTGCTCATCCTGCTAAAGAGGCCTGGTGGGTTGAGGGTTAGGAGTCAGCATTCGCAAACACAGGAGAACACTTGCCCCATTGCATTCTCACCTACGCTCCTCACCACTGATAAACTTAGTGCATGCTTGGACTTGTCCATTCACCGCTCCTGCAGAGCTAAAAGCATGAACAACATGAAATATCAGAGGCCCTACAAAAACACTCAGTAATGAGTTAGACTGCACTGGACCACCAGAATTAGGGCTGTGGGTCTCCACTTGGGCAATTAACCCACACTAACTACTGGAGCGAATATACGCAATTCCATCAGAATCACAGAATTCCCTCTTTGCCCAGAAAGCCTGCATGCCAAAGCCACCAGGTCCTGTTTCAAATTATAGTGACCCAGTGAAATCCAGGGTACTCAGGCACATGGCACAGTTACAACCAAACTGGGAATGAGAGTGGACATTACACTATTTGATACAGCTTGGGGAATGGAGAAAGGGATGTTGTTACAGTATAGTATAGCAGGAGAATGACTGATAACAGCAACGTTCACGTGAACTCCAGTCTGAGTAAGAAAAGCATAGATACAGACTGCAATTACTAGTTTTTATACTACCATTTTTGTTTAATGTCATCTTCAATGTTCAGTTACTCCATTACAGCACTATAAACAATCAGGATGACCCTAGCAATAGGAAATGACGCTCTTGATGTTTTATCATCAGGATGAAAACTCCTTACATGTCTTTCCTCTTCCAAATAAAATTCTTGATAGTCTTTACTTTTTAATGCTCTAACTGGCTGCTAGTGAGTTCCTCTTTCTGTGCCACTTTGAAGAAAACCTGCTTAGATCAGCAAACTATGTTGGGCAGAGAATATTTTGCTGATACACAAAGCCAGTGCTTGAACAGAGCCTTGTTTATTTGCCTTTTCAAAATTGTGACATTTCAGACATCTCCTTGCGGCCAAACCGCCTGTGTGTGTCATTGTGTGCAGAGACTGAGATCTGCCTACCTAACATTCCTGCCGCAGCTCCGGCGGGGATGCCGTTCGCCTCTCGCGCAGCCAAACACCCAACGTGGGATGGTGGCATGCTGCTAAATCCAGCTGCTGTGTTTTGCCTTGGAGAAAGCTGCATTTCACCTGTTGTGAGGAAGGATCCTCCCCCAGTTCCACACACCGAGATCCAGCCATCCTCACGGAACAGAGGGGTTGGTCCCTCTGCTGAGGTGCTGGCCCCTGTTCGTGCTCTGACTGCGGGCACTGAGTAACACAGGCATGGAGTCGGACCAGGACATGGAGTCACTGGATAAAATGCAGCAGAAGTCCACTGGTGACTGAAGCTGAGAGACCAGGCATGGATCCTTGGTCCCGTTTTCCCTGCTCACTTTGCTGGGGAGGGGATTTCTTAGCAGTGGGACCAGCACCCAATTGGGGTCATAATCGCTGTAAAAAGCCCGAGGTGGTACTGAGCAACTGCAAGGGTGATATGGGGAGGGGAGAAAGATCCATCCTTCATTCTTGCCAGCTGCAAACTCTGTGGTTGCTTTCCAGCCCAGCATGGCCACTGGGAGGTTGAGAGCTGGCTGCATCTCCACACTTCTCCACCTTATGCTTTGGGCAATTATGCACACACTCAACTACAAATTCCCATCCTGCTAACAGCCTCCAAAAGCGTTTTTCAGTAAGAAAAACACAGGCCTTACATCTGTAGATGTCTTTTACTGTGCAGTGGAAATGCCAGGAGTTATCCCTGCTATCCTAATAAAACAGTGTCCTTTCTCAGCTCCTTTGGGGACAACAGGAGCATTTTTGAACTATCACCTCAGGACAGAAGTCTGCAACCACCAGCAGCAAATCCATCAGTGATGATGGGAGACCTCAAATAGCATCCAGGGAACAGGGTGCCCCAGTGAGCCATCAGCCTGTCACAAGGGTCAGCACTACTGACAGGTGATGCTCACATGACTCTCCTCATGCTCCTCTGTTCTGCACTGCAAGCAAGTGCAAGAAAACAACATTCAAAATATTACATTAGGAGACAGCTTTGACCCCACACGGTGCTCAGGTGCAAATGCCTCCCCAGAGTGAAAGACAATAGATAATTGGATTTGACAAGCAATTTATAGTAATGCTTTCATCTATGCAGAGTTAATTCAATCTTTTCAATCCTATTTACTGAAACACTGGCACCCATGTGTATCCTGCTGCCATCATTTGACCCATGCTCAGGAGCAGATGTGACTTGGTTGCACAATTAAACGATGCAGCAATGCCCTAATTTAATTTAAAATCTGTGTTTACAGATATCCAGCCCTCAGTGAAGCAGCACAGGGCTGACACTTGGCTTGCTGCTTTGGGTTCTGCTTGCTGTACTTCTCATACCTTTGTGGGGCAAACAAATCCTGTGGTATGACCAGCCTTACTGCCTTATTACTCAACTTAAAAACAACCTGATTTCCAATTCGAGCATATGCACTGTTGAAATAGCACAGCCAAACTCTCCTGGGATTTGAATCCTTGGGACAGAGGAGCCTCTTGCCGCCTGCAGTGCCTAATAGAATTTGCAAAGAAGTATTTTCAAAAATGCAGTTTCTACTAATGCTACAGCTCTCAAAACCACTGAGCCACTTCCCACAGAGACAGCCGTTTGGGGAAGGGTAGGCTCTTTTTTAAAGAAACATGAAAATGGAGTAGTGAAATTAATTAGCTGTATTCCTCCCTCCTTGCTCCTGGGCAGCCCCCTGGGTTTCCCCATGGGTCGTATACAGTCTCACTGTCAACGCCAGGCACTGCAGCCCTGATTAAGTCATTACAAGTCAGCCCTTGTTCCTCCACTTCCAGTCAAGAGCAAATGAGACACGTGCAGGCTTCAGAAGCCCTGAAGTGCAGCTCTGTCATTGACACAGCAGGGCGAGTGGAGTTGGCAGAGACCTGTGGACTCCAGCTGTTTTGGACATGAGTGGTGCCCGTGAACTGGCTGAGCATTACTCCCTAAGCATTTGCTTGGCTTTCTCCTGGAATGGCCACATGGGGATAAGCAGGGACATTATCAAAGTAGATTGAGTCTGCTAAGACCACCTTACCATGCATGGTATCAGATTGCAAACCCCACATTCAACCAGTGCTAAATTAGAAGTTCAAGCTTCCAGCAAAAATCTGGAAAGTGCAAGTCATCCCAAGATCTGCAGCAAATTTCTCTTTGAGCAAGAATCTCTGCACATCAAGCCACAGGTTTCCCAAAATGCAAGGGTTACCCAAAGTGCCCCTAGGCGTTCATTTGCTTTTCCAGCTCTCTTTGCAAGCCTCATTAAAGCTGGAAATACAAATTTCTGTTCAAGACCCAAAGCGGTTTTCTTTGCCTCACCTAACAGATGCTCAGGCATAATCAAAATCCCAGAAAGAGTAATAGGAAGGAAAAAAAAACCACCTATCACCTCTGGGAGTCTAAAAGCACGTTATGGCAGCCTGAGAACACAGGGCCTTGTCTCCATCTCACAGCTGGGAAACTGAGGCACAGATGGACACAGTGACATAGTACAGAAGGCAGGACTGTGGAAATCTCAAGTGAAGTCCTCAGTTTCTGTAACTGCACCTCACACTGCAAGAGCTAAAGAGGCTGTTGGAGAGGGCTGTCACTGCCCATGCAGTGTTGGCCCTGACAGAGATCCCTGGGAGAGAAAAGGGTTAAAGAAGGGAATTTTGTTACTTTCTTGTCGTATTTTCTCATGGGGGGAGAAGCGTCAGGCAAGCGGGAGTTTTCCACTGGCTAGGCCCCTTTGCACTTATCAATGGGACCTTTCAGGACTCACTCCCTGATTGAGACATCATTTCCTGTCCAACACACTAACCCCATTGATAACTCCACACTTGATGGGAACTTTTCAAACCTACCAGGAAAGGCTGGGAGACCCGGAACAACATATACATGAAAACAGAACTGGGGCGAAAAGAGAAAGAAGAGAGAAAAAGAAAGAAACAGTTTTGGCCGCAATTCACATGCTGACAACAAGTGTTTGTGACTCGGGAGCTGTGCATCTTTAGCAGGTACAGCAGACACAGAGAAGATGCTGACATACTCTTACAGCAGTGGGACTGGCAGTCCTGGCACTTCAGACCAGTAAGAAGTAGAGACGGGCACAAGAGGAAGCTTAAGATCCCTCTCTTGTCTTCTGGCCACACAGCAAACAGACATTAGGACCGGCTGTAGAAATGGTCACATTTCACCCGAAAGGCCAGGAGACCATAATAACTGATACAGCTTACAAAACAGCCTAGAGACTTCAGGTTTCCAACTACCAGGAATGAAACATAAAGGGGAGAAAGATGAAACTAGAGCTCTTTAGGATACTTCAAACAACAACTCGTTTTTTCCTAATTTATCGAGCAAAAAGGCTCAGTGTTACTTTTCAGGACACAGCACAGTCAGCTACATTCTCAACACTGACCGTGAGGACTCACTTGCTATTGTAACCTCAGCCCAGCTCCAAACACAAGCTCCAGCCCAAAAATCAACATTTTCCCCAAAGTTCAAGAGTCTCTCAAACACACAGCTTTTATTTTTACCCCAGGCAATTACAGTTTTGCTGCCTACAAAGCTACAATGATACAAAAATATCAGTGAATCTGGATTATTGCCAAACAGAACACCAGCCCCAAAGCTCCCCCTACCCATGCAGGTGCCTGGGAGCACTACCCGAAATGAAGCAGCTGATTTCCTGGTTTCAGACTTTGGTCAGCAGCTATCCAGCAAGAAAGCTTTTGATGAAATCTAAATACACAGGCACAGAATAGAGCAAAGGAGCTGTACAAAACAGCAGGAGCCAGGACACTGGCTGGCTAGGTAGATGGTTAGGAGGAGAGCCTGGAAGGTTTCCACTGCAATCACCATTGCTGAACTGCTGTGGGAGTGTGCAAGAGCTCTGTTGTTTTCAGTTACTTGGGTAAGTAGTTTCTGGGGGCCCAAAATGTAGCGCTCTCTCTGTTTTAAGTGCATCTGAAGTATTTAAAATTAGATCCCCTCTTCAATAGGAACCATTCATGAAAATGTCAGCTTTAAACGTCTTTACAGTGCAAGTTACTCACTGTGAGCATACCACCCACTTATCTTATACCCTACAAGGGCAGAGTCTGAAAAGTTTCAAGATCATGACATGTAACAGACCAAACAAGCACAAAGCCTTATTTAAAGGCACTATTAACCCAGCTGGAAACATGACTAGAAGCATGAGTAGAAATAATATTTTATTTTAGACAGGACAGACTTACCTGCAGGTCAAAGAACTTGCTGTATCTCCGGTAGATGATCTGGGAAGTCAGGTCAGACCATGTTACATTGATGATATAGACCTGTCCAGGGAAAAGAAAACACAAATCAGCCTGGGCCATGAAGCACAGGATACATCCAAAGGCTGAACAGTCAGCCTAGGTTAATTTCAGATCTCACTGGCTGTTGCTGCTCCCAGTGAGGAATATAGCCCTGGGTGCAGGACTAGCCTAAACTGAAGCCTGTTGCAGCCTTCAGCAGAAGTCTCAGGAGAGTACTCAGTGCTCTCTCACATTTCCCCATCAGCAGCTCCCACCGACTTTGCTCTGCCTGGGATAAAAGCTCTAATTTAGTGACGCCACATTTTCTGGTCTGTGGTAGCACACCCTGCCTTCTATCCTCTTGGGATGGTCCCAGGGCTAGCTGCAGGCATGACCAGGAGAGCTATTCCACCCCTAAAGCAACAGCTCATCGTGGGGTGCTGATCTCCAACCCCACGCTCCAGCATGTCTTTGTGTATGGAGATGTGGCTGTCACCCTTCCCAAGCAAGGAGTGGCTCTGGTTCAACAGGAAATTCAAAGGAAACACAGTTCCACAGATGTCGTGGAATCACAGCCATGCAACACAGTTGCTTACTCACACCCAAAACCAAACGCTGTCACAGCACACAGCTCTTGCTGAGTCACATCGGACCACTCAGCACCTTTGGCACCCACTGGAAGGTGATGTAAATCCGGACAGTGAGAGCGACACTGCTTCCTTACATTGATGGAAACAGCAACAGAAGCCCAGAATAAGCCCAGGATTTCCCTGGTCCAACCCTAGTCCATCCCCAAAACAATCATCTTACAGAAACACTGTTTTGCCAGAAGCTGTGATAAAAAATGATTCGCACACACATGAACACACACACACACAAACTTGTACATACACATTTTTATATATATACACACACACATACAAAAACCACAAAAATGTTTCCTTTTGACCCTGCTACCTCCAGCCCACTTTTTTTTAAAGTTAAAAATGTGCTAGGTTCTGCTCTCTCATACACTTGCCCTCAGGCCAGTGCTGGTCCTGCTGCCTTGATGACAGATATGAAACAAGACTTCAGCAAACACAGGATGGAGCTATCAAGGGTTACCATGCAACACCAATATAATGGAAATCACAGCTAGGACAGCTCCTGGGCCTTTAAAGCCATTTCCAGGTTTCACATATGGAGTGAGATAACAATCTAGCAGAGGAAACAGGAAAGCATTCCTCCTCCCTCAGCCACAGCACTGCAGCAGGAGCTCTCCCTTTTGTCATGGATGCAGAAGTGAAGCTCTCTGTCTCCAGCAGTGGGGGATGGATGACAGCAGCCTATTCTCCATCTCCCCCAAGACACCAGACCATCTTCCAAGCTGCTCATCCAATTGCTTCTGTATTTTTACCAATAAAAAGTATTGCATGAAAATCCCAGGACGGGTGTTGAATATTGGGCTAAACACCACTTTTCCAAGGACCACCAATGGATTTTTTTTCTTCTTTCCCAGTAGGAGAGGTGTCCTCCCAGAAACCACAGAGATCCTACAGCCATACTTTCCTCTCTGCTTGCTACAACCCCATTCAGTCCCCAAGGCAATCTGCTTCCCATCTCCTGCAGCCCAGTTTCATGGCATTCAAGAACTGGAGATGCTGAGCACAGGCTGTTAAGGAGATCTGGGGCCTTTCTCATGATTGTATCAAACGTATCTGCTCTTCCCACCAGGACAGAGACCATTGGGGCTGGCAAAGGGAAGACTGCCCAGGGGTAAGAGCATGACACTCAGCAAACCCAGGTTACTCCTCTGCTGCATCTCATAATTCTCCTGGAAAACCAAACCACCCAGGCACCCTCCTGCAATGCCCATACACTCAAGGGTGACACCAGCACTGCCCTGCTTTGTGGAGGGGAGATAAGACTGTGTAACATGAAGATTTCAGATCCCCTTTAAAGATCTTACCCACGCAGTCAAGGCAGAGGAGTCAGAGCCTGGGAAGGAAGCTGCTCTTGCCAATTTTCAGGCCGGCCACACTACACTGAAGAATATTTTTCCATGTGTTTGTTGTGGGAAAAAAAAAAGTTTGTAGCTTCACTCTGAGCTAATTCACACACAAATATTTCTACTCATTCTCTATCCAACAGCTACTTTCAGATGGAAAACCCATTCGATTAAAAACAGATCATGACAGATGGGAGCTGAACAGGATCCAAAAGCAACTTCAGATACTGTAATTCTGGCCCTGAGTTCTCACAAAGGGGATGAGACAGGAGGAGAAACATATTGCACATGCAAATAAAGATTATATTTTTTCTCTCATTATACATCTTTTCTTCAGAAACTAGAAACAAAACACATATGCCACAGACATCCAGGCACTTTGAATTTCATGGCACTTCAGGCTCCTCTGTGCTACTCTTCAGAACCCACAAAAAATGTGAGTTCCCACAATTTTTAACAGCCGACAAGTCTGCTTGATCGAAATCTAATCCAGGCAGGAGTCAATCCTGCTTCAAGATTCCAGTTTGGTGGTGCAGTAAGTGGCACAACACCTCCATGACAAAAGAAGGGTTAGAACTGGGTGCACGGGGATTTTCTGGGCAAGAGGTTGGATTTATTTGGTGCAGGGAACAGGTGTAGGAGCAGCACCCCACTGCATGGTGCAGATACATCCCCAGATCTGAAATTCAGGCTCTGTGGGAATGAAGCTGCCACTGACTTCAGTCAAGCCAGGATTTTGCTGCACATTTAGGACAGCAATTAAATCTTTTTGAGCCTAAGGTCTCCTCAAGCTCAGCAAGTGATGGATGGGGCAGCATGCAGATACACTGACTTCTATTTCATGGAAAGATTACAGCAGAAGCAAGAAAAGCCTTTAATCATAACCTGGTGCTATGTGAAGTGAGAAACTAGTGGGGTCAAAATCTGCTTGGTGGGAGACAGGTGCAAAACTTAAACAGTTATTGATCTTTTTTGCTCGTTTGCCCAAATCAAATTGCTTCTCAAAAGCCACCATTTAAAATAATGGGATATAACTGTTCGGTTGAAGAAGATTTATAAAATGCCAGATTATAGACGCAAGGTCTAGAGGTTTCAAAAGCCTTAGATATCACATTTCTCTCCCTTAGAGATCTGAGTTCGGAAGTTATTCACTTCTGCTGCCTTGGTCAGACCCATAACCTTTTCATGAGCAGTGAACATTACATCAGCTTACCCCACCATTTTTTTTCTCAGACCTTAAAATGGGTTGCTGTGAAAGTGATCAACAATATCCCAAGAGAGAAGGAGAAAAGCAGTCCTGGGGGAGCCAAATGCAATGGGCCAAGGAGGCAGCAGGAAATACTAGATAAATAGGGAGAGTCATCCCACGCTCGAACACCCGGCAGAGCCAGCATTGCTCTCGCAGCCGCCTGCAGAGCCAAGGGAAGGCTTTCTGTGGCATCCAACAACTCCTCAAAACTGAGCCACACAAGCCACCACTCCAACATGCAGCTGGTCCTGCCCACGAGAGTGTCCTGGCTCCTTGGCACATTCTGTCTTGATAAAAGAAGATAAAATCAAAGTACCTTACATATCTTGGAGGAAGCTCTTTCATGTAAGTACAGTGTTTTCCTACACACAACCAAACTGTAATCAAGATTCCAAACTACTACAGTAATTAATTTCTAAAGGCAGAGGCCTGCTATATGTATCTGCCATGTTTATTACCATAAAGGAGTCAAAACACAGATGCTATTCAAATGCTTCACCTTAAAAATCCTTAACAAAAGGTCCTTAACAATGAACAAAAATTGAAGTACAAATGAGAGACAACTCACTGCACAATCACTGGGTGCTCCAGCCACTAAGAATGTTCAAGTTTTAATTTCCCAAGTCCAGTCATTTTTTGGTCTACTGTTATATTTTTAAATAAGTCCTTCTTCAGAGAAACAAGAAGCAGGCCTTTAAAGACTGTAGAATATTAATCAGGAACTAAGCTTGATAAGTAGCTCTTAATATTCATGGCTTATGAAAGAAGGTGCAGGGTGCCAGGGGGATTTAATCAGCTACTAATTATTGTTTAATTCTAGCTCTGGGAAACTTCTACTTTACCCACCACAGAGCAGAAAATTTATTGTAAACCGAAGTCATTTCTCTCCCTTTACTGCCTGCACAAGCAACGAGGAGAGATGACTTCCTATTACAAATCACATCCACTCTAACGTCACTGGGCATGACCTTATCATTGACTGTCTTGTTTTCAATGGAAAATATCCAGTTCTAGCCAGCACAAACCCCACAGGTAACAAATTCAGGTTATTCTCATGTGACCAATTTTCCAATTGTTTTTTTAGAGGCTAATATTTTGTTGTCTACAGCCAGATGAGCTGGAGTGAAAGACAAATGTCTGAAACCGGGCACCTGATGAGACCAAGATAAGAACATACACAAATACAAGAGCTATTGGCAAAGGGAAGACTGAAGAGCAGAAACCAGAAATATCCCTGCACACATAAGAGAGGGTGTTGTTACTTATTACTTTAATAAGTAATTACAGTAAATACCAGCTATTAAGAGAGTTCTATGAATGCAAAAGACAACGCTATGGTGCAATTTGTATGCAGATACCATCAAGATATCCCCTTTTATCCTGGAAAATGTCAGCTTCTTCAAAGACTCCCATTAAAGTGTTGGATGTTTGTCCTCCTGTGAATCGGGATTGAGTTGGAAAAGATGCATCTTCTCCCGTGTATTCAGATGCTATCACTGCCTGTGAGCTGGAAGCTTTCCACCAGCACAGCTCAGCATGTGAATGCTCCCTGGTCCACTTCCATGCAAAGTCAACCCAGCTCCTGCAAGGCTTGCAGCAATTTCAGCTGCTTCATTTACCTGGTGGAGTTTGCATTAAAACAACTCAAACTGCAGCAAAGTCAACATACATCTGTGTTCTAAATTACCAGAGTACAGCCACTGCACCAACTCACTGTTTGCATAACCATTTTAACGTCAAAGATGTGCTGATGAGCACAAATTGGTGCTGGCCCAGATCCAGATTTGAAGTGATAACAGCCTAGAGACAGCAATTTTGGTATCCACAAGACCAAAGCAGCACAGCTGTTCAGCTTCCTGATGCGGTTTGGTTGATTTTGGGTATCTTCTTCCACCCCGTAAGAGACTGGCACCAGTAGCTGGGGTTTCCCCAGGATGAGGGGCCCCAGTGGCCTCAATTCCTGCCCTATACAAGAGCCAGGGTGGCAACAGGAAGAGTGGAATGGTCCAGGAATAAGCATGGAGAATGTTAAGCCCTTCCCCCGCACACATCACCTGTGCCTTCACTTGGCTCAGATCACATCTGATTCTGGATTCAGTGAGCACAGCATGGGCTTCTTGCCCAGCAGTTAAAAGGCCCTAAAAAGCACTGTGAGACCTGGGAAATTCCCACAGAGATGAAGTCAGACCCTCAGCCCCGAGCCAGTGGTAAGTCCATCACTGGTGCCATGCAATGAGGTCACCTTTCAGCACGATGGTCTCCGAGGTACCGCAGCTCAGCCAGGGCAGGGCCAAGGAAAAGCTATTTTCAAACCCACTCCAGAGCTGTTCTCACTCCAGTATTTTAAAGACTGAGCCGAGAAACAGAGATGAGACTTGGAAGAAACATGAGACCCAGGGAGCCCCAAACAGAAGAGGTCCTTGCAGGGTGGTTGCTGCCAGGGCAGGATGCCTCAGAGCAGTCGCAAGGAGGGGTGACGCGGGCTGCACGCAGGTGTGGGGTGTCTGGCTTTCTCATGCTCCAGATGTGGTTTCATGGACATCCCTCTTCCCAGCTCGTGTTTCCATTACCAACAGGGAAAATGCAACTGAGAAAAAGCCAAAATGGCCCAGGGGTCTCATGGACAAATGTTGCACGTTACCTAAGTTTTGGAAGCAAAGCAGAGTTACAGTATGCTGGGAGGGAGCAAACTGAAGCATTTGCCAGTTCTCATCTGTGAGCAGCACCACACAGGCAACTAAAGCAGGACATGGCAATTCCAGTTTCCATCATAATTTGCAAGCTAATTTACAGTCAAAATAAACATACAAGTGAGGGGAGAGAAAAGAAACAGGGAGGGGGATACGAGAATTTTCCTTCCTTCACTGATTTCTTGTGTGGATCTTGTTTCATCTCTAAACTACACTGTAAAAGGATTAATGCCGAATTAATATTGCTTCTCTTTTCAGCCATATCACACCAAATCTGTTCTGAGTACACAAAAAATAAACTCATTTCTAACTCCAAATCTAGCCATACTCTCAAGACTCAAACTGGGTCCATTCCAGTTTAGAAAACCCCACCGCTACTGCAACCTATATGGGCACAGATCTTCCTCCTGGTGGAGCAGTAACCAGGGTGAAATCTGCTTCTCTTTGCCAAATCCCAGTACTTAAAAATAAATGAGAATAGCAAACAACTGCCTCAAGCCAGCCAGCAGACATCCCTGGAACACAGGAAGAAGAACTCATTTGAGTATGGAGGCACCTGGCTGGATGATTTTGCTGGTTTCCTAGCTTCAGGGGGACAGACCAGACACAGAACAGGGTTGTGTCTGAATGACGAATCCAGCTCGTCGTGTTTACACAGGCAGAATAAGACAATACTTAGCCTCCCATATTTTTCTCATGCACTGATGAGGTTTTAAAGCCCACAGTTCAGACTCTGATTTGGTCTCAACTTCACCTCTCAGGTTTTTCGCATTTGCCAACTTGAGTTTCTAAACACTGTCTTCAGGCCTTCCTAGCATCTTCCTACTAAGTTGTCCCACACAATCAGAGCAATAAGCCAAAAGCAGAAAAACCTCCCTGCTGTATTTCTTTGCATGGCCACGCAAATGACCATGAGAGGCATAAAAAGGTAAGAAGTGGAATGTGCACCCATGATTTGTGGCAGTAACTTGACCAGAGAGCTGCAGAACTGGAACAGCTGGGAGCCCTGCAGCTTGGTTACAAACCACCTCCAAGCCTCTTGCCAGGCTTGTTTGATTACTTCATTTAAGTTCATTCTTGGGGGTGTGTGAGCAGAATATGATGTGTCTGATTCTTGCAGACAGGCAGTATCTGTGCTGCATTAGCAGGGTTTTGTTTGTTTTTAACTGATATCCTGGGTCATGTCAAAGACCTGTCAAGGCTATCGTAACTCCAGCATATCCAACAGCTACAGCTTATGGAAAGAGAATAAGAAACAGGACTAGTAATGACTGGTCACTTCTCCACTACCGCTTCCCAGCTTCTGGAAGCAGGTCAGCAGCTTTCCTGCAAGGGGAGGGGACAAAGGAGGCAGACAACATCCACGCATTACATTTACATGTGTGCATGAGGGAGAGCGAGCATCTGTGCAGAGCACAATGTGGACTCAGATTTCTGTTTCCAGTCTGTCTCAATCCACCTGCATTTACTTTCCATGTGTGATGGAACTATTTGTGAAGCAGAATAACCACAAGACTCAGTTTCTGCCATTTAAGAGTTGACAGATTATTAGAAAACACAGCATCTAAGCCTACAGAGCATTAGAATTGTAGAGTGACAAATGTGAAATGGAAACAAGAACATACAGGCTCTCTGTGAAGCCTGCCTCCCTCGTGGCCTTCTCAAATACCCTACCTGGGTCTGAAACAGGCTGTCTAAGGCAAGCAAACAAAAATACTACAGCTGTACTTGGAGGTAAAGATTTTTCAGCTTACTGCCTCTTAAATCTGGATGCCATCTGACTTTTAAACTATTTTAACTCAATGCTTGTGTCCTTCTCCTCAGCAGATGGTTGGTGTTTCATAAGGACCCTAAAATATGAGCATGTCCTGGTGGAAGAAGAGAATCTCCATTCAAAAAAAGAGAATTGGAAAAAGAAATTATCAACAGACAAAACAGACTCTTGAATTTTAAATCCTCCATGTTTCACTGACCAATTTTGAATACAGGAATTGCATCAATTTCACTAAACTGGTTTTAGAAATTGATATGCAATTGAAGTTGTTCTGAAATGAAACCTATCACCCCCAAAGAGTATAGCTTAATGTAGAAATCCTCAGTGCCAGTGCTGGATGGGGAAGTGAGGTGGAGGTGCCTCTAAGCCAGTAACTTCTCAGCTCCTACATCATCATGTCAGTTGCAAGGAAAAGGATAGACACCAAGGGGAAACAGCACTTCAAAAAAATTATTTTCCAGTATGAAATCACTTAATTCCCCTGTCCTTCTTTTCTACACAGGAGCAAATCTTCAAAATTGACTCAAAACTGGCTTCATCCTGCTTCAACTGAAATGAGTTTTAACAGGAAAGTATTGAGGCAGATATGAGCGTCTTTAAAATCGCTCCTCAGTTTATAACACATCTTGTTCAGCTGTAAGAGATCACTCTGCTGTCATCAGTGATGATGATCATTCAGATGAGGGCAGAGTTTGTATATTACATCTAATCCTGGTCTGAATGGGTACAACCTGCATCTGGTTTTGACTGCCATTACAGCCTCATTAGACCCACAGAAGCCAACAGGAAGAGTTTAATTCCCTTCACGGTGCTGGATAAAACCTCACATGAAAGCAAGATTGCTAAAGTATTAGAAGGATGCTGCCAAATCAAAGAGGCTTATGAGGGAAGCAGCTGAATTAATTCTGGCACAAGAGGAATTGACTTGAGGGATGTTCAAAATAGGATGAGTAGAGCTCTGCTCGTATTTCAGGCAAAGGGATCTTTGTCATTGAGTGCCCTGGGGCCAGGGATACAGGAATAGCTTGGTCAAATGAGAACTAACAAAAGCCTGCTTGCTACTGTTAAGTGCATCAAGACTGACAAGATACAGAGAGAGACAAAATACAACCTGGAAATTGCTGTTTTCCACTTAACACCAAGTCTCACCCACCTCTGCACCGAGTTATCTGTGCCTGTGGGAGATCTCTTGGAGCACCTTTCTGCTCTGAGAACAAGGGCCCTTCTGCACTGTACCAGCAGGCTTGGACTGATGCATTTCCCCAGCTATGGAGCTCATGTACAGTGCTGGAGTATGCACAGCTTGTGGCCACATGCAGACCCAGCACACCATGGTACTGCCGAGCCCATGTCACACACAGTCCCAGAGTGGATTTGCTGTAGCTACAGAGCCTCACTTGCACAAACGGCGAGTGCTCACTGCCCAGTCTGCCTTGCAGTTGCAAAGAGGCGTTGTTGCTACAACCCAGCCTCCCTTTTGGCTTCCAACATTCAGGATTCCTGCTCTGCAGCAACACTTGCATGTAGTTTATATTAGCATGCAAATCTTCCGGCTTTGATTTGTAACCTTACGTATGACCCCCAGATGCAGTGTTGGAAAAGCAAAGCAAGGGCCTGGGAAAACAAGCAAAACTCCTCCAGGCCCTTCCAGAACAATGACAAAGCTCTGGGACATTCCTGGTCCAAATAATGGATATCTCCTGGGATTTTGCCATAGAATAGTGGGATTTTTTTTCTTCTCATTTTGAGTAGAGGGAAACAAAAAGTTCATGTAAACCAAGAGACCCTCAGATTCACAAAGCCAGACCTGAGGGGCACAGTACTTTAAGTGTGAAAAAAACCAACTCTGAAACAAACTTCTACTTTCTATCCTCTTTGTGCAACTACATTTTTCATGCATGACTAAAGGATAAAACTTGAGGTGAAATCAACATCAACCAGCAAAGCATTCCAGAACTGCCAGCATAACATGCTGACAGATCATAGAGTGGTGTGGATTGGAAGGGACCCTGAAGATCATCTAGGTGCAACCCCCCTGCCATGGGCAGGGAAACTATATTTGCATTTGAAATGCAAAATCATAGAAGAGCAACTGAAAAAAGGAGCTATCCTCAAAACACGAACACCATTCAGCAAACGTGCAATGCACACAGATCTTTAATTATGCTGCATGACTATATCTATATATATCCATAAAATAGAAAAGAATGAATGTACTTGTTCTCTACAGAACAATCCTGACAATGTAAAACCAATTCCTGGAAAAAAGGGAACAAATTTCCACAACCCCAGAAAGACACAATGCTGAAGTCACTGGAAAAATGTCTTTCACTGTAGTGACCTTTGACTTCAGGCTTTAAAGAAATCCATGTTTCTTGTGGGGAGAAGAGTGAAAGAAGAAAATGATTTTGTCTCCTAGTCTTGCAAACAATGTCTGAATTGCACTGCAAAATGCCTAAGAGGCAAACACGGAGCATCCTCCTTATTCCAACCCTCAGACCCCGGCCTTCTGGCCAAACCAGGAAAACTGATGCAAGAGTCCTGTGCAGAATGGATTCCCTCCCGGCAGGGCACGGCACTCAATTAAACACAAAATTACCTTCTTCCTGTGGACCTTCAGGGTTTTCAGGAAGATACTGTGCCAAATCCTCACACCCTCAATCACTGCCTCTTTGCTAAGTTGAACTATTGTCTCTGCCTTTTCCTTCCCTCCTACTCTTCTCACAATCATCCTCGTTTTCCCTCCTTTTCCCACGCTTGGCTTCCTGCCTTCCCACTTGCAGGAACACCCTCTCCCGCCCCAGCCACGCAGGACCATCACAGGCAGCGTAGACCCATCCCTCTCCAACTCTGCTGTTGCAACCTGGGCCACACACAGGCAGAGGGACACCCAGCGATCCTCAGCGGCTTCTAGACCGCCTTTATCCAGCACAGCGGGAGGAGCGAGCGCTGCTCTGCCCTGCTGGGATGCACAGAGAGGGGAGAGATGCTTTTTTCACAGAGCAATACCATGCTTGGGGTATTTCTGCTCAAAATGTCACTCCCTTTAAACCCTGCAAATATAAGGATCCAATGGTAGGAAAAGCTGTTTAACTGCTGGGCTTAGGGATGGCTGCTGGACAGGAGAGTCACACTGTCTTATTTGATTCCCAGCTGAGGAACTGGGAAATGAGTCTCCAGGCTGTACTGCAGCCAGAGGAGAAAGCTGTCCTACTGACCTGCACTGCCCACCAACCCAAGCTGCTTCTCTGCAGTTTGCACATGGGGTACCAAAGCAGATGGGCCCCTAAAAGAATGCAAAATTAGGGGAGGTGGTGATTCTCAGCAGTTGTAACCATACTGCTGAAGGACCTGATCACCAAATCCAGCCCCATACCTGGCTCATGTGCTGGCACAAGCCACCACCTGAGCTCCAGCTGTAAGCCTGGACTCTTTCAGTGTAGGGGCAAAGACTACTCCCAGGGATTTTCAATCACTCTAAACTGGGCTTTGTCACTTGCACAGCTGCCCCCCATAAAAAACTCCACTTCTTCTCTGGAGACATGCAGTGCTGTTTGGTGATGGCAGCTTCTGTCAGAGTTCCAGGGGTGGCAGCGGCCACACTAACTCCTTCTTGTTTCACAGCTGAGGCACAAGCCTCACATACCCTGTGAGTTACTCATTTTTGGAAGGAGGGTATCTGGCTGTAAGTCAGCATGTGTCCCATTAGAATTAAGCTTTTTAGGGCCATGCCCATATTGTATGTTCTATCAAAATCACTGATAAAATATGAACCAGCAAAATGACTGTGTAAGTTTACATTTCTGTCAAATTCAGGGCTTACACTGCCTTAGAACAATAAGCACACCTCTTCCTTTACTCCCCAAGCCTGAATGTTCTCCCACTCTTAGCCACTTAAAGGGAATTATGAATGCTGCACAGACAGAAACTCTGTTAAATCTGCTTAAGTGTCCACTCAAAGCCCAGAAAGATCACTGTCTGTAACAACAGGCTTTCAAGAACTAATACAGCTGCACTCAACACATCAGCATCTGGAGACAGAAGGAATTTGCTAGGCAGAATTTGGAGAAAAAGTCCTAGTTTTATGCAACCCTACACTAGGATCTCAAACTGGCCAAAGCTACTCATCTCAGATCCTTCTCTAGCTCAGTGGTGAGGGTACACATCCATCTCTGGAGGTGCCTCTTCCTCTGCCTGCAGGAAGAGACGAATCCAGCCAGACATCTAATGTCTGCAAGGCTGAGGTTAGGATGGATGTGCAGCAAGGAAAGGCCTGCATGGTGCAGAGATGTCCAAATTGACACTGACCTGTGTCTCCTCTGTGCTGCAGCACTATCAGTCCATGGTGGTCAACAAAGCAGCTTGGCTGGGTCAGCACCCTCACACAAAGAGCCCCAAATCTTTGCAGGGCACCTGAGCTCTGGCACAGCAGCACTGATAGTGATGTAACACTTCCACATGCCTGACCCTTTGAAAAAATGAGGATTTGACTCCAACCCTCATTCAAAAGATTCAAAGTTTTTAAGCTGGGTCCCCAGAGTGATTCTAAATTCTAATTTATGAAGCACTAAACAGGAAGGAGCTGGAGGCACCACTGGAATTTACCATGAGGCAGATATGCAAAGCCCTGCAGCCGTCTCCATGCAGCGATCTCTGCTCCAGGGCTGAGCCGGCCAGGGGACAAAAGCTGAGCCCACATCATTCACCCTCCCTGTGCAGGGCATAAAGCAGTCGGCTGAATTCCACGAAACGAACTGAGGTGTGAATTACAGCATCTTAACTCACACCCTGAAGTGTCTTATTGCCAAACGGCTCTGGGCAGAGGTAGGATTTTTTATTTCCAATGTTGTAATTCCCCTGTCTCTTCTCTCTCCCCCACAACCACCCCTCCAGTAGAGGTACATCCAGAGAGGATCAAATCTCACCCTCCTCAGCCCTGTGAAATGCAAGCAAAACTAGCAGGACTTGGCCCACTGTGCCTTTTCTTAAGGCTTCAGTAATATTAAATTAATACTCTTTAAATATAAACCACCTTTTTGCCTTGGAACAACACAGAGATAAATGTAAAATCACCGGATTCACAAATGGGTGCTGTGGGTGGGCTCTGCTGAAAGGGAAAGCATCCCGTGCTCTAGCAGAGTGCCTCCCTTTCCTGCTTCCATGCACCCCTCTGAGGCAGGGACAGATGGGCTGCCACGAGGAGCAAAGGAAGGCTTCGGGCTGAGGCCCCCGTTCTCCATGGGCCCAGCTCTGTTTGCGGACTGCTGATGGCAGCTGGCTCTCCACCTGCACATTCACAGGTAAAAATAAATCCTTGCCCACACACCAGCAGATGTAGACTACTAAATGTGAGGGCCTGCCCTCAGCAATTCCACTGGGCCGCTAGATCCAGGATTTGCCCTGGTCTGCCTCAGGAAGAAGGAATGGACATCCCCTAGGTGCAGCGACAGGGTGATTCATCACTCCAGGGGCCAGTAGGATAGATTCCAAGGTTAATAAAAAAAAAAGAAAAAAAAAAAGAAAATCTGGGGCAGAAATGTGCTCACAGGTCAACCAAATTCCACTGGAAGCAGCAAGCAGGGAGTAAGTCTTCCACAAGACATCCCAAATCCTGTCTGACACAGCTGTGGCTGACCTCATTTGAGGGAAGGGACAAAGTCAGACAAAATGATGGCAGGAGCTCTACCAGACGAGAAAGCCACAGGCTTGGGTGCCAGAGAGACACCACCAGGCTCCCACAGTCTCTTCTCTCTGTTAACCATCCAAATTGTTCCTGAGGGTAAGCAAAGGAGGCCAGTTGGAGAACACACTGGTAGTTTTAGTGGAGGATAACCATCAGCCCTGAGACATGGCTGACCACAGGGCAAAACCACAGCCCCATCAGCATTCTCCAGGAGTGTCTCAGCAAGCCCAGGACCGCCCTGGATGGGATAGACAAGAGAGCAACGTGGGCTGCAGGGCTGTGTCCCACACTGTGCTCCAGAGGACATGATTTCTGCTCCCCCAGATGCCTGTGAGGCTTCTCCACCAGCAGCACAAAGACAGCCAAAAAGTTCCTCAAGGCTTGTGAACAAGGAGGCATACCTCACTTGATGGTGAGATTTTTCCTGTTCTTCACGGTCACAAAAAAATCCTTTTTCTGAACACTGAGATGAGTGATTTGCTTTGGTCCCATGGATAAATGTCATCTCCTCAGGAGAGGAAATCTTCCTAAAAAGTGTAGGGCAGAGACTCTGGAGATCACAAAAGTGATCCCTTGGAGACTCAGCTTGCCAAGGCACTGAAGGAGATGTTAGTTACACTACAAGAAAGGGCCTTAATTTCAGAGATTTCAGCCAACACTTAACTCTCTTACTGATTTGCAGCCTGTGACTGTCAGGGTCTTCCTCTCTGTCACTTCGTCCAAAGAAGTGACAAATTATGGTGCCTGGACTTCTACAACTGTTGATTTGAGGGCTCTGTGAAAATCCTGACTTGCTGAGTATCATCCATCCTTCTACTATAATTTGGGGCTTTCCCAAAAACAGTCCATGCAGTTGGTCTACAACCCTGACCAACAATGCTCTTCCAGCCTTGCAGAGATGAGCAGACACCCTCCAGCCCAACATCTCCACAACTCCAGCACACATGAATTGCTCCAATACCCTCCTTTCACACATCAGTTACAACCTGCCAGCTTTCAGCTGGAGATGACTGAATCCTCTCCATATTGGCTCACTTCTTGCTACAGCTGCAGCAGCCTACACACATTTCCAACCCCTGTTAAACCACGCTAGCTGTGGATGCTGTACTGCCAGTAGTACAGCCCAGGGAGGGATCTGAAGCAGCCCCTTCATGGTGGCAAGAAAGCCAAGGCATGACTGCAGTCACTCAGCAGCCAGGACTCTGTGGAGAGGCTGCCACACAGCTTTGGTCTGTCAAGTGCACTGTCTCTTAGCTTGAAACCACAAAGCCACAGCCAGCAAGCATGTCACCAGCTCCCCAAGTCAGCAAATCCCTACCACAGCGAGAAATCACAGAAAACAGAAAAATGCCACACTTCTAGCTGATTAGCCCCATTGCAGTCCTACGGATTTAAGGAGCAGGACAGGCAAAACAGGCTGAAGTTTTCTTCAGGAGTTCAGAGAAATCCCATGTATGGGAAAGGGGTACCAATCCCCGTCTGCAGATCTGGCCACTCAAACAGGTCCACCAGCACACTTGGAAACACCTGAGGGGCTGACTGGAGACCCAGCTACCTTCTCACTGACATGGGAGCCCTCCTTAGCTCAAAAACTAGCTCCAAAACACCACCAAACTACAAATCTCCTTGGCAGGGTAAATTACTGAAGCATGATTTGAAAGTGAGCTCCGAAGTGAGGGAGCTCAGCCAACCCCTGCATCTGGCCACAATATTGAGAGTCAATCCCCCAGTTAACAACCTCAGACTCCATCGAGGTGTGACATTAAAAAACAATCCAAATAATATCCCAGCCATGTCACTTTATTCTTTTTTTCCCTTGAAAGGACATCTGGCATGCAAACCTTGGGTTTTCCCTCATCCCAGAAAAACCAACAGCCACATTTTCCAAAGGTCTCTTTTCCCTACCCAGGGAGTGGAAGGGATGCAGTCAGTTAATGCATGGCTCCTAACGTTTTTCCAGCAAGTTGGTTGGACTCCCATTCCCTTCTCCTATGGAGAAATACAGCTGCTATAATCAGCCTGTAGCTGGGAAGGGGATGGAAATACCATTCCTGTCACTGCCACATAAAAATCAGCAGCTGACAGTGACAGATTGCAATGAACCTACAACCCCCTTTAAGAAGGTAAGGCATCTCTCTTATCTCACAAAGAAAAGCCCTCCAGAAACAAGTGTCTCAGACTGGACACATCTATCTATAGAAACAGTCTGTAGATCTGTTCCTAAAACTAACTCAAGCAAAGCTTCCTCCACGCCCAGGCTCTTGCATGTACCTTTGTGACCCCTGTAGAAAAGCAATTTCAGGACTGCTCTGGTGAAACAAACACTGATTTCAGTTGCACAGCGTGAGGGATGCAGCTCTTGTGCTCCCAGCAACTGTTCTGTCCTAGCAGGCAACAAACACGGTAAGAGTGGAAAATGTTTGTGCAGCCTCTCCTGTTTTTACATTGACAAGAGCTGAAATTCTCTTCCAACTTCATGTTCTTGTGATTTTTTTCAGCTGCCAAGAAACCATCTTTTCACCAGAAGGAACCATGGAAATGGGTTTGGATATCTATCACAGCTCCAGCAACCTGACCAAACTCCTCACAACAAAACCAGGTAGGACTCAGAACAAGACAAACAGCATAAAGAACTTCAGCTCCTATCCTCAGGTGAGCACAGCTAAGGGCCACTGATGCCAGGGGGATTGATGTGAGGATGGAGCTCCTGAGAGGCCCAATCTGAACTGTGAAACATTAAAGAGTTGTTTCCCAAACATGAGAACATGGCCTTAAAAAGAACCACAGTGTTTCCAGAAGAAAACTGAATTGAAGCTACACGACTGAAATGGAGCCTTGTTTGGAAGCTCCAATCCAAGAACCAACTCAGCCTTGTCACTGGCTCAAATCTGGAGGTGAGGGGAATGGAAGAGGCTTTTCTAACAAAAGAAGAAGAAATCTTCAAGAAAATCTTGTGCTTCAGCCTTACAGACCCATGAAACAAGGAGGTGAAATGCAGAGGGAATTCACAAGCTCGAGAATGCCAGCACTGGCACACACAGCTGGGACAGGTAAACTTGACAGTGCCAGACTCAAGACAGAAGAAAAAACTTTTTGGAGGAAAGTTTTTTTCCAGGAAAAATTAGCAACGTGACTATAAAATAATGCATTTTCATACCAAGTTTATTTCAAGCCTTGTGCTACAGACAGTGCTGGCCTACTGACTGCCAAGCTGGCTACTGTGTTTCTCTTCACTCTGTGATACTTATTTGATTGGCAGGATACCATTCCAGAGCTATAAAACCCTCCTGGAACATTCTTCCAATAAACCAAATTCCTTTTCTTAGTAATCATTTTATTTGACTAATTATTGGCAGCACTTGGAACAAAACAGACACCGCAGGCAAAATCCAAGAGGGTTTAGTCCCTGCCCAGCAGCTGCCTGAGAAGGACCAGGACTGAGGTCTCCATCTCAGCTCCTCATCAGGGACAGCAGAACAAGCAAAAGTCTACTGGGAGCATGCTGGGGAGGTGCCTGCTCTAGGGAATGATGTATTCCCAAGGTCAGTAACATCTGACTCAACTTTATGTCCTACCTTGGCCTAGGAAATGCCAAGATGCTCTCTTGGGTACTTGCCTTCAAGGAGTAGTCCTGTCTATCCACATCAGCACAGGTAAGTTTGCTCTTACCGGGTGCAATGTCCCTCTGCAATGAAGGAATTGCCCTTTGGCAGGAATGGGGCAGAGCAGTAGCTGTATTTTCCCTATACAAAGCAAACAAAAAGTATATTCCTTCCATTTCTCTATCAGCAATTGAAGATAAACCTGGATGCAGTACCTGGAGATTGAAGTGCTCTGCAGCCCATAGGGAAGCAGCATGGTAAGGGAAGGTCTAGTTAAACCCAGATAAAATCTATTCTAGAGGCACTGTAGAGCAGAGATTAAAATTCAAGAGTTGGAAGGCAGTTTTTCACAGAAATGAAGAGGGAACAGCTTTGTGAAGCAAGAATCAAGGGCATTTATATTTAAATTCACAACTGACACGGGGGGCACGTTGCTGAAATGCAGCAGCACAGCACACCCCATGCAACGAAAGCTGCCCCTCCCAGCAGCAGAATAAACTCCCTGGAGTCTCTCTGTAGCACCCTCAAACCCTATGGGACATAAAAAGCCCTCTGACTCGCTGGCACGGGGGCACAGCAGCTCAGTCACGCACAGGGATTTTCTCTTGGGACACTTCTCGTCTCACTCTATGTGCAGGCACACAGACACACAGAGTCCCCAGCCCAGCGGGGATGGGATATCCCAGTACCAAACACTTCAGAAAGTTCAAACACCAGGCACGGCAGGTGGGGAGAGAGCACAGGCTTCAGCATCATGGGGACGAAGGGCCTCCCAGGCCCCAGCCCACCTCCAGCTCCATCTCCTCTCCCATGGTGCCTGAGGCAGTATTTCCACTGAAGTCCTGTGTTTCCATAGACCCACATTTGAGGCCCAGAGCAAAGGCAATCGTGGGATGAACCTGCCCTGCACAACGTGCAGAGGGCAACATAGTTGTCCCCAGAACAAGGAACGTGAGCTTTAAAATAATCTTGGGGTGGGGGGCAGGCAGGGGGAAAGGACAATATCCTGAAGCATAAAACCACGTTAAGCACATTCGTTTTGCAGTTGCTCAAATATAAAGCCAAGCCCTGGAGCTCTGCCAGCCAGTCAGTATTTTTATGACTGTATCAAAGCACATGATAAAAACAAAAAGCTTAAGGGTCAAACTCAGTGCCGGGATTAGTAACCAGCTGAAGTGAATAGCATGATACCAGGTTTGAACAGGATCCTCTGATCACAGGCACTTAAAACAAGTCTATTTTCCTACACAGACAGCAGTCATGCCTGAAACCTGTGTGCCAAATTCCTCTCCTTCAGCCTGTTCAGGTGGGGAGGGCTTTCTGCAAAATCTCTAAACCATCCCCACCAACAAGCAGCAGCAGAGCCTGCAGCTGTCTCGAGTCACGTACATCACCCAGCCGAGCACACTGTCCAGGCCCTTCCCTCGTCGCTATTTCAGTCCTCTAATGCAGACACTGCTCCTGCCAGGACTGCCCCCCACAGCAGTGGAGTATTTCCAAATATCCTTGCATTAGGCACTAATGGTATGACATGCTCACAGGTGAAGCCTGCAAGCATCAGGAGAAGAACAGGGTTCCCTTCCGAGTAGACCTAAAGTTCTTACGAGGAGGACTAGGTATTTTTTATTTATTCAGATTAAGGAATCAGTCAACTTGTGCTGAGAGATTTAACAGCAGAAGCTGCATCAGAGATTCTGAAAGACCAAAGGGACCTTTCATGCTACATCAGAAACTGTACGTTGGGAAAGGGAATTCGTTGCAGAGCAGGAGATCTCAGCCCATGGAAACTGTCTCCATGGCTGCCAGCAGCTGAGACTGAACGAGCCACTTGGGAGCCCTGCTTAGACCGTGGCTGGTTTCCCAAAAGCCAGCATGGTCACTCCAGAGTTCCAAGATAGTTATACACCTGGGGTGCTACTTGCTGGCACTGCTCAGCTCAGAGAACAAAGGGTCTGCAGCAGCTCTGAGCTGAAATGCCTGGAACTCAAACCCATCAGAGACACCTTCTCACCCTGTGGCTATCAGTACTCTGTGCCTCCCTCCCCTTTGTCCTGCTAAGGCAGGAGGCAGCAGTGACAGGCATGTGAGCCAGGAGAGGGATGGGGCACGGGGTGGTGGCATGTCCCCTGCTGCCTGGCAGGAGCTGAACGCATCCAGCAGGACATGGTGCCACATCCCCCCACCGCAGCCTCCTTCTGCATGGCCAGGGCATCCAACAGAGACCTTAACTTCCAGCTAAATTTCTCTGTTATCCAAGCAGACAGGAGGCTTCCCTATCGAATCATCTCCAAGAGTGAATTTTAATGTAATAGATCAGAGAGAAGCTTAAAGCTCGGGTTGTTTGCTTTAAACACTGGATGGCTTGGTTATTTTGTCCATTGGTTAAGCTCGCTTTTATGTTACACATAGAGATAATTTCTTCTTTTCTAGGGCAAAACTGGGAGTGATTTCCTTTCAAAAAAGCTTTTTAACTAAATAAAATTACTCATTTATGGCATTCAGCATTTTTCAACAGTGCTTTTAGTTTCTGCACAAGATGCAGTATTTTATTCCAGAGGATGAAAATTAAAATAAAAGCCTTTTTCCACCTCTCTTTCAGGAGGAAAAACATCCTCTTTTATTAAACATTAACTGCAATGACAGTTCTCAAGTTTGTGTTATTTCACTAAAACAAGTTTAAAATGCACAATTCTAGCCAGTTGCTTCAATTGCAGACAGAAGCTCTCTTACAACAGGAATTAAGGACAATTTGGGGACTAGGTATGCACAATGGAGGTTTTTGATAAGTACATGCCACTGTGACCAATTTGCACACAATGACAAAATTACAGCTGGAGGAAAGCACTGAGGGAGGAAATGACTGTGAACAGAAAGAGAAAAGTCTGGTCTCCCTTGTTCAAGCTGTTTACCACCCATCACTTCTGTCCCTAAGCTCTAATTTTATTTCACCCAAGCTGACAAAAAGCTCTCATCCTACGAAGTGCTGAGCATGGTCTACTCCCACACACCTTTCTCCATCATCAAGACTGGGTGGATTTAGGGCTGCAACTCAGCCCCAAAAACACAGCAAGATGGCACCAAACATCACTTCTAGACTGCCCCAGGCAAGCTGTAATTTTGATTAAAGAAGAATTTCTAGCTCCCCCAAGCAGTCTCAGTTCCCACTCGAATTATTCTTTTGATCTATCCGCCCCCTTCACCAGATTTTTAAAGAGTTAACGGTGTTGTCTTCCCTCCTTCCTGACACTGTCTGACCTGTGGGGCTTGGCTGGGGCCAGACTCAAACAACACCATACAATAATATGCCTCTTCTGATGCAATGTGTCTCTGTGAGAGATGATGTGGTTGTATCATGCCTTTGCATAAAAGCAGAGAGCAATTCCAGGGAAGAAAATGCAAAGAGGAACTTTTTTCCAGGAATAAATCAACAAGCTGTCACAAACAGCATGTGCAATAATTTCCTTGTTTACAGCTACAACTTGTCTGATGAAGCAATTAAAAAAAAAACCAACCAAGATTTTTTTGACCTTCTCCTTTATCTGAACCTGGTATCAGCAGGAATAGCACAGGTCTGACCACACTCCAAAAAGGAGGTGTAGCCTTACCCCAGAATACACTTTAAATATACACTTCATCTCTGGTAAAGCCCAAGGCTGCTGTAACACATCACTCCAGCACCCCGGTGTCACTGCTGTCACATCCCCAGTCAAGGACAGCTGGGCAGGGAACAGAGCTAAGCTTGCAAGTGCTGTCTCTCCTTGTGACTGCACACATCACTTGTACCACCCTATGGAGGCACGTGCCATTTGCTAAGCTGAAAACACTGACAGAGACGGGAAAATGCCCCTATATCCCCCAAAACTGAAGTAGGGAAAAGACAAGGAAAAGACAATAGCTTGCACCAAGCTACAAAACACCAGTGGCCACCACGGCCTTCATTAAGGCAATTCTGAAACTCTGATTTTAAAGAGATAGGAAATAAGAGGGGGGAGAAAAAGCTCACACGATGCTTGATTTGCCAGCAGCAGTCTGCAGCAAGGGTGAGGACAGAAGCCGTGTCTCCTGATACTCGAGTCCCTGTGAGAGATGTTTCACCACAGCTTTTTCCCCTGAGAAACTGCTCTCACTGAATCTGCAGTTCAAATATCCCTCACTTCAAGGGGCTGAAATTTCAAAGCAGATGAGCCCTTCCATGCAACCCCATCCTCACGCTGTTCTCCTTGCTGCCTGGAGGAGATGATGCTGTTCCTATCTTAAGGGGGGACATTAACAAACCAAAGACATTGGTTTTGAGCCAGTTTCATGTGTCCATAGCAGACCAAACTCTGGAAAAACCCATATTTTGGGTTGCCAGCCCAACTGCAGGCTTTGAGCACAGAGTTCTGGTTCGGTGGACCAGTTTGTGGATCCTGGAGAAGAAGGACTGTAATACCTTAATGACATGGCATGGGGACAGGCAGTCCTGACACTCAGTGACAGACAGCCAGATCCAAGCTGGCCTTGAAGGGGCAGGGCAGATACTGCAGTGTAAACCCCAACATCCAGGATGAGAAATTAAGTAAATACCCCAAGCTCCGTGCTGTCCCAGCTACACAAACCAAGGGCTACAGGCAGCTCCAGCTGCACCAAGTCCTGTGATGGCACAGACCCGCTTTCCTTAGAAGAAAAAAAAGTAGGGAGAAAAAAGAAGTAAAAAAATATTGAAAGCAGATTTTTTTCTCATGTTTACTATGATGATTCTTAACGCTTAGCATTCACAAAGTGAGATGTGTGAGTCCAAAAAGCTGCTTTAAGGTCACCCTATGCATATGCCGAGGCAGAGACCTCCAAACTTGTGGGATGCACTGAATTACTGTCCATGCAGGACTTACACTTATTTTCTTTCTTGCCTCTTGGACCACAGCCATGGAGTTTGTAGCAGGTGCAACACAGAAAAAGGCAAGCTATAAAGAAGTGGCTCCCAGGCAGACACCTTTGCACTGCAGCTACACTGAGAACCACCTCAGGGTGGATCAGCATCTCTGATGGCTCAGCTCTCCTAACCAGGGAGTGTGTGGGGACTGCCAGGTGAGATCTGCAATCACACTTTTGGGACCAGGCATCTCTCACAGAGACTCAGACCATCCAGTGGGACAAACCTGCGTGCACCCCTCAGCCATGTCAGATGGACTGAGGGCACTGCTCAACTTGTCCCATCCTCCCATCTAAAACAGAGGAGAAAACAGTACTGACCTTTGGAATTGCTCTGATGACTAAAGAGCTAGGTTATAGCACAGTGCTGAAGCTGACTCTTGCTTCTTGCTAAGTCTTATTCTGACTGTAAAATTAAACAGCTCATTTTAAAAGCAGTAAAATGACTCCCACTTCAGAACACAGCTCTCAGGGGGAAAAAAGAAAGTGTGCAATTTCAGCAGGGCAATGCATGAGATGGTCTGTTAATTACCAAAGGAAAGGCAGCTGGTTCAGTTCCTGCTATCTTAATCATTTTCCTCTCTTTGATGTCTTGATCACATCTTTTGAACAACACGCTTGAAGCATAACACTGCAGAGAACACTTATTTTCATAATGAAAGGGAAATATTTTGCTCCATGCATAATATTTAGTTATCCTGATAGGCTGCACTGATAGGGCTTTATATATTGTGTTTTCAAACTAATGCTGAGTTTAAAAGGCCTGCAGGGCAGTGCAAGGCTTCTATCTAAATGATAAATACATAATCGGTGTACGTGTCCCGCATCCTTTAAAGTGATATCAAATGGTTTCTAATAAGAAAGATGCAAGCACCCAAAACTTTCTTGTCCTAGAGGCATGAAAACAAAGTTTACTTGTTTCTCATTTTAGTTTTCAAAGTTAAAATTTCTAGGCCATATGGAAATGACATTAATCCTTTGCACAGCGTGACAGCATATCCACTGTTGCTCAGAATACACAATCAAAAACTCTCTCCACTTCCCACAGACACCAGAGACAGCCAAAAATCTGGAGCAAGCACACAGTTTTGAAAGCTGCCAAGAACAGGATGGAGTTTTGTGAGAGTTGCAGTGATCTATAGAAAATATATTTGCACGTTTCTTCACACGGCGCTCCAGTAACAGGAAGAGCTGGAGGACGACCCAGCTACACGTACATGGCACCGAATTCCTCGAGAGGCAGCTGGCCATGAGAGCTGGGACAGCAGCTTTCTACAGCTGCCTGCAGTTAGAAGGTCTTTCCTGAATAAATGGGCCCCATTCAATATGGGCTGTGATTCAATTTAGCCTAACTGTAAATCTGAATCTGAAGTCAATAATGGTATCTCCATCAGGCTGCACACCAGAGTAAGAGGTAGTGAAGCATGCAGGAGAACTCGCTCAAAAGATGTTCAGAGACTGGAAAAATGTCTCCAAAATGCTTATGACCTGGGCAGAAAGTTCAGGGTTATGGTAAAAACTCAGCCTTTGCTCTAATTCTCCATGTACAATCTGAGTCTTGATATTACAGGTTACACTGAATCTATCAAAACAAAACCTAGCTGCGGAGGAGTGACTTCAGGATGCAGACTTTACTTTAGGCACAACACCCATTTCCTCACTCTTTTCACTTGAAACCAGATGTTTTTATATTTGCGTGTGTGACATTTACACTTAACAATGCAGACTCTGGTCGAATTTGCTGAAACAGTGAGTAAAGCTATGATTAAACTACTTCCTATATGCAGAGGCACTTTGAACATCGTGTGTGTCATGGAGACTGGCGAGTCAGAGGCACAGCCGCTGCCCAGCTGAGGGGGTCAGATGTGCTTCGAGCTGCAGCTGGGCAGATGTGGGAGGCAGCTGGCCACTGCTCACCATGGCCCAGTGCTGCCTCTTCCCTCCTGTGGTTACCACCACCATGCATCTGCCAGAAGGACCAGGTGTGCCGCCCCTTGAAAGTACAGAAGAGGAAAACCCTATAGGAAATGGGCTCCAGTTAATCCACACTGGTTGGGGAGGAGGGAGGATCTGTGGGAGGATGTGACCTGTGGTTGGGAGTAGCTGGAAGAGATGACACTTTACCCCAGCACAGGATAGCATCCCTGACCACAGCTCCTGGCTTCCACCAACCGACATCAGAGCTTCTCTTCCAAAAAAGGAAATAATCTGGGACTCTTTTGGCTCCACAAATTGGCTAACCACAGTCTCAGAGAAGCACCAAGACAAAGAGGATGCAGGGAAGAGGATCAGGGCTGCCCCTGGCTCAGCAGCACTGTCACCCTACACAGCAGGAGCCTGACTGGCTCTGGGACCCAGATCCATCTGTGGTGGGAGCTGCATGGGGTGTTAGAAAAGGGGATGTACACCATGCCCCCAGATAGGCAGTAACAACCTGAAGTCACTCATACCACCAGCACATGGGAAAGAACGGGGACACAACACCTTCCCAAACACCCCCACTCTCAAGAAATGCAAGTTTAATTGAGGTTGAACTAGAAGAACAAAATTAAAGGGTTCAAGTGCATCAGCAGCACTTTGGCTGGAGTCAGGATCCATGGGGCAATGCTCCCCAGGTTAGAGAATGTCTGAATCAAGTCAGGGAGGAGTGGAACGAAGGAAACAGCTTACAATGCCCACAAAACTTCAGCAGAGGCCCTTCACTGCCATTGCTTTAGTGGTGCAGTGCAAGTGGCCTTTGCTGGGTGTGTTACTGCCCTGCAGAGGGGCAGGGCTGTCATGGCTTTGTGACTTAGACCAAGATCCTCTCCTGCACTCCTTCACCACCCACCTGAGCTCTGTTAGCAGGCAGCAAGCTCTGGACAACCTGCTTAGAGATGGCTGACTGCAGCTGTCTCTAGTCCCCTCTCTAGAAGAATTTTCGACCCCTTTCTACCCACGTTCATTTGACACTTTCTTCCTTGTCCTTGTATTTGCCCCACTGCAGAGCAGCTTCCAAAAGTTGCTCACTTTCATATCCAAAAGAACGTTCCTATCTCACACGAGGGTGCTGCAGAGACAGAGCCAGTCTGAGGGCAGCCCAACAGCCGGCCCACATTCCTGCCCAAGTGACAGAGGCCTGCCATGCTCTACTTGGCCTTTCTCCAGAGAGGTCCAAAGGGTGGAGAAAGGCCGGGATCAGCATTAACACATGCCAGGCAAGGCAGCGGGAGGCAGGGGAAGGTACTGCCCAGGTGTGAGCCACACATATCCTGCCCTTGGAGGAATGTAGGGCAGGCCATGGCCCTCCACTGTCCTCCTTGCTGGGAGCAGAAGAGACACACACGCCCCTCAGCCACAGTTTCATTCTCTAATTCAGCACTGCACAGAGCAGAATTCTACCCAGCCAGTTTCCAAAAATAAAAACAGACTGAACTTTGTTGCTGGGACAGCCCCGTACATCCACAGAGCCAGTAAGGGGCTATTCCCTGTCTCGGTGCTGTCCCCTGACAGCTGAGCCACCCAGGAGCTGGGATGTGCCAAAGAAGCCCTCACGGCTGCAAGGCCAGCTGAGAGCCCAGGAGAAGCTGAGCCAGTGCATTCTGCAAAAATGTCAGCAACAGTTGCTGCTGCAACTTCAGTTTCTTGCCCCTACACATACAACACTCCCCCAGCACAGGACAGCCCATGTAATTTCTGTCATCAGGGTTTTGTGTTCCCTGGGGAATGCTAAGCATGCAGCTGAATTCTGATTTAAAAATTCCTATTTATTAGCAAATTACATTTCTAGTGGGTTAACGATATATTTCACTAGAGAAGTTTTAGGGCATCCTAAGGAATATTACTGTATCTCTAAATAAGACTGAAAGACACTTAGTGTGTTGGAAATTTGGCCTATTTTCAGCAATAGTAATGATAATAGTTTTTATATCCTGTTTCTCCTCCTGCCAGCATGAAGGAAAACTCTTATAGTCTAAGACAACAGCAACTAACACAGGATAATAAAACCACAGATTGCAGAAATACAAAGATGCTCAAAATAAATCAAATTAGAAGACATAACTTGAGAGAGGGAGGCATCTCACATTGTGATAACAGACTCTCTTGCTGGCAAATCCTTAGCACTCCATGGCCAGAATCATCATTAGCATGTTTCTTTACAAAGATCTATTAAACCAGGGCAGAAATGAAAAGATTTCCTCACCACAAAAAACAGTGAAGCGGTGGGAGTTGCAAAAGAGCCCTTTGATTCACCCTTAATTCACCAGATGAATCATTTAATATTGAGCAAACATCAAACCACACTGAAGAGATGCAACCAAAAGCTCCCAATCCCTGAAGCCACTTCAGTTGGCTCACTAAACCACGCAACATCGATCACACACACTGCCAAAGTGCTATGATTTACCTTATTACATGCATTAGTTAATTCTTGGCATCTTTGCATAAACCTCGACCTGCACTGCAAGACCATTTGACTCAGTTTATCTACAAAGAAAGCAAGTTTGCTCCACCATGTATTTGAGGAGACTGAGTTGGAGGCAGGGTGAGCACCCCACTACTCATGCACTGTTACTTATTAAGCTGCAGTAAATGGCCCTTGAGATTTAAATGGAGATCAAAGGGAGACCAAATTCTGCCCCTGCAATTTTGGCAACAGCATCTCTTTGCAAGATCAGTTTTGAGCATGTGGAGTCAAAATCATTATTATAGTTCACTGCTCAAGCATGAGGAACCTCAATTCCTCTGCCCAGCAAACCTCCACGGACACAAGCAGGAATTCAGATGTGGCAGAGTTACCTGGTGAGAGTCAATTGGTTTTCTTCCTCAGCTGCACACTCCCAGTGAAAGAGAACTAACCAATTTTTGAAAAATCACATCAGAGAAAAAACTTCAGAGGAAAGAGCTTTGCAATAAATGTTCTTAATTTTAATCCCCTTTCTATAATCTTTAAGTATTAGGGTAACAAAAAGTCTAGTAAGTATTTCATAGCCAGAGTAGCACTGCTGAGTGTTAGCCTCTCTTTATCTAAGATGAGTGACAGCTGTTGGCAACCCCCCCAGCCCAACTCCCCCTGCTAATCCCCATCTGCCAGTGAGGCAATGTGACCTCAGGAAACGGGCCCAGTATCTCGGGCACATTATCATTAATGCTGTCCCACCTTCCTACTTTACAATTTGTTTCTGTGCCTTCACAGACACATCATCTCTGGGGAGGCCGGAGGGGGAACCAGGCATCTGCTGTTTGACCCAGGTGCTTGCAGTTGCACCTGACACAACATGGCTCATTCTGCACTCAAGGCTCCCAACCATGCAACTGCCCAGGAGATGCTTTTTTGCCTCCCAACTGGTCAGTGGGCAGTGCTGACCCCAGTTCCTCAGGCCAGCAGCTAAAGTGATGAGCCTCCCTGATGAGTTCAGCAATCACCTAAAACACTGTTAAGGACAATCCTTGTTCTTGCCCCAGAACATATTCAGGCAGCCAGAGCAGCAGTGGAAAACCAGAGTCACACCTGATACTGGCCAGGACCAGCTGAAGGGATGCTGGCGTGGGCAGCTCAAAAACTTCCAGAAACAGTGCAGTTTCCAATACACTCACCATCCCCTGAGAAAACAGTCTCAGATAGGCCTACAAAACCCCAGTCAAATCGCAAATCCACTCTCTTTGGGCTGGTATTTCCTAAGATCTGCTCAGTGACAAGAGGCAAGTTGTGCCAGGTCTCCCACCTTGCAGGAATAAAAAAACCCCACTAAGATCCACACGGTTGCAGGACTGCATGGGTTTCACCAGGGGTGTGTGAGTGTTTCACAAGCCTTGGAGAAGCAGTTAGCTGGAAGCAGAAAGCATCACTGCACTCTCACCAGCCCTGGTTCCTCCCCACCACCCATTTTTAGTCTCTCTACACGTGAACCCTTTAGACAGAAACTTTACAAAGGACCTGCCACCGAACAATCATCACTATCCCAGCTCAAATGTCCCCCTCAATGCAGAAAGATGGTATGTAACCTTCTGGTTTTGCCTTTAGCAAATTACATTCAAGACTTGCAAGAGCTTCCCTCACGATCCCCCATACTGCTACCTCTTGGCGACACTGTCACAGTAAGCACAGGCTCCAAAGTGCTTCTGTAGTTTCACTGATGTTTGTGGAGAAGTGTAAAGATACCAACTATCCTTTTAACAAGTGGTCTCTCCCATTTTTCATCCACTGAACAGTGAATTTAAGTCCAAGAAAGCCTGTGTTACTTCTACCAGCACTTCTGAAACAGACCACAAAGCTCAGTGTGAAAACTGCCTTAAAACATAAGGGACCATGTTCCTCTCCTGGGTCTCCCAAAGAAAACAGCCTCTAAGACAGAGTTCAACATCTGAAGGGCAAATGAGTCTCAGCCTGCTTTGATGAAATAGGCCATCCTAAAGCCTCCTCAGACACATCTTGTAGGACTGATTTGTTAAAAAAACAGGCACTGAGCGTGCCAGAGAGGACACTGAGCAATCTTCGTGTCAGGTCCTGGGAATGTTCCCCAGCACAGGGGGATGGAGAGTCACCAGCAGGGAGGAGGGCTGGCCAAACAGCCAGGGTCAAGGACAGCTTTGGACAAGGGACTCAGTACTTTGGAACAGAGTCAGCACCCAGCTTTGTAAAGGGGACAACTCCAAGTGACACTAATTTTAATGGCAGTAGATCTATAAGCTCACAGCTAAGACTCACAAGGACTGAAATCCCAGGGGTTGCTATGGCCTTTTCCTTACCCCAGAGACAAATGCCAAAAATATTAAAAAATAGCAGATATGGAAGCTGAAAAGAGAGTGTGTTTGTCTGAAACATCCCAGCATCAGTTTTGGATCATCAGCATCACAAACCATTCTACAAAGGAGCTTGCTGATAATCGCTTACACGTAAGATGTGGCACATCATTTCTGTGTCTGCCAACACTACAAGCTCCAAATGTGACCCTGGCTCCCTTCCCCAAGCACTGAGAAGCTCTTGTTATGTTTGGCTCCCCCCCACACAAAAACCTCCTCCTCCCTTCACAAAAACAGCACGCTTCCACAGCGTCAGTCGGGAATTATTTACTGTTGTTGAAGCTCAGACAGAAACCGCAGGCCACCTCTCCTCTCACCCAAGCAGGACGTGCAGAAGTTGTCCAAGTGAGAGGGGGCTTCACCCAAATGCTCCAGCAACCCTGCCAGGAGTGTCATCAGGCAAGCTGCTGCCCTCCAAAACCATCCCCTTCTCTCCCACTCCATTCCCAAGACCTGCTGAAAACTAGTTTATCTGTGCTATCAGAACATTAAATAGACACCATCTGCTTAAAATTACCTTCATTAAAGCTAACGTGAGAACATAATCAGCCACAGTTTCTCTTCTCTGCTTTTGTAAGTGGAGTGTCACTTGCAAGGCTTTGGGACTAGCTCTGAAACTCCCTGAAGGGAGGAAAATGAAACTGTGAAAGAACCCCAAGGCACAGGCATCTTCCCTCATGGTGACACAGCACACAGCTGAGGGACAGGATAGGCCCAGGAGCCCATCTGCTCCAAATCACACCTGGCTACGTCTGCAAAACCACCCCATCGAGGTCAAACCTACCCTTGGCAGCTGCATCAGGCCCCTGCCAACACGAGCAAGGCTGTGCCCAGCAGTGCAGAGTAACCCACCACATGCTGGGTTGCCCACACTGAACTGTTGTCAGTGCCTGGGCTAAACAGCTCACTTGTGTTCAGTCTGCAGTGACTGCAAGAAGTGAGGCAGGAAAAGCTGTTTGCTCTCTACCTTTGAGGGTGGAGGCCAGAGCAGCTCAGCAGAATGAAGGCTAAAGAAGGAACATGAATATACTGTACAAAGCAGTAGAGAGAAATGAGACAGGAGGTTGAATCAAACAGGGTGAAGAAACCTGTTTATGCAAAAGGACAAAACTGGTGTGAGAACAGGATGCTTGTGAATAATAAAAGGTCTACACTGGAAGTCATTTAACCATCAGAAGAAATTTGAAGCTTCCAATCAAGCCAACCCAACCACCCTGAAGGTTCTTATGTGGGAATGCAGTATGCTTGTACAGCATTAATGACCTAGATCTGTCCCAGGTCTGTGTTCTACAGTTCCATGACCCACTCAGTACTTTCAGCCATAAAAGACACACGTTTTTCCATCAGCCCATATTATCCACTAGTCTCATGACAGCTCTGAGAAGGCACTTCTGCAGGAGACATACTGCTGCAAACACAATGGTCTCCCTGTCTGATCTGCCTACCTTGCAAAGAGGTGCTGATGTACAGAGTGTTGGGGGACCCTTAGATGAAAGGCATTAGATAAGTACAAAGCCTGAATATATATTAATAGTAATACCAGACACAGTATCTGACAAAATAAACTGCCACTTGACCCAAGGCTGGGAAACAGAAAGCGATCTGCCAAGGCCCAGATGTGCAACACTAGCCCATAAATGTGATAGGATCCAAAAAGAAGTGTATGGAGCAGGGGAGGGAGCTGGAAGTGATGATGGGAGGGTTGCTTCCTCACAGCATGCACTGTGCTTCCTGACTTCATCTGGTCGAGACTCAACAGCTCTCACTCCTAGGAACAACCATACAGCAAGGCTCAGCGGCCTGAGCTACTGCCATACACCTAAGGGACACCTGGGACAGCATCAGAAGACACAGGCTGGGCAGAATGAAGCTGTATCTAAGCTCGGCATTCTGGTTTTAATAGAATTATTAAAACAATTATATGTATAAAATATTATATAACAATAATAGAATTATTATTATAAAAAATGTAGATGGTCTCTGCAGCACAGAGAACTCAGTGTGCTTAGAATTAAGCACAGAAATTTGTCAATTCTTTGTTTGAACCACTTGTCCTTTCAGTCTCAGTATCACTTGTCAACAAGGTGTTAAAAACCTAGTTACATAAATAAAAATTTTATTCCACCTCGTACCCAAGAATGCTGTAATTCCTCACTATTGTCAAGAGCCTGAACCCATCCATCATCTACCCATGCCTGTATCAGAAAACTTCGTGCCCTGCATTTAGATGAGCATCTCTCTCTCCTCTTTCCTCTGCTTCTACACTTCAGCAAGATATGATTTCAGACAGTCTTGGTATGAGAAAAATTGGAGTGTTCCCAGCCCCAGAAAGACCAAGCAGAGGTAGGGATGGGAGGCTTGTCTGTTTTAAGCAGATTAGATCCTGGCCACTGAAGGTAACTTTACAAATCTTTTCTTTCATATTCTTCATAGAAACAGCTGGAAGTAAGTATAGAAGCAAAACAAGGAACAAGAGTTACAAGAATATTATAAATGGTTTTATTTGATCTGTGGTGAGTGTTGTTTCTGAAAGCTGTGTAAGTTAATTTATAATGTTAGCAATTTGACAACCAGTCTTTTTAGTAGGAACTCAGCTATTGTGTTTTGAAACAAACAGGATCTAGCATGGGTAGGACCTTGCCTGTGGCTATGACTTGGCTATTATTTTATCAACTAGAAGCAAGGCTGGGCTGCAAAACCCTTCACCTTGTTTTATGTGTAGGATCCAAGAGTTTGTCTTGGCTAATGTAACCAGAAGATCAGGGTTTACAAACCAAGGCATTTTTGCTAAACAGGTACAGGAGCCCCATCTGACACAAATGTGGAAAGTGCTACCCACAACTGCTAGACCCTACACACTTCCCATAAAGCATCACAGGTTTTTGATGGACATAGAGATCAGAACACGGGCAACAGTGGGAAAAAAGAGCCTTGGAACTCATATAAAGCCCCAAAGTGAATGGACATTTGCTGATGACAGCACTGCAAAGTTGGCTTTGGTGCTTGGCTCCTGGTAAAACAATGACATAATGCTGTGTTTACTAGCAGGGAAATCTGAGGGTTGGAAATGGATCTGTAAAAAAACCACTAACACGTTTTTTTGACAAGCCAACAGATTAACATCTATTGTCACTGGGGCAAGGCCAAACTCGACTGGAAGTGGTCCAGGAGTCTGATGTCAGCGAGAGGCTCACAAGGACGTCAGCTGAAGAGCGTTCCCATGTCACCTCAGCATTTACTGTGGCACTACTGCCTGAAGCCACCACTGCCTTCTGTTTAACCCTTTCTGCCACAACGTGCAGTAGGGAACTTATCGGCCTTTTGGCAATAGAAGTTTGACCCAGATCTGCTACAGCTCATGTTAACCAGATGCAGAAGGCTGATAAAGGGCCAGGCAGGACAGGCTGCTGGCAGATAAAACACACATCTGAGCAGGTCTGGACTGTCAGTCCTTTGCTAGTACTAACTAAAGTCTCTCTCTTTCTACAAACAGTGGACACAATTTCTTCATTTGACTCTTTAGGATCTTTTCAAGTCACCTGTGAAGCAAATCACGTGGCCAGTTGCACCCTCACCCCCATCTGAGTCAAAGTCTTTATCATAACCCAGCCAACGCCTCTCACACACAGTAAGACAACAACCAAGAAGTTTTAGCTCCACACAAGATCCCAACAAAGGATACCTGGAACCCCATAAATGCCAGTGCCTGGTAGAGAACAATCTCACTGTTATCAGATGAATCAGGTCCCTGATGGCTCAGAATCACTGTAGGGATAACATGATGGGCAGAGCCCCACAAAGCCCTTGGCACACAGGGAAAGTGTTGGGTCACCTTTCCTCAGAGAAGGTAAAAACATCAGTGCCATGCTCTCAGTGCTTCCACAGACCCTCAAATCCCAGAGGAAGGATCTGGTGATTGCCTACAAGATACTCTTCAGTCCAGCCCTACTGCATTTGGCAGAGCACCTAAAACTCCAGAATTAAGAAAACAGGAAATAACCCCATGCTGTGGGCAGGGTTAGAGCTTGCCAGAAGAAGGGGGGAAAAATGGAAGAATAAAAGAGTATTCTTAGGGTCTGGCCAGGACTGTGACATCAGCTCTAATGGAACCAGTTGCAAACCTCTGCTTTCCACCTCGTTTCTTTGACTGCGCCCTCCTCTTGTTCCAATGCAGAGCAATCAGAAGTCAAAACAAAGCAAAGCACTCGTGTGCACAGACAGACAAAGACCTCACACCAAAACCCCAATGCCTACCAAACACCTGCACACTCCCCCAGTGTAACGAGAAGAATTCTGTAAAACAGCAACCCCAATGGTCATTCTGGCCAACACCAGGGCATGCAGATGCAATCTTACCCACAGCTGAAAGGGTGGTGGAAAACCCAACGCCATCCCAGCCAAGCAGTCTGGCCAACACCATCAGCAGGGAAGCCAAGGGGCTGAGCAGCAGTGCCTTGCTCCCATCCCCAGCTGTGAGTCCTCAGACCGCACTCCCCTGGGCCAGAACCTGAGTTCTTTCAAAACAGGAGATCCCTCCAAGCCAGCAGTGCCTCTCACACACCCGTACACAGTCACCCTCCAGTGCCACCAGCAAATTGCCATTGCTGTTCAAAAGGCCATTGGTCCTTACAGCACGAGGAGAGAGGGAAGTTTAAGGACAGACAGATGGACTCTCCTGCACAGAGCACGCCTCCAACCTCCAAGGGTTGTTACCCATGGAAAATTCACTGATAATATTTTTAGTTTAAATGGAACTATTTATACTGGGGATGTCTGTATTAAAGGATGAAATGCAAGCTACAGCTGCCCAGCTCAGAAACAGGTGGAAAGCTGCTTCTCCAAAACAGTCCAGAGTTTTGACACAGACTGCTACAATCACAAAGACAGCAGCAAAAGTTTAAACAGAAAATTTCTTATTGAGCAATAACAGCCAAAAGACTCTTCCATATGCTTCAAGTAAGAGTATTCCAGAGGCTGGCTACTGCACTAGATTCCTTTTGGGTAAAACATCCTGGGTTGTCTTTATAAAACACTTTTTGCTGAAAGGTTAGAGGAACACTTATCTGAATTCAGGAGAGAAAAAAAAAAGAACTTGTTAAGGACATCCAGGACTTGTAAAATGCATAAGGTACAGGATTGCTACCTTCTGGTACATGGAAAACCAGCATGGATATTCCTCTAGAATCAGTAATTTTTTATTCTTCTCTAACAATATCTTGTTATTAACAGAAAATCAGCAGCCTTTTTATTGATAAAAAGGGATATTACCACAAGTGCTGCTTCAGGGATTCTAGACAGTTTCACCTGATACAGATATATTTATAAAACACACACACAGAGCTTCCTTCCTATTGGTGGCTTTCCTCTGTGCCATCTCAGAAGCCAGCTCCAGAGCCTGTTTTAATCCCACTTGGGAAAATGCTGAACTGCCTTCCTGTGACTTGTCTGGGAGATGGGGGGAGGGACATGCACTTAATCTGCTCTCCATGGCTTTCTTCCAGAAAAATACTTCACATATCCTTGTTTGTTTGTTTTTAAATTCTAAGTGATTTTAATGCCAGTGAAAGTTGCTGGAGCAATAGCTCTGGGAAACTGCAGGCCTCCACTTAGGCACTAGCAGTGGCTGTGCCAGCTGCCCTGATTCTGCTGAAGACCAGGAGCTCAGCTGCGTCTTCCAGCACCCATCCCAGGAAAAACCATCCCTCAGCTCAGGCTGCTCAAGATGAGGCAGGTGTCAGAGCATCAAATTTTCAAGCAAAGGAAATATACTGAGCTCAGAGACAGAGCAGCAAAGCACTTGCAGGGCATGGGAATTGAAAAACACTTAAAACTGATTTTCAAAGTATTTTGCTTGGGGTCAGAGGGGTTTACTGGCAGGCTTGCACCTGCCGGAGAGGGGAAAATCAGGAATAACCTTCTAGGCACAAAAAATACATGCATGAGTTAATGTATAAATAATAGATAACCTCAGTCAAAGAGTAGGAAAATCTCACAGGATGCTGAGGGAACAATTAGAAATCTCATCTTCACAGAGTTAGGAAAGCAGTAATTGAGATGTTCTCTGTTGCATCAAGCCCCCGAGGGTACAAGAATGCTTGGCAAGAAGATTCCACCTGTGCCAGGGAGCTTTCCTGACAGGTAGAATGGAGACACCAGAGAGAGATCAGCCAGCAGCAGCCAGCAGCCTACTGCCAAGGGCTACTCCCAGAAAGACCATACCCCATGCTTCACCCCAAATACTTCCACAGACCCCGGGGCTCCAAGTCAGGGAGGAATGCCCATGGGGAGCAGGCTCAGAGTTGACAAGCATGGCTGGCATCCTAGATGTGTGTTTCCTCAGAGGGGAGTGTAGCTCTTATGTCATCCCATTCACTCCGCGTCAGCTGAGCACCGCCAGGGAAGCAAAGGCCTCGCTCCGGTTTCCGGATGAGAACCTGACCTTGGCCATCCCGCAGCCTCTGCTCCCCGGGGCGGCCCTGCCGGGAGAGGAAGGTGACCCAAACTTGGGGGTTTCAAAACTGATGCCAGCAGTCAGCCCTGAGGTAACACCTGCATTTTTACACTTTATAAAAGGTGAGTAAATCCTGTTGGCTTTGCAGCAGAGCACACAGAGATCCAGAGAGCCTAAAGGCCGTGCTGGTTAAAGGCTCTTCTACCACAGTGCACAATGTCCTGTGTGTATCATACTGGACGTTTGTTCAAACCTCTCTGGGTGATTTATGAACTTCATGTGTTAAAGTTTGCCTTTATAAGCATGTCCTGGACAGTGGAGAACCACGCTTCCACTATTTCTGGGGCAGCTTGGAAGACTTCTGTAAAGGAGACAGAATGGTGGTGTGGAGCTCCTGTTTAAACACAGCTGTGGACAGTAGAGATTTGGCATGTTTCTCCCTATGAACAGAGATAGGGGTGTTTTCCTTGTAAACAAGTTTGCATCAAGCCTATAAAACCACGCTGCTGACTACTGAGAGCATCAGAGCCCAGTGCATCCCTGCGTTTAGCCAGCGTGGTTTATAGGAAAAATAAAACACACCCCATTAGTCAGAGAAACAGTGCCAGCAACGTATCAAAACATTATTATTGCCAGTCAGGTTTCAGACACGGCATATGTGGGACCACACACACATTTATGGACACTTAGAGTCTATGAATATTTTATTCTATCCAATGAGTCAACTCTCACAAACTGAAGAAGCTGCATTATAACAATACAGAATTACAGCCTTATTGTGAAGCCATGGTACACCCAGAGCAGTCAGTGTCTACTAAGACCAATTAGAAATACACTGCAGCAAACTAGTGCAACATGTGATACTCTGATGGAGACACAAATTTGGGGATGTGTATTCTGCCCACAAAAGCAGAACGCTCCCAGTCCGAGGACTTGGTTGGTTACCTACACATTGAGCTCCTCTTCCAAGAACTGGAATAAGAAGAAGCTTTGTCAAAATCAAAAAGCATGAGAGCACCAATTAACACCATCACCACACTCAAGCACTTACAGGTACCACAATGCATAGAGTATTTCTTTGCTCTACCTTCACCCCAGGGCAATCTAAAGGTTATTATCCTTCTTCATGCCCATTTTTTGCAATAAGGCCTAAATGCTCACCAGACAGTAGCTTGGGTTACCACTATGCCACGACAATCACCTGCTCAGCTGGTTGAGATTGTCCCACTGCTCCCACCTGCCTGTCCCTGTGTGTCGTCGCCTGTCCCTGACAGCCCAGGGCAGACACCAGCGTTCAGGTCTGTCTGCACATGTTTTAGTGCAAAAGCCTCCTCGCTTTGTAATAAATGCTCTTATGCATTCCAACCCTCGTCCCATATTTATAAATACATACAATGAGAATACCATATAGCTGGCATCTAGTGAATGTGAGCTTGAAGGAGTAAATTGTTATTATTGCTGTATATTTATCTCGAAGGTGGAGCAAAGAGTGAGAGCACTAAAGTGGGAAGGCTCTGACTAAGCTGAAAGATATTCCACTTTAAAATCCTTTGAGGTGAAGAAAATCACCTGGTTTCCTTTTGCTTTACTGTCCCCCCACCCCAAATGTGATGATGTCCCTGCCCAGAAGAGAATAACAAACAGATCCCGGAGACTGAATTTTTGCTTTTAAAGTAAAGACAAAGGAAAATGCACTATATTTAAAAACTTAGTAATTACAAACTTCTCAGTAAAAGTTTCAATAAAGCCTCTCTAGAAGTGTGAACCAAAGCCCAGGAAAGTTACTAGGAGGGTTTTTTCCATCAACTTGACTGTATTTGGCTTTGACACTACCTGATTAAACAGCAGACAGCACCAATTTCGAACAGTATGCTACTGTGCTGCTCTCTGCCTCCTCCATGCAATATTTACACAGCACGCTCCAGGCGAGAAGGTGTCTGCTCTGGCTACATGAAAGCATTCAGCCTCACAATGTCACACACCACACGGTGCTGTCAGCCCCTCTCATGATCCTACTCTTCCCCGTGGTTTCTGGGGACCAGTTCCCTTTGCGTGAGCAGGCACAGATTAAGAGGATACAGCATGAAAAAGGAAGATCAAAAAAAAGAAAACCATTTCACATTAGAAGGTCCAGCTGCTTCCTCTCAAATGACTAAATTAGAGAGCTCGTACGTCACCTCCTGCCTCAGGTAGGGTCACATTGAATCCCTCTTCCTGTTTAATCCATATAAAATGGGAAATGGGTTTTGAGGAAGACAATGATTGAATACGAGAGTAGTACTTTTTCAGATTGTGTACTTTTTATCAGATAATTGCAAGACTGCTTTGAAAGCCAAAGAAAATAACACAAAATGCTGCCACACACTTCACGGACGGCTTTGGGTCAACCACCTAACTTCTTGCCTCATGTTCCCAGTGAGGGTACCAGCATGTATCCCACCCTGCAGGGACGGGAGGAGGCAATGCCTTGCAGCTGGGTCTCTAAGGGCTGGAAGTGTGGGTGAGATGCACAGACAAGCTGCTCTGGGATGCAGGAAGTCTGGGCTCCCTTTCCTATTCCAACAATTGCTTCCTTAGGATGTCTGGTCACCTCTCTCCATGATTTGGTGTCTCAGTTCCTCTCCCTTTTAACTCAGAGCAGTGAGACTGGTGTAATTTTGACTACAACCCATCAAGCTGGATTGCACCAGTGGGCTCCAGCACCCACACACTGACCCCAGGCAGCGCTCTCGTGAAGCCAGAGGTCACTTGCAGCTGTCAGCAGCCAAAAGCATTTGTGCTGTCTCTTAGGACATCATCTCCCTGGCAACCAAGTCCCAGTGAAAGGCAATAGCAGCATCTTCATTGCTTTTAAAATGGAGCTTGGAGGCTTGTGGAGCTGATGCCCCCAGCTCATGGACTTGCTAAAAGCTTTTCTCTGAGCTTTCATTTGGCTGCCCTCCCAGCACACTCAACCACAGGGGAGCCAGTGCAGTCAGCCTGCTGGGACATAAAGCCTCCTGATTATTTCATCCTGCCCTGACCACCACAAATCAGGACAACCACCTTGTCTCTTTGTTGATAGATAATCTATTCCAAAGGCTGGAGACAGCCACTTGCTTTGCAAACTGTTGAATTTAGATACCACTGTCTCTTGGCTGAATGTTACCAGCCCAAAGCTCTGCTGGAAGAAAGAACTGGGAGTGCTCCTGCATCTGCTGGGCTCCCTGACTGTGTTGAAGCAGCCTCAACTTGCACTGAACAACTCACCTGATGAGCCAAGCAGGCGGAATGCAGCTCCTTCTCCCAAGGCAGCAATTCCTTCTCCCAGGCATACTAACACAGGAACAAATATCCTTACCACTAAGCCATGTCCAGACTCTCCCCTTCAGTGCTGGCCACTGTATAACCAGCAGCTTGCAACAAAGAGAATAAAGCCATGAAGATGCCTGATCGCATCAGAGTTGCTCGAGTCTGATCAGTAAAAGCAGGAGCAGCCAAGAGACAAGGAGCAGAGCTTGACTGCAGCAGTACAAGATTTTTCTTCAAAGCATGCTGACATTTTACAACAGGTCATTTGTGACAAGCACACTCATGTTCTCCTGGGAGCAGTGCTGAAACCCTACACAGCAGAACTCAATCCCTTAAAAGTCAGCAATGCCAGTACCCTGAGGAGGTTAGCAACCATATCCATGCAGCAGAGAGATTCCTACAAGAGATCTCGAGGCATTCAGAGGTGGCATTAGAAACAATTACCCTGGGGAGGAACTGGGACAGTATACAGGCACCTCAGTCTAACTGGAAGGAGACAGAGCAGGCACTTGTAAGCCAAGAGCGTTTTACCTTACTTCTATGCTGGACAAAGTTGAAAAACACACAAAGCCCAACTGCAATAGGAGTAGAGCAGTGCTGAAAGAGAAAATCTCTATTGATGTATCCATCCCTGCCCTTGGGATAACATAGGCACACTTAAAAGACCTCAGAAATGACCTCAAGCATATAAATGTCTGGTGAGATGATGCACATCAGTAACTGCTCAGTCCTCAGCAGAAAAGCAAGTGGTGGGGNGTCTGCAAAGCAGTGAACAGGTGAAGGTGCTAACCCAATCTCATCTCCCTGAGAGCAAGATCAAGCACATCTGGTAGGCAGAGGCTCCCTGCAGGGCTGGTAAAGGAGCCAGACATTTGGGTAAAGGGTAAGCTATCTGCCTAAAGATACCCTGGGAGCAGAGAGAGGGGAGGGGAGGTGTCTTCTTTAAGCTCCACGATGGATGGCTAAAGGAGGTAAGCATCAACAGTGGATCCTTTTAAATACAGAATGCACTTCTGGTTTGGGATCATTTCATGCTTAGTTCAGACCAAAAGCCAGAGAAGCTACCCCATAAACAGATCAAACCTCATCAATTGAGAAAAGAGAGTTTCAGACTATTTAATGCTTAGCAGGGGCTGGAAGAGGGATTTGCATTTTGCTACCAGCTTTTTCTCTTCAGAATGATTAACTGGCACCTTCAACCATTAACTGCACTGTCCTAATCCACCCAGCTTCACTGCAGCACTGCTCAGCCAATGTGTGACCCCTGTTGCATCAGGGGTCTTTCCAACAAACCCAGACTTGACCTTCCTGACATTGTTCTTGTTAAAAGAAAAGGGAAGGGGGAAAGCAAGGAGATTCAACATTTTTAAAGTATCATCAACTGCAAATCAATTTTTAAAAGATCATCAGTATGGAGAAATAGGAAATTAGTGTGGAAAGTTAAAAGCTCTAAGAGCAGCAGTAGCTTGTGTTGGGGATATAGCATACAAGAGGCATGAGGCTATTGATCCAACCTTCTGTTTATCCCTTCACATGCCACCAGCCAGGGCCCCCAGCCAGCCAGGTGGTGTTGTGCTACCCAGTTGCTGACAGGGATGCAGAGGGAAGCACTGCAGACTCCTTCCCTCATAAGGATTTCCCAGAAGAGGGCAGAGAGCTGGCTGGGTTCCTATCAAGTAGCACTGGAGCCAAGATTTTAATCTATTCCCACAGGCAGAGCCCTATTCAACTTCCAGAGAGCTATTAAACTCTTCAGAAGTTTCACACACACACGGGATCATAGCAGAGGATATGTAAAGCTGTCTTCTTTCTTTAACTTTCTTGAGTCAAGGCCACAAAAGCTGTGCTTGTGTCATGAAAGACACCTGCTCCAGGCAATGATTCCTGGCAGCTAAGCCAAGCAGTGCAGGGGCTTATGTGCTACTCATATTTAGCCCTCTCCACGTGCTCACAATGCCTAAGGTGTGCCTTCATCTCTCCAGGTTCCACTATGGTCCTGAAAGATCACAATTAAAAGGAGAGAGAGTCGTGTTAAAACACCTGCAATACTGAGGTCACCGTCCACCAGAGAAACACATCATTACTCTGGTGCCAAGGCACGTTTGCATGGCCTGAAGGCTTGGCATGAAGACATTTATGGATGCTGGAGATAGAAAAGCTTTTCAATATTTCAAAACCACATAGGGCAAAGAGCATAAAGCTTTGCACTCTCCAAACTATCCACAGGCAAAGGAGAGAGCTTTATCCTACATGATGCTTACATTAATCTTAGAAGGAAATAGTTGTTTCATGTTAAAAAAAGAGCACAGAACCAAAGTAATAGCAATCAGTGGGTCAGACCCAGAGAATTAAAGTCTTTGAAAAGACATTTATGGAGATAAAGGTTCACCCTCAGTGAGTTACTCCAGCCAAAGCCAGATGATCCAATTGTGCTGAAAACTGTACAGCCACAAATGAAAACCAAGTGGGACAAAAGGCAGACACACCATTAGTCACCCAAACAAACCCTTTAGTTTGTGGGATTCTGGCTGAGAACTGGCCACATGGAGGTGTGGAACTGTTGTACAGCAGACAATATTAGTAAAGGTGTACAGTGAGAAGGGTAAAGGGAAAGAAACAAATTTGCCACTAGAAGCATTACAGAGACCTTCTTGGAATAGTCTAGGTTCCTGTTTATTAAAATGCAATGACAATGATCATCAAGAAAAAAGATGTGTTTCTACAGGTAAACACAGGAAATATTTTCTTTCAAATCCTGTAAACACAGGGTTTAAATCCTCGTTTTCTGGTCATTTTCCAGCAAACAAGAAATGAACAGTGTCAATTTCTCTTGGCAATCCGAGAGACTGGAAGAAATTGGAACCTCTTGGAAGGCAATGTTACCAGTTCTTTTGTGTATTTTGGTGCTTGGCAGATGTACTTCTCTGATGCTGAATTGCCACCACCTTTCATGTGAGATAACACCCTGCAGCAGTGTCAGCCACAGTCCACAGCAGCAGCCTGCAAAAACTAAAGAAGCCTTTCCCACCTGGAAGCAGTGAGTGCATAACAGACTGAACACACAGGTCCAGCTGCAACCTGAGAGGACATAAGACCTAAAACTTCCACTCCTATGAACTGGGAACAAGATGCTTAATTCCATGGTAGACCAGAGCTTCAGCTTTACAAATCTGCATCTCCCAGCAACATAGTGCCCTCTAGCCTTAAACTGGATTACGGTTTAAGCCTCAGAGAAAAAAGCTCAGTGACATGCAATACTAATATAAAGGTTTAAGTCCAATCTTTGGCCTTATCGTTTCAACAATCCATTCAGCTGCTGATCAGCTCTGGAGAAATCTGGCAGACACACAATGCCAGGAAACACAGTATACTCAGAGCAATTTCACACCAGACGCAATACCCCCTCAGGCTTTTCCTTCCCAAAGCTGGAAGATTTACCTTCTCTATAGACAAAATCCAACTTTCTGTGTTTTAAAATACATGTTGTATCTTGAGAAACAGTTAAAGGATTTGGTGCAACTAAAACCCAGAAACAGCCAGAGAAAGAAGAAAGGATACTTCTCTACTAATGTGGAGAGGGAAAAGCTGCTGACTATGTTGCAAACTCTTTCAAGCAAAGACACCTCCACATGACAGGCTGCAACACAGGAGTCCGGGAAGATTGTTAAAAACTCTCCTCTAATGCTGTGCTATTGGCAGTAAGGTGTGAAAGGAAGAAGGTGAAAGAGAGATAAAAGAGATCCAAACTCTGAGTCTGCCTTGGTAACCGGCTGCCCCCTCAGAAAAGGTCTGAATGTAACTTAGGGGTGAGAACGAGCAAAGATGCGCTCAGCACCGCCGGCTCCCCGACCCCGCCAGCAGCCGAGCCTTGCTCCGCTCCCCACCGAGCACTCCGGCCAGGACGGGGACAACCTGGGGATCCGAGAGACCTGCCCCATCCTGCTCAGGGACTTGTGAGGAAGAAGGGAAGATCCACGTTCCGAGGGGAAGGAAACTTCAGAACGGTAATATTAAAACGAGCCAAGAACCAAGCGAGGTGAAAGAGGGTGAGGAAGAAGAGCCGCACCTCCACAGCAAGAGGCCGCGGGGAGCCCCGCGGGCGCCTCACCTGGGGCCGGCGTCTCGCCCAGAGTCAGGCACGGCCCCGGGCACGGCCCCGGACACCGCTCCGGGCACGGCTCCGGGCACCGCTCCGGGCACCGCTCCGGGCACCGCTCCGCGCCCGGCCCGGCCCCCCCGCACACGTGCGCACCCCCNCCCGGGCGGCCCCGGGGGGCTCCGGCGGGACGGGAGCCACCGCCCCCGTGTGCCGGAGATGGCGGGCGGCTTCCCCCGGGCGCCCCGCTCTCTCCCGGAGCGCCCCCGGGCCCGGGCAGAGCCCTCGCTCTCTGCTGAGACACCGCGGCCCGGCCTCGAGGAGAACCCGGGGGAAGGGGCGGCCCGGGGCAGGGGAAGCGCGGGATGCCCCAGGGCCCTCCATCGCTGGACGAAGGGTCCGAAACACCCTCCCCGAGCGGCCGGCCAAGGTCACGCCGGAAACCCGCGAGTGAAGGGCCGAGCCCGCTCCCACCAGGCTCCAGCTGGGAGCTCAAGGCCGGCCACCGCTTGGGAAGGTCCCCACTGCCCTGTCCCGCGGGGACACACGGGGGTCAGAGCTGGATGAAGGTTGCACAGACCCTCTATTATGAGGGCTTCTAGAGCTATAAACCTATTTCGACTCTTTGTATATACATGCACAGGTAAATGGGTATCATTTTCCTCAGTCCCACTCCAAGAAGAGTTTGCCCCAGAAATTTCAGGTGGTTTTTTTTTCCTTTTCAATAATGCATCATTACTTTGCATATGATTATTTTAAAGTTATGTTAGAAGTGGGAACTTCAGTGTGATCTTCCAGCCCTCAGTTTGTTTCATGACATTCATTAGCTATTCACCAAATTAACTGAAGTTACCAAGATCTCTCCTTCCTCTGAAGTCTCTTGAATAGCAGCCCGTGCAGATTTTCCAGTAAGATTCCAGAGTGCTGCTGACAGCTCAAGACATGCCAGCCCAGGAGTGCAAAGTGGCACCAGCTCCTGGCAAAATAAGCTTCTTCATTTACAGTCAGAACAGTCCATCTCAATGTGATTTCCTTTGACGTGCTCTAGGCACAATTTCTGAATCAGAACTTTTACAATGTTACTGGCCCTGAAACAACAACCATGAGACAGACACCAGAGTCACCAAGCCTTAGGTATTTGGGCCAGAAGGCTGGCATTAGAAATTGGCTGCGTTCAAACCATAGCAGGTTTCCACAGGCAGCTTAAGGGAACAAAAAAAAAAAGGCAGGAGCAGCCCCATCAGTGCAGAAGATAGCAACTACTGCCAGGTGGGAACCAGGTATCTGCTGGCAAAATGACAAGGACAGATGCTCTGAGCCAGCCTTCTCCTCCCTCCTCAGCTAATATACAGTTTACCAAAATAAATGACCTGACATAAAACGCTAAAATCCCTGCATCCCACCCCAGGAGGTGCACAGGTATACATGAGACAAGGAGGGCGACAGAGGGGAAAACCCATGTACCCACTTCCACTGACACTTTCGAGGCTTGTCTTACCTTCTTGAAGGCATCCTCTTCTCTTCTTTGAGGGACTTCCCACCTCTAATCCTCATACATGACACAAGGCAGAAGAACAATTATTTACGTTAGAAACCTTTGCTGTTTAGACTGGCCAAGAAGTCCCTGGTGTGCAGAGCAAACAAAGAAGATTCTTTCTTCAAAATGTAAATATTCAAATTACCCATTGATAAAAATATTCCTGGCATGGCCAGTCTTTTGGGTCTTGGATGCCTGTTCCCTATGAACCATTATCAATATACATCACACATTCCATCCCCTTCTCCTATCACCCTGTCCAAAATAAAGAATAAAGGGTCCCCTCCGTTGTTGAAAACATTCAGGGTTTGTTTTAAAACAGCTTTCAAAACATGTCATTGTGAGGGAGAGACAAAGTACTTCGTTCTCCAAACACCCTGCCCCATCCTTCCTGACATTCTTACTAATTGGCATCTTTTTGCTGATACTCTTCTCATCTGCTCTTGTAAGGAAGGAGCTTCTATTTTCAACCAAACCTGAGACCGGTGCCTTGGGGTTTGTGCCCCTTTGGTGTCTACCCCGTTCTTTCACAGCATCTGGTCCTCTGTTCACCTTTCCTCTATTCAACACGGTTGGATTCCCCTCCGCTCCAGACAACCCTCCCCACCTGCGAAGCCTGGCCAGCCTTTGTACCTCCTCCATCATCTGACGGGTTTGTGCTCACGGCCACCTCCTGCTCTCCTTGTTTGCTTGCTGCATCTGTCCATGCACGTAGGAAAAATGTGTGTTGCCAGGGGCATGGATAGTTCTTTTAAAACATGTACAACACCCAGTCTGCTGGGAGTCCAATCTCCAAGTATTGCAAAGCTGGCAGAAAAATACCCATATTATGCTGCAGGCTTGGGAAAATCTGCTCCTGTCTTAGGCAGCAGCTGGGAAATTGAAGCTGACAGCACTTCCCAGCCTTGTTTTGGAAAGCCGGGCTCTGGCTGCTGGGACTGAATGAAAGCAAGCCTGGGTATGCAGTGAGGAGCAGGGCAGGCTGGGTGCCTGGCCAGCCCCACATGCAGAACAGCCTGCACCTGACCAGGGCTATGAACACGAGGCTGAGACACTGAGAATTTGTAGGAAAATAACTAACTCTAGAGATTTTAGTGGTAAAATTCCTAGCATTTCTTTTTTTTTTTTTCCTAAAGCCCCCATTACTGAAGTCCTATCATTGCATAGGAATATCACTGCTATTACAACAATTTTAACACATATATTAATATAAGTATTAATAAATTGCTGATTAATAAGTTGCTGATCAACTTCAAAGATTCATGCTTCTGATAAAATTCACCTGAGGAACACCCTGGGAAATTCAGCTTCTGAAGGTTGAAATAAACCAGCTATTTTTAAAAGCTTTTTTCCTACTCTTTTGCTAGGTGGGTATTTGGGCAAAGATTCTTTTTTTTCTTTTTTTTGAACAAACAGGTAATCACATTAGCCTCACAGACCTAGTGCAGCTACAGCCCAGCAGCCTGGACTCTGCTCCAATTACAGCAAAAGCTGATGCGTGACAGAATGTGTGTGTGTGATGTTGTCAGAGCTGGAGCATGACTTGAGTTTTCATATTTCAAGAGGACTCTGTCATGCTGGCAAATTTTTTGTAAATAAGCATTTGAGTTGTAAATTGAAAACACTTGGATCGTTAAATCAGTGAGAAAATAAAACAAGGGACATGCTTTTCTGTGCTCCATTAGGGCCATTTCTAATGCCTCTTATTAATTCATGGCATTGTAGATAGGTAACTGCCCCTGAATGCTAACCATGCTGGGGTCTAACAGCCCTGTCTGTGGTGGCTGGAGTTGTTGTTAAAGATGATTTTCCTTTCTGTTTTCTGGCTGGGCAGCCAGGTGGAACACAGTGTTTTCCTGTCCCACTAACTGAAGAGACTCTAACGGTGCTCAGCACCCTGGGGGGAAGTAAAATGCCATGAGCTCAGCCCCTTGGGGGAAGGGGAACTGTGCAGTGCCGTGCATGACAGATTAGCCACACAACTCATTACTGGCAACTGGAGTTGCATGCATAATCTGCTAGACATGGTAGTAGAGATGTGCCCCTTAGGGTTTTATTGGCTCTGATGTGCAACAGCACAACACAGAGCCTTTGTTACACTCCCATCTTAGCTTCTGTACTTACAAAACCTCAGCTTCTTAAAAAGGCTGCTTTCCATGCAGTCCTTCCACTTCAGCGTTTCAACATACACGGCTTTTGATAGGAATGACAGGAATGGTAGAGCCTGTCTGGCATTCAAATCTCAAACTCTGAAACAAAGCATGGTGTGATCTTTTTTTCTTATTTTTTTTAAAGCCAATTGTATTTCATCTTCTTGGGAGATTACTGCTCTTCAAATGAAATTCACTCTGGAGATAAATAGGCCCAGCTAATATGGTAGAAGGCAGCTGAAGGAACCGGCAGCAGTGCTGGCAGAGCAACTCCCCCCTCCTCTAGCACAGTATCTTCGTGCCCCTTCCCCTCCCAGCCTCCTCAGAGAGTGCTGCTTTTTCAGCCCCTCTGTGCAATCTGGTGTAATAGAAAAACCAAAAGAATCATTCTTTCTGCAGGCAGTGTACTTGCTTTTCCAATGGCATAACAGCTTTTACTTACATTATAAAAGAGCTGCTTCACCCTCTGGACTTAAATTATAGATTATCCTTTCCTTGAAGCAGCTATGTTACAGTTTAACCCTTTCACAACCAACGTTATTTTTCAGTCCTCTCTTGGCAGTTGTGGATGAAGGATTTCCCACTGTGGTATGTGTCCTGCACACTGTTTAGGGTGTAAAATTGCAGCATATTGCACACTGCTTTTCATCCATGTACACCTTGTACTTTTCCATTTTTACAGAGGCTTTGTAGATATCTCTTGAAGTGCTTAAAAAAATAAAGCAAGCTCAAGCCACACTTTTCTTTATTTATGATATACGTGTCAGCTTACGTTTGGGACAGCTGAAGTTTACCAAACTGCTCACAGGTTTGGATTGGGATTCCTTGGGTTTCTTCCTGGATGCTATCCCTGACTTCAGTCACTCTCACTGTTCTCAAAATAGCATATTTTGGGACTGGTTTCTGCCTTACCCTCTGCAAAAAACATGGTAATCTCCATTACTGAAAACATGGGCTTGTTAAAATAAAGTCAGTCTAGGAAGAAAAAGTCTTTCTTTGCATTTTCTTCCCATGTTACCTCTATGCATACATACATGCACTCGAGATTTAAAATTTCCACCAACCCCTTTTAAAATTTGAATTTCCTTGTTTACTCTTTTTACTCATTCAACCCCATCTGAAATGAAACAGTAATTTTTTTTGGCTGCACGGTCCCTAAAGAAAGTAGAAGAATTTATCTGCCTATATCCAAACCAGAAAACATTTGACTGACAGACTGTGAACTATAAAAATGTACAAATAAAACCTTATGAAAAGTGGCTCATGGAAGTGCAGTTTGAACATACGTGGTGAGCCCACAAGCTTGGCACTGTAAGGAGAATCTGTAACATCCAACCTCTACCACTCAGCAGCGGAGTGCATTGATTTTTTGTTTTGTTTTGTTAGCTTCATGCAAAAGCAAAGTGGTTTTCCCAACTGAGAGACTTCCATAGGAAGAGCACTTCTGGATCTCCTCAATAGCAACATCATCCCATGGGTAGACACAAATAGTTTGGTTTTTCCCCCCAGTCATTAGACTGGGTTTAGACTTTGTAGGGCAGTAGTGGAGATGCTTGAAAAAAAAATGCCCCGTAGGATGTTAATTGCTTGTAACAAGAAATGAGATCATCCCAAAACAAAAAATGTCCCATGGAAAGCAAAGTTACAGTTTCTCTAGCAGGGCCTGATGCAGGTGTGCTTTTCAGCTTGGAGCAGTAGACACACCATCCACATAATTCCAGGCATTTATTTGGATCCAGACATGTGTTAAGCCCTGGCCATGCAGCACCAGGAATGCAAACCTAAAGAACCATTTCACTAACGGACTCTTTCTCAGCCACTTTTCTGGTGACTGAGGCACACAAACCACCTGTGAGACAAGAGCAGCTTTACCTTCAGGATCATTCTCATCAGTTCATGACATCTGTGTGACAATTACATTATCCTGAACATTTTTGTCCTCAAATGCGTGTTGGTGGCCAACTGTCACTTTAGCATCTACCTCTGAGCACCCAAAGCCCTAAAAAACCAATGTCTTTTAGGAAGGACAACATACTCTGCAGAACAGAACTGTTCAAGGATAGTGTAAGGAAGGCAGAGGAAGAGCATATAAATACTGCTGTGCTCTATGTAAATTTGCCCAGCTGTTTATGCTAAATGTTCTCTTACTCCATTTTTCCTGACATCATTTCCTCCCCTGCTTTCTAATTGCAGAAAATAAAACAGTACAAGTCCTTGCTTTCATTACATTCAACACCTGCTGCCTGTTCTGAAACAGATGTCTACAGCATCATTAGGCAATTATTTCTTTAGCCTTTTTCAGTAGGACTCATTTCAAACGTCTTTGTGCTAAATCCTTCTCCTTCAGCTTCCTCTGTATTTCTCATCCTTTCCTACATTCAGAGTTCCAACAAAAACTCTTCTTTGTATCAGTTTGCTCTGGGTATGTTTGTCCTGGATCACTGTACTCACAGAAGGACAGATACTATAACTTCTTTGAACCAGGAATTAAGTTCAAGAGATTTTTTTGGGGAAAAAAAGACAAGGCAAGGACAGGAAACAGTGAGAGAGTATTAGTCAGCAGTGTAGGCAGTAGTTCAGAACACCAGCTCAGAGGGTTTTTTGTGGACAATATAGCAAAGAAGAATTTTACATGATCACAAAGACAGCTCCTACACTCTCAATGCAAATAACCATACTGTCAACAAGTGAAAAATCCAGCTCCACAACACCCCAAAAAAGAGAAAACTCTTATTTCTGTACCACCTTCATACCTTGCCTTGAAGAGCACATGTCAGAATCAGTTAGGCCTGCAGGACTTGCAGGACTCCATTGTTGGGGAAGACATTTGAGAGAATAGATTCCTCCCTCCTATTTCCAAATATCACTGTAATATTTGGCTGGAGTCTCCACTCCTGGGAGGAACCATGAACTTTCCAGGCCAGTAACAGACTTGGCACATACTGCATTTAATCATGTTGGTTGCTATGCAGTGACATACATTTGCTATTTATCTTACCTTGTTCCCAACAGGGTGATGTGAAGGTGGCAAAGAGCTCCAGTTGTAGCTGGTAGGGAAGGAGTGTGCATTCTTCCAGTGAATAACAGAAAAGCAAGCTAAAACAAGAGCTGTAGGACATGTTGTGCCAGGTTAATTGGCACTGTAGTGTTCAGTAGTTCAACACTTACTGAAAATTGTTCCTTTAGGTTATTTCTTCCACTGGCAAATTCCTGGTTATGTTATTCTCAGGCAATCTTGTTAATCTGGGCTGGTTTCAACTTGTAAATTACTGTGACTAGATTAGTATAGCCTCCATTGCACATTTAAAAGATATTAGTGGGAATGGGCTGGTGGCATCGTTAACAATCAGTTGCTCAACTTTGTACCCCAATGCAGCTTTACCAGATTTTAATGGATTTGCAGTTTGGCACCATGACTGTCTTAGGGCAATCTCTATGAGGAAACTTCTGGAAAAACTGTCCAATCGTTTCCTAAAAGAGCACTTGCAGAACAAGTACTTCTTGTGGCAGCTGAAGTTACAGGAACAGGTTCCTTGGGATTGTCCCATCTGTGGTTTCTCTGGTGTTGTATGACTTTCTACCTTCCCTTTGACAGAGGCACTGATTTGGGCTTCCCTCTTCTATCTGTGCATCCATTTCCTAAAAATGTGCCAGACCGTAACAGTTCAGGGTCCTTCACACCTCTTAACTAGCCAAAGTCACTTGGGGTGGTGGGACAGAGGTTGACAAATGCCCCAGACACACAGTTTAATCACATCAGAACAGAATCACACTTTCTCAGAAAAGAACAGGCTAAAAGGAGACACACTAGCCGGTAGACACACAAGCTAGAAGTCCACATCAACTTTACAGATCATGTCTGCAATGAGATCTGCAAGGACATGAAAGTGGCAGGGAGAGGCAGATAGCTTCTATCAGGGGCGTGACTTCCGCTTGTTCAGGTTTGGGCAAGACATGTCTCTTTTATTTTTTAGTTTTATTTATTTCGTACTTGGATACCTGCAAAAAAACCCCATCACTAGGATATTTAGGTTGCTACTGAATCTTTGGGAGGGTGGGGTGGAAAGAGCGTTGTTCTTCTGAAATTGCAGCTCCTTCTGCTGCAAACTACACTGGGAAGAAAGCTGCCTCTTCTGGTGCCTAGACAGGGAGCAAAGGACAGCCTGCTGGAATCAGAACAGGCTGTGAACAGTGCCAGGTCAGTTAGGGAAGGGATTATTCTGAAACTTTCAATTGTTGACAAGGATATTTGAGTTAGGAAAGATAAAGTCAACAAAATAGAAGAAGGGGGTTTGACAGGATCTGTACTGTGAATGAAATAAAGGGCCCAAGAAATAAGTCAGAGGGGGGAGAGGAGTTCAGGAAGAGATGAAAGAAATTAGGGGGAAAGTCTCTGTGCCTGGCAGGGTATATTGCTGGAAATGAAACCCAAGATCCCTGGCTCAGCATTTCCCTGCTGCCCACAAGGATCCACAAAAATGTTGCTGTAATGCTGCAACTCCTGGAGGATGGTAACCAATTATTATAACTATTCTTTTATCTTTGTGGCTGAACATTTTTTTTGCTCTAGCCTGAAGGGTTGGGGCAGGAGGACTGGAGACTGTGCTGAAAGACAGCAATAAAGAACATAGCACTGCACTGACAGGAAGTTTCAAAATTCAGGGTGCCCATGGGATCTGAACTTGCTCCCTTCCCATTAAGAGGTAAGTATAAAGATACAAATCTTTGCTAGGCACATCTTTTCCCTACAGGATCAGCTTACTCTCAAAGTAAACCAAACTGCATTTCTTTGACAAACACATTTCCAGTACTTTGTCTCGTAATTCTCTGTGTGGCTCCATGCCTCACTGGCTGCTCATTGATGAATTCCCACTTTGAATAATGAATTAGCAACTCCTGTTTATGGTGTTCATCACTGGAATACGCAAGTATACACAGATCCAAAACAGTAACAGCTTTTAGTCATGTAGCTAATACTTAACTTTGTCATTTATTACTTTGAAAGTAAAGTTTCATTTCCCAGGTAGGTTGGGTAAAATGCATGCCCTCGTGGGTCCAAATTTACAATCCAAAGATTTCAGAACAAGAATACTCAGAACTCAATTATCTGGATTTCTATTTTTATGAAGTCATCTAAGAAGTCATAAGAGGAAACAGGATTCCAGGAAAAATATGATACAAATAAAAACAAGGAGACCGTCTTTGCCTCATAGGCCTTGGAGGGCAAGATGACAAGACAAGCAAAGCAATATGCATGGAAAGAGAGGCAGAAAAATATAAAGATAATAGCACTAATACAAGAGCAACTTTTCCTAAGTCCCACTCCAGCATCTATCCATTCACACTCTCCCACACAGCCACAGAGTTCTTCTCTAATTGCTCACATAGAACTTTTAATGACTAGGATTACGAAAAAAATGAGGCTTATGCCCTACACAGGGAGCTGTATTATCCCCAATTTACAAAAGGGGGAAACTGAGGCATGAAGCAACTTCATCTCTTGTCTCACGTAAGCAGAGGGCAGGGACTGAAAGTAAAGCTGTTCCTTTGTTTCCTCACCAGAAAAGCAATCACTGTGCATTTTGCTAGAATAGAATATTGAGATTCTTAGGTAATTTTTTTCAGGTGCTGCATTTCTATGGAAACTTACCTTTTTAAGGTAACATAGAAATGCCAACTGCTTTTAAAAATTCCATTTTCCTTACCTACCTTTTACTGCCGTAACTGTTGCTATGGAAACTGGAACTGGCCATGAAGCAGTTCTACAACATGAATTCTCACTTGTCAGTTTTACATTAACATGCCACCTTCTAAGTCCTTTAATAAACCAGTAATAATTGTGTTGCCTAACGAGTTTTCAAATTAAACAAAACAAGAAAGCATGCTTTCACTGAATGCTCTGCACAATATTTTGTAGGTGTGGTCTAAGAATTTTAACAGTGTGCGTGATATGACTCTGTTGGTTAAGGATATGATCTTTAAACAGAGAGACAGTTTATTTGCAGTAAAAGCCCTAGTGTGTGTAGTTAGACTTACATAAAGGTGACTTATACCAACATGGGTATGTCTAGACTGCTGTCACAGAAGCACACTGTAGAGATACTGAGTGAATGGGTAAATCAGCCAACAGTGAGCTCTGTGCTCCCACAGCTCCTCAAGGTACTGCTGTGCATGTGCATGTTGTATTCGCAGTAGGTGCAGGAGGGAATGCTCTCAATCAGAGTAAATGTTAACCTGGGCTGGGTGGCTACTGTGGAAAAAATAAAGCGTGCAAGCTTAAGACACAAGTATTCTGTACAGATAGGCAGAATCAGAATCCGTTTAGCTTAAATCTAGACTCCTCCATTAACTTTAGCTTAGCCTTTCTCTCTTGTAAAAACTGTAGGCTCCCTTGTGTTTATTCATCTTACTTCCCTGAGACAACTCATCTGAGAAAAATCCCTTTTTCCTGTTCTTGGGGAGCGAACGCCATCGTAACACACCCTCCATCACAAGAGTCGAGCACTCCCAGCAAGGATCAACTTAAAAACTTCCAAGGACAGGTTCTTTCCAGAATAACTTATCTGTGTTTCCTGAGACAAGTTCCTTCCACCTCATCTCCGAGGCTTTGCACTTGTTCAGTGCTTTTGAAATGCAACAGGGGCAGGACTGATGCAGGTACAAGTGTCTGCCCGTTCTACCTCCAAGCATAGAAAATCAGTGGACAGGGATTTTAGGCAAACTTTACACAAAAAACCACACCTAAAACACAGGAAGTGCAGCCTCGGAGTTGGAGGCAACAGAATTTGCACGTGTAACTATACAAACTGCAAAGCCCAAAGATGTAATCCTATTTTGGTATGAATTTTAAAGAGATATGCTAAGGAGCAACATGATCTCCAAACTCTCTTTTCCTCCCAGAACTCATCCAGCCCACACACTCAGCTGTCATCCTCAGGAGAACCAGGGTCTTTCTTCTGACTTAAGAGAGGAGATCACCTTTCCCACTGTGCTAGCACTGTTCCTTTAACCCTTTCCCAGCAAAATGAGCTTCTGCTAATACAGAACATTTCAAGAAAATGGCCAAGCCAGTCTCTTTAATTAGATGCTATGCTTTTCCACATGGTCTGAAAACACCTTGTACTTTCCTTTAAAATATCCTCAAATTCATGCCAAATAAGCAGCTTAACCATATGTACTGCTTGATTGTGGGCAACTCCTGAAGTGAATTTGAATTTTGAAATCAATATTCCAAGTTACTTCTTCCATAGATAGCCCTTGTTTTTAAGCATCACTTCAAACTGATCAATAATCAGAGCAGGAATTTAAAAAGCAAATCTCCCCAGTGGCCAACCAGATCTTCTCAGAAACATAAATTAAAGCTTCAATTCCCCTCAGTACCACTTCACTCAGAATCTGCCTTCTTTCCCTGATTTACAGAGAGATATATTCAGGGCATGGGGAGGGAGTGGGGAACAAACACTCTACAACTCTTCCTTAATCCTCTTCTGTTTCCTTCTGCACAGGTACATCCCTTCTGCACCTGTTCAGGGCCCATGTTAAGATCTGACTAGAAGGTACCTGACTCTGAGCAGAGCAGCAATGTGAGGAGCAGGGAAATCTGTAAGGAAACCAACTCGAGTCCTGCAGCAAGTAGGGAATACACAGCAAATGAATGATTCATACATAGTTCTCTACTACGAACAAACTTACCACCTCTTTAAGGCCAGAGTTTTCCACAGGCCTCTGAATGCAAATGCCAAATATTTTGTCATGCCTTTCTCTTAGCCTATATCTCACTGCAGCCAGGGCTTGGAGGGAGGCAGATAATATAACAAACCAGAGAGCTGGCACACATGGGGCTACTCACTGGCGTTCCTCATGCGTATGGTTTATTTTTCCCTGCTATGTCAATCCTTATAGGGCTTTACCACTCCAGCTGCCTCCTGGGAGTCTGCTGTTTCAACTCTTACAGGGAAGGTGCAGAGGAAAGAAGGATAAATTCAATCTTTTGTACTCTTTTCAAGTTAAAGGTCTCACCTCCACACCATAAATTAAACAGATTAATTAAACAGACAGGCCTCTGCAGCAGCAAGCCCTCTCTAAGCATAAATATTGAACAACTTTGCTTTTTAACTGTTGCACATAACAGAGTTGTGATTATTCCAGATCAAACATCTTGCATGGTAACCTTCTTTAGGCCAATGTTGTTTCATCTATGTCTTGTGTTCTTCTGCAAGCACAGATATGGGTAGTATTTTACCACAAAAGTGACAGAGAATAAAAGATACAAAAGGCAACAGGAGGTTACAGTGGGTCTCAATGGCTTCTGTATTTTCTTTTCCAAAGCATCTAGTTTATGTTTACCATTTGTGATGTAGGAAGCAACTGAAACAGCAAAACAGTAGCTGATTTTGAGAATTCTGATCTGAAGAGAAACCACAACAACAGGCATCAGTAGCACAGATGGGAATGCAGAGGAATGCAGACATGCTTGGCAACCAGTGGGCAAGGCTGCAGGATGGGGAAGGGATGCAGGACCCCATTTCTGAATACTGCTTTACAGAGAAAGGTGAGGACTGCTTTAGGAGTGGGAAAGCTGTCCAGATTGAGGAACACATATTTACAGACAAAGGTGCACCAGCACTGCCAGGAAGGACAGGCAAATCCTTCTGTTTGTGTGTCCTTTCTCTAGGTGTTATGAAGTTCACATAAAAAGAAAGATCCACAGTTATTACCACATGGAAACTCGCAAGATCAGTCTTTAAGCCAAAAAAAAATCTCCTGAGATAACCAATGCTGTAAACAGTGATCTTGAGCAGTGACTTTTCTTTAGGCTCACTGGATGCAGATGTGAGGATGGCCAATGTCTCATCCTACTCCAAGGAAAGAGCCCAGTTTCTTTTCCAGTTCCCCTGCTAGATTAGAGTATCCAGAATCAGTTTGATACAACTTTCACTAGGAATAGCAAGGAAGTAAGCAAGAATATTAAAACAAGTATTTGAACAACTTCTCTGAAGCTGGACAAAACCAGCATTTGGAGAATTGGAAGGCTTTTTTATCCCCATCTAGATCATACCAGTTAATGACAGCTTCTCACAGTCTATAAACCTCTCCTTGTTATCTTTTCTCTTTAAAATACCATAAAATATCCTTCCATAGTGCTGACAACATCACTGTTACTCTCCAGTAGTTCCAAGACACGGTGCATCACCACTTCATCCAGAGAGGGGTTATAGCTCTGCCGAACACAACTCAGGACATGAAGGAAATGGCAGCCTTTTTCAGCATCTGCAGAAAAAAGGAAAATGTAGCCAGGTATGGAAGAAAGATTTCAGTCTGTCTCTTTTGAACTATCATAATACAGATCAGTCATGAAAATCCCAGAGCCCTAGATACTAAAGCAGACGTGTGTGTATTCAGAAGAAAGAGATCCTGTCTGTCCCTACAGTTCTCCAATTATCAACTGTTCCCAGTGACTTTTCTGGGAAGTGTCAGGGCTGTAACAGAAGTAATGAGGGTGAAAGATAACTCAGTCTTGCCAACTCTTAAAATACAAGGCTCATTCAGTACAACTTGATGAAGAGGTTAATAATGTAAGGGTACCTCCACTGTCCACCTGTGCAGGCCATCCAGTTTTCGCAACTTTAGAAGGAAGCAAATGAAAGTCATTTTTCTGAGACCCACCTTCACAACCCTCTAGCACAGCAGGGAGATGCGTGGCCAGGGCCTGTAACCGCTGGCCCAACGCTGGCATCTTGTGGAAAAACTGCTGCACTGCAACTGCATTCACCTCGGAGCGCAATCCCATCCCTGCCCCTCAGAATACTCAGACAATTACGGGAGTAGAAAATCAGGTAACATCAATATGAGATTTTATCTCCTTTTAAAAGGAATTAGCCCTGCAATGTACAGGAGAACAGAAGTTTAAAATAACCCCCTTTGCTAGGGGGAAGCACAGAGGTCCCTGATGGCTGCACACAGTTACTCTGTGCCAGGTGGAGCATTGTTTGAAGCTGTCCCAGTAATCATTTCCTCCAACAAACCCTGTAACCCACTAAGCATCATTGCTGCAAGCTCCCAGTCCCCCAAGTGCTGAAGTTCACAACACATTTCTTCTCAGTGGCTAACAAGGGAAAACAGGCATAGATCAGATACATCAGCACAAATTATCTTCCTTCTCCTTAGCTCATGTGATGCAAGGCAGGTTTGATAAGGGTACTGAGAAATTGCCATGGGCCAGGCAGGGCCCTATATTTTGTTGTGGCTGTCTTTGTTTTTTTTTAGTTATTCTCTATTCTAGAATCTGCTGAGCTCCAGAGCTGCCTTAGAACTTGCTGAGAAAAATCACTGGTAGATAATGGTAAATAAACAGTTCAGCCTAATTCTGATTAGGCTGTGAGTCAGAAGTATCCAGCAGGATAAAAAGACCTTTGCAGCCGATAGCCAGAAATGTGTCCACCACCCTGGGAGAGGTAACTGCAGAGAACAGAACAATGCCTCTACCTGGTCATACTGACTGCTGTTGCAAACAAAATGCACTTTGCATTTGTCATAGGTTTGTCAAAAGAAGGTCAAATTGCCCATCCCTTATCTAGAGTAACTTAAGTCTCAATGAATTACATTAATGACTCAAGTGTTACCTAACAGTACAATGTGTACTTTTCCCCTAGATGCTGGTGGAAAATGGCACTTTGGGGTAGCTGCAGGTGTGTACAATGATTAAGTAACCCCAAAACACTCCTGTCCCTCTTTCACTGACATCCTGAGTTCTTGCTTTTGTCCAGGAGCTGAGGGAAGCCAGGCTGCGATTAACTGTCCTGCCTGACAACCAACATCAGAGGGGACAGAATTACAGAACAACTACCATTTGCCCCCTGCAGACATCTCACACAGAGTACATTCTGACAAATTTAACTTCAAGTGGTTCTGGTTTTTCTCCTCTCTACCATTAGCCTGATCTAAGCCTAAAAACAGAGCAAATTTATGAAACAAAAAAAAAGAAACAAACAAAACAAAAACCAAATCCATTTTGCAGTTCAGTCTGGAGTCAAAATGAGCTGTCTGGCTGTATTAAGTTTCTAGATGGACCCACAGTGGTCTCTCATGAGTGCATTTAAGATTAGGAAGTGGAGCCAAGGACTAGGATTTTCATGTGGGCACGTTACAGATCAGGGCTTGTGCAGCTCTGAGTAGGCACACTGAAGATTTTTTTTAAAAAAACACACAATAGTTTCAGACAGCTAAAACTTTCAGGGCTGGGCCTGGGAATGTGTCACAACTACAGCAGTGGGGCAAGGCGTTGCCTGGAAAACTGGCAGAGAAGTAACTCATTGGAGAGAAGAGTTTGATTTATTGTAAATCATCCTTCTTGTCATGGAAGATTACTATTAGTCTTGGAGGAAAATGGGTAGGAATTTCTTGCAACAAACAAGCAAAAGCCCTAGAGATGAATGCCCATGTCCTTGTTTTCCCCCTGGGAGCCACGCGGGCGGCTGGGACCGAGCTCCCGCCAGCAGAGGGGGGCCGGCAGCCGCGCTGAGCTCCGCGCTCTTGCATCATCCACCGACAACAAATACCCGCCGTGCCCTGTTGGTTTCGATTGAAGCTTCTTGGCTTTGCTTCTACTGCCAATGACCAGGACATTGAAATGGTCCTTCTGAAAACAGCAAAGGACACTGACCTGGAAATTGTTCTCTTTACAGCAGGAAACTAAGTAGGGGGAAAGCTTCAAGGAGAACAAGAGGGGTTGTAAAACAGTTGCTAATTTTAAACTGCTTATTATGGAAAACATGGCTTTGAGGACTCGGGACTCTTCAAAATAATTTCTGTGACTGATCTACACATTACTCTCTGCTGTTGACTTTTCCTGACCGAAAGAACTTCCCAACTTCTCATGGATCACAGACTACTTTACCAGTGTGACAATGCACAAGAAGGGAACAAACAGGAGGCAGTCACTCAGTGCTTCTGTCAACTGTATAGAGGTTCTGGCCTTGATCGTGGCACAGTTAGATAGAAAAAGCAGGCTGCCAGGAGAACTAGCTGATATATAAAATGAGCAAAGGAATGATTTGACTCTTAGAGAAATGATGTTTGTATTTGTTAATTGGATAAAAGGCAATAAAACAACGTGATACACTAATTTTTTGCACTGAAGCAGTCTCAGGCAAACAAGCCCATATTAACCTGCATGCCCAGCAGTAACCCCTTCTCCCAAGACCTTGTCTACAATTGTACCATTTCTTAAGATGACAGTTAAAACTCAAACTCGATATTGCCTCAGCCTTTTTTTCACTGCAGGATAATCATCATACACCAGGTCCTGCAAGTGCTATTGTAGCTATGATAGGATAGGATATGAGCAATTTAAGATTTTATGCCTTATGTTCCAGTCAGTCATTTATTCTGTACTAAAGCACGTTCTATCCCACGAAAGCTGCGCTCTGGCAGCAAGTGATCCCTGCTGACACATTCTATCCCATGAATTGAAAGACACTTTGTAGCAATGTACCCGTGTAATCAGCAGACATTCAAGTCAAGAACAAGTTATCACTATGGCAATAAGACACAATAGGTTTGTGGGACAGGGATAACTCAGAAGCCACCTGAGGCACATTATCTGAAAAGAAGTAGACTTTGTTAGACTGAAATCCTTAACTACAAAGAAAAACCACCTGAGCTCTACCTGAGCTTAAAATCTACAGAGAATATCTTACTGACTTAAGCAAGTTTTATTGTTGACTTAAAGGAGGCGGGGATTTCACCTTTCTGCACGGTCACTTTTGTGTCAACTCCCCTGTAGAAACTGAACCAGCAAGATTTGCTACTTCTCCAGACTGCAAAGCAACAACTGCTAGGTGGTGACCTGATTCATTACATTTGGTTCCTCCCAAAATCCAAGTATTCGCAAAAGATACAGATCTAAGAAAATGGCTGCTTATTTCAGATCGGAGAGGTTTGCTTCCTGCTGGGCACACCTGCTCTTTCTCTCTCCACGCTCACAGGAAGCTGCTCCTGCACTCATGCTTGTAGCTATACTGATAAGCTGCACCAGCAACAGCTCGAGTTCACGGGTAAGGACAAGCAGCATATCCAATCCAGCAGCAGGAGGAGATACTGTCATCAATATATCAGCACCAGCTCATCAGAGCTTGATCACTCTGCTACTTACGCCTGGGTTTTCGACAGTCTTCTTTAATCACATCAAGGGTCACTTTAAACAGCTCCTTATCATGGTCAGTCACCTGAAGAAAAAAGAAGAAACTGGCCTTGCTGTTGAAAACCAATCCAATGCCATGGTGTATTCTAAGCTAACACTGTCATAACTACACTCTGCATTTTATGCTGCCTCCAAGACTAATAACGAACATCAAATCTTCAGGCATTATTTTTACTACTATTAGCAGCATCCATGAGTCAGGTGAAGAACATGATACAACTAAGTTGGACCCAAAGGAGGGTGACTGACTCAGTAGAACACCAAGCTTGAACCCACTTCAATAAGGACAACTGTCCCAGGCCCCAGGTTTCAGTGAGCTCAGTTTGGCAACCCAGTGAATACAGACAGAACTTGGAACAGCTTGGTGAGCGATACAAAGGTAGAACCAACAGTGAAGTAAGCTGCAGATAAGACTTTTGAGTAAGCTGAGAGCACCTGGATGTTCAGCTTCTCTTTCTGAAACTTTACTACTATTTCTGCAATATTTTTACTGTTTTTACTGATTATGAAAGTCATACCACTGAACTTGTTTGCAACCACTGATCAGTTCCTTACATGGTATAAGTCCTTGGAGCTAGTAGGTTTCTGGAAAACCACTCCTTTTTCTTGTAGCATCTTTATTGCTTCCTTAAAAACACTGTGAATCCTTTTGGAACTGGAGTTACTTTTTGACTTCACCTGGATGGGAAGAAAGGAATGAAGCAGATGGTAAGAAATCTCAGCTCAACCAAAGTTACCAGCAAAAGCTGCAGATGCTTTCAAGAGGAAGAGTACTTCAGGTCCTCTTTAACATGAATTTTTTTACACATTTTTCTTCATTTAGTAATTCACAAGTCATATCTGTTATGTATGAAATAACCAATATCCCTGAGCTTTAAACAAAACCCTAACACCAGAAACTTGTGCCATTCTTAAGGAACCACAATCTCTAAACTGCCTTCTTTGTGATTAGTAGCTATTTGATAAGGTACCAAGAGCTCTTTTTTGGAATAGACTTGTGATGCTTGCAGATCATTTGACTTTTTTCTTAATCAAGCTTTGTTCACTTCCAGAGTTTTCCTGGTAATAAGGGTAGGAAGGTAGGAAAATCAGTGTTTTGTAGGGTGATATTCAGGAGGAATCCAAGTGCTGAGGACTGGATTCCCATCTTCTGATTTCAGGTAAAAGAGAACACTGACAAAACCAGTATTTGTTTCTTGCCCCCTTTGTTTCCAAATTTTTACAAACATTCTGGCCATGCTCTCAGGAGCTTCTCCATAGCCTAATGAAGTGAAATGATAAAGAGCATGCAAGAAATTAAGACAGGTATATGAAATTAGGAAACAAAGGATTCAGATTTGAGGGTAGGTGGGAAATTAGTTTCTTGTGAAAGGAGAACAGTGTGCCTGGAAGTCCATAACTAAGGTTATTTAGAACACTGGGTTCCGTGTTTGGGACACATCTAACAGAGTAGGAAGGAAGGAAGGGGAGGGAGAAAAAAAAACCAACAAGGAAAAGCAAGGTTTGTTTGGAAGTAGAGCAGAGCTAAGACAGTGGAATGACAGCTAGGAAAGTGGAGGAAAATAATTAGTTGTGGAGAGGGGAAAGTATGGGTAGATAAGAGCAAGACTATGATTTACTCTTCTCCATCTCCATCTGTCCTGCTGTGTCCTCCAACTTCCCATTTATCTACAGAGACTGCTTCAGTTCCCCAGTTGCTGTTTTCTCATCTGTTGGGAGAACACTGTGCTCCCTGTGGTTTTCTTTGAGGAGGGAGCTAAACTGCTTCCCACAAACCAACATGTGATAACTAGAACCACACCAGAGCAACCAGAGCAAGATCTGCCAAGCCATTCCTTCAACTATCAGCATAAATGCTCCCACCCTGTTCTGAATGAAAGTATCAGACTTCACATATCCTACTTCACTCACCAGACATAGCTTAGAAGCTTTGGGAGCAAAGCAGGCAATCATCATGCACTAGAAAGAATTTACATGAATATGCGAAACAGACACCACAGGAGCAAAGGAAGAATATCTTTTCACAATCCATTTGCAATTCTTAAGTGACACTCCAACAGCCTGGAAGCTGATGTACCTAAGTGGGAATAGTTCAGGGATCCAAAAGGGATATTGGTGTTAGCATGCATCACAAGTTTCTGCATCCTGTTCCTCCAGCTAACCCTCAGTATTTCAACAGGCCATAATCACATCTCTCTGTCCCACAACAGCTAACTCTCTTTTTCCTCTCAAATCACCAGTAAAAAATAATTGCCTAATATTTCAAGATAATTAACACAGAACAATGGCTCTTATTCTCAGTTCAGTTTCCTCTGCTTCAGTGCCTGAACCTTGTCTGTCCTCCTGTCCACCACAGCCATCCATCTGGATAACAACAGACTCTACTTCTAATTACAAACTTGGCCATACATCTGGACACCATTCCAGTCACAGCATTAATACCACTGTGGTATTTCTCTTCATTGTGCCTCTTCTGATGAACTGAAGAAACAAACATAAAATGCAGCAGGAAGGATTAACTGAAGAGTGAATATTTGCTCAAGGAAATGCACATTCTTATAGCCATGTGTAAAATGAAGAGACTTTGCCTCTCACTCAAATGCAGTAATAAATCCTCAAGAATGTAAGAAATTGCTAGCAAAGCAACCAACTCAAGCCTCTGATCAATTTTTAATGTGAAAGCAAACATTTGGGGAGAAAAAAAGATAAAAATATTTCCAAAGAAGCACAATAATTATTCAGTTTGGCTTACCACTGAAATCCTGTCAGAAAAGGGAGATAATTAAAAACAGACTCTGTGTGAACTGACACACAGCTCAGTCTGGATGGATACTGAAACAGAATCACTAAGAATGCAAGTCAAGGCATTGACAGAGTGAAAGCAGTGAGGCCTTATTATAAGTAAGCAGCTGCTACATATCAGCACTTTCTCATATGTGCTGCAGAATCCATGGAAAAGGGCTCCATGGCAGAAGGACTGTTTCTGAAAAAAAAATTAGGGCTCCTGCCCACTTTAATAATATCATATTATATATTAATGTAATAATATTATACATTATTGGTGTTTAATATTACCATAAAATGACAGGAAAATTTTGGGGTTTTTTCCTAATGTGCTCTACAATATGCTTCCTCCTCTCCGTTCCTCCGGGTAAAGCAGCAATTAAGTTTCCTTGTCAACACAGTCTAAAATTGCTTAGTCTGCTCTTTTGGTCCACCCAAAGTAACTCCAGCATCTCATCCTGCAAATTCCTAAGTCAACAGTACTCCTCCCCAATGCCTCTCACAATGTCCACACCTCCTTTTGCAAAGTGCCCCCCTTGGGCATGCCTTAGTTTCAGGGTGCACCATTTCAGGTCCTCTGAAGCAGTAACAGCAGGGTCTTCCCCCTCTCTTCCAAATCAGGTCCTTTTCAAATAAATTAAGCTGTACATCCAAACATAGGAGCATTCAAGATTCAGTCATCTCTTTTGCAAAACACATCGTGTGTGTGTATATGTAACGTGAGATAGAAGCAGCTATTAAATAATAATTTTACTATCACTACCCTTGCTCCCAAGACCAGCCAAGGGCTCTGTAGCAAAGCCAACAGAAGAATCTATGTATCCAGAATTAAGTTGGTACTTGAATCAATATATTTCATCCGATAGGTCTCAGCTTAGTGGGCTGGTGCTGTGCAACCAGTTATTCTCAGATATTTAAAACAAGACAAATTCTCTCTACAATCAATAATAGGTCAAAGAAATTAAGTGGTACAGGAATTAGTGAGTCTGTTCAAAACACTGGAAGTATGTAACCTTTGACTCATTATGAATCACACCCTGATGGTGTTAAAGTTTGCTGGTATAACCACACATGATTCTACTCATGGAATCACCCTTTGCAGTTTCTCATGTAATGTTTAATTCTGGGTTTAGGCAGGTGACAATTTTAGTAATAGTGATCCTGGACATGTCAGTCCTGAAGTCCTATAATAAGCTTTGCAATATACATATTTAAAGCAGCAGTGAAGCTTCCTCGAGAGGCAGAAAGACAAGCACACTGCATCAAGAGCTTATAATGAACTGTGTTACACCTACAGTACAATGTACAGGGCAGACACAGACAGTGTGAACAACACTGTAAAACTCCTTGCTTTAACTACCTGTCGTTGCTGACCTTGAGATAATATTCAAATCAGGAGAAGTACAAACAGCACACTCCAGAAAGCACAACTCAAGTTCCGTGTCCAAGCTAGTGACATTCACAAACTGGAATGGTAGCACTAAAATAGCACACACTATAGTTTATGCATGGCAGAAGGGCAGAAAAAGGGTTCAAGACTGGCCGGTTTAAAGCATGTAATCCAGTTGAGAAACGGGATGGATCCAGTTCACATGTAGCTTTCTTTAAAAAAGGAACCAAAGGCTTGTCCATTTGCCAAACATAATTGCCTAAGTCCAGCAAGTACACTCTGGAGGTTCTCTAAGCACAAAATTACTTTTTCTTGTTTTACTTGTAGTCTTCCTTCTGGTATCCACCCCTCCAGCCTCAAAAGTCATTTGTTTTAAGGGATAGGGAAAAGGCTACAGCTTAGGGATAGATGGGGCACTGGTTATGCAAATTAAAGCTCCACTGGCTTTGAAACTCATAGAAGATTTGTTAATTTTTAACTATTTTTCAAAGCAGTTAAATGCTCTTCCTCATCATCTGTAGACTATAAAATTAAATTTTCCCTAGTATATGTCTGAGAAGAGGAAATTATTTCAGTTCTGCCATGTGCATCTGCTAGAGGGAAATTTATTCCGGAGAGGCAGAAGAGTGCACTGCCAGGGAGGCATCAGGACTGGAATGAGGTATTGTAGGACGTGTATGGGATGTAGACAGGGCTCAGCTACACAGTTATGCTGAAAAGGAATACAGAGATGCTGCCTACCTCAAACTATCCCAGCTACCTCCTTCCATCTTCACCCCCTGCTCCACTCCCCTGCAGTGACTCCACAGCAGCTCATCACCTCCCTGGAGAAAATATTCCATGGGGAGACCCTCCCACTATGATGAACACTGCACAAGTACTTTAAAAGCTGGGAAAGAGATGTAGGGGGTCTAGGATCACAGGGAAAGGAAGAGAAAGGAAACAAATAGTTTAACGGCAACTGTGCTCTAGAACACTGGAATCAGGATGAAAAAATTAGCTATACATCCAAATAACTCATCCTTTTACATCCAGGAAAAGTGCAAGAAGGGAACAAGTGTGCATATTGTGGCATGGCCTAACTAGCTGAGTCGGGTCATGTAGCTCCTGCCTTGCCAAATAGGCCCGAAATAACATTGTTCCACATCAGCAGCACCATTTATCCTCTTGGTTTGAGGGCAGTGCAAAACAAAAGACTACTGAGGAGAAAAGAAAGGAAGAGGGACAGAAATCAGATCTATTACATTTGCTTTTGTGGATAGAACTGGGTACTTGACCCTTTGCCAATTATGAAAAGTGACACCTTCTAGAGAGGGAGTAGAGGAACAAGGAAATGCATTTCCAGAGCATTACTAGGCACTCCTCTTAAGGTATTTGTGCCTCTTGACAACTGCAGGTCCTTTCTTGTGCAAGAACACATAACCTTCTTCGCAAGAAATTAATAGTAAAGGACAATAGGGAGAACTGCAATTTCTAAATAAGCATCTGTGCTCCCAATTCCTGGGACATACACTCACACCCTTGCATCAGGGTCAGGCCCAACTATTAATTATTATGATAGCTCTTCATGACTGCTAACAATACTGATGCTACATTGTTTTTCTTGGTTTGGGGTTTTTGAGTTGGTTTTTTGTTTTGGTTGGTTGGTGTTTTGTTTGGGTTGAGTTTTCTTGGGGTTTTTTCTCAGTCTCTCTATGTTTGTTCTGCACCAATTCCTACTTTAAATGGCTTTGTAAATTATTTATCTTGGTCTTTCTATAAATGCTAAAACTTTTAAGTTTCCAGTATTGGACACAACGGCCACGACTTCCTTTAATGTAAAGTGTTTGGGAACTTTTAATACTGTTCCAGCTAGTTTAGAAAGTACTGGGTGCCATGTTGGATAATTTACTATCAAACTTTTCTGTCTAAAATGAGAATAGATCCTGTTAGTGTTAATATCCATGTTTGTTTTAAAGCAAACCTAAAAAAAATGCCTTAAATAAAACCAACCAAACAAAAAAAAACCCCAACCCAGCTATCAAGAACAGCTAACAGCAGCAGTTCAACAAGGCCAACAAGAAAAGAGCTACTTTTCATTATTATTTGACCTCATCTGCAAGTGATTGGTTTTTGTGTTGTTTTGTTTGGGTTACTTAAGAATTAAACAAACATTAGAAGTCAAAATAACACAGCACTTAACATTACAGTGCACATCAAAATCAGGCAGTGAAAATGACTGCCAGCGATTTATTTCCCTACAGAAAACCAAAAAGTAAACAAGTGAATCACAACACTCCAGCTTACATTTCAGTTGCCACTGCTTTCATGGTAAAAGATGTAACTGTTAGTTTTGCAGAAATTTATCGCTTCATACCAGTTGAGAATCTGGTTTTTAATTTATCCAACTAATACAGAGCAATATAAAGCCATTTTACAAAATGGGTTTTGTTCTGTTTCCCATTCTGCAGCTGATCAAGTGGTTACTAACTCACTGGAAAGTTTCTTAATAGTTTGGTTACATGCAACTGCCTGTAAACTGATTTCAGTTTAATCCCACCTTCTCATCCTTTCAATCATGGCCTTTCACAAGTAGAGACTTCAATGTGAGAAACATGTAGCACATGTAGAAACTGTTCATCCACTCATCATAACCTCCCCCTGAAAGCTGCATGTCTATTAATATATTGAGCTTCAAATGAGAAACAAGACAAAGACTTTGTGCTCCCTTCTCCTGATCAGATTCAGGATCCCAAACATCTGTCCCAAAGAACTCAACCACCTTAAAGGGATCTCTTTTCCTGACACTGCTACTGTTTACAAATCTAAGTAAGGTAGTGACTGTTGCAGGCTGTAAGATTGCTCAGCCCTAACACAAGATTACCCCGAATAACTGAATGTTCTTACATGACTTTTTTCAGCCCAGTTTTATATGTCTAAAGTAACAAGATTTCCTCAAGCTCTGTAAATAATTAATGCATAAAGCTAAAGCACTAGTGGTTTTTGAATGCTCTGAAGACACCAGTCTCTTAACTGCTTATGCTTAAAAAAAGTACATGGTCTTATTTCCTCCCACTAAAAACTTGGAACAGGTGCATTCACTCACCTCCTCACAGCTGGGGCTGGGTAGATGCACACCAGCCAGAGACACCAGAGAATCAACTGTCTCCAACTCCTGCTGGTAAAAGGTCTGAATTTTGTTTTCTAATAGAAAGCCTTGCACTTTCTCATGCAGCATATGGATTGAGAAACTCTGACCCTCCAGGCCACTACAAGGATACACAGAACATGTCAAAAGGCAAGAAATGGGTTTTAGAACAATTACATAAAGTCAGTCCACTGGACTCATTTCAAAGGTCAAAAGATGTTTTACTGTCCTGAAAGAATTTCAATTTAAATCCTTAATTAAAACAGAACATTTTCATATGCATAAACTTTAAACTCTTCTTCTTCAATCATTTGCTGTTACAGTTTTGTGAATTTAAGATCTGCAGTCTCTGAAACCACACTACATGCACCAGGCCTCCCAATAAGCATCCAGCTACCCTGACACTGAGTACACGAGTGGGTGTTTGACTCAGTTTATTAAGGTTATGTATTTGTGATTTGACAATGACAAGGGCAGGAGAGCATTTCAGTGGAATAGCTCGTTAACTTTACACATAAAACAACATCAGGCAAGGATACTTCTCCATCCTCTCCGCTGACCTCAGCCCCAAATCTTGCTCAAAACCCCATCTTTTTTCACTAGATATCTGTACACAGTATTTTACTTCCTTCCTAATATTCACTTTAGTTCAGCATTTTATTTCTTTCCTCAGATCATGGACAGGTATCTCATCTGTATGGATCACCAATTATTTGGGAGAAAAGGAGACTGCTACTGTATACTTATGCAGTCTAAATCACAGTCAGGTCCTGTTCTATTTTTTTCCAGAGTTATTAAAACAACAAGTAAACAATCATAATATCCCACACTTTGCCCCGGGAGCAGCAGTCTGGATACTGCATTTACCTCTGTATTTCCTCAGGGCCCTTGAAAGGTTTATCATAGACTTCTCTATAGAGACAGGGGAGCTCCAGCATTCTTGAAATCTGGACATCACACACAGGATCATCCACTTTATCTGGAGAGGCAATGAGAACATGTAGATGTGGCCAGGACTGCCATACAATTTTTTAAGCAAGCAAACCTGAGGCAGCTCTACAGAACTTCACAGCCAGTATTAAATTGGCGAATTTTGTTCACTGTGGCTTTTATGAAAACAAAACCACAAAGGCCAATCCCTCTTTTACAGTTTACAAGGAGGTAAAATGGCCTGTTGTGGTGCATTACAGATTATGCTTTTGTCTGACAACTTATTTAACCAGAATTTATGATCTCTATTTTACCTTTCAGCAGTCTTTATCCATTAAATGCAGTTAACACATAGTAAGGAGCTTTATTTGGGCCAAAGTGAAAGCAATTTAGAGGCTGCTTGAATTGTATGGCTCTCTTTGGTATTATTACCTACCCATGAATGGGTTGTATATACTCATAAATCTTCTGTCTGCAAAGGAGGGCTGAACTCCTTTGCAAATTGTAGCTAGAGCTGAAAAATCTAGACTTTTTATCTGACTTACCCAGGGTTTTTAAAAGACAGGCTTTTCTTCACTAAAGAAATACTTCCAGTATTATCTCTGAAAGATCACACTGGGGAAAACCAACTCTTACACAACAGCACAGACACGGAACTGAGAAGAAGTTACATAACTGGAAGCTCCTAGAGCATAAGCAGTGGGCTGCAGAGCCCTGCTGCCCAAAGAGCTGTCAGACACAGAGGCAGCACCTGCATGCAGATCTGTGCCTGAGGAACACTTCTCCCTCATCCTGCAGAGCCAGGGAGCTTAGGAGAAGCCAGGCTTCAGTGGGACACTGCCCATATGCTGCTGCCTGCCCAAGGAATGGATTGTACAGGCTGTGACAAACAGCAGCCGCTTCTCCAAAGCCCCCAGCACCCTTGATGAAGTGGGACACAGAAGGGCACCAGCTCCCTTCCCACGGGCTTTGGCTGCTCTACTTCAACACAGAAAAATCTGAAGAGCAAATCACTCTTGCAGATATCCAACCACAGTATCTGCACAGTATTCTTGTATGCATGCTAATCAGCTTCTACAGTTTTTCCAGGAATGCCTCGTTTACAGGCAATCTAATCTCACACATTACATAGTGTGTCTTCCAGCCTTATGCTGTTACGATTGAAATAAAGATACACAGATGAAAATCCTTAGGAAAATGAGATGCCAGAAAATAAAGTGGAAAATATCCAATTAATTACATACAGCTCAGATATTTTCACAGATTCAGACATCTTTGTTACACATGTCACAGATTCGTAACACTCACAAAAACACGAAGCCTGAATTTCTCTTTGCTGCCTATAGGTTCGGATGTGACCTCTGACCCTGACAACATCCCCAATCTCCAGCTTGGTTTTCTGGCTCACTATTTCTTGGAGTTTCTTCATCTGTTCAAACACAGTGAGACTGCTGGGTGTGCTTGGATGACCTGCAAGAAGTGAGGGGAAGGGAGTCAGGCATTAAAGTCAATGCATTAATTGTCCTTTTGCATCCATCCACCTAAGCACCACAGGAGTCATATTACTAAAAAAGGGTAAGGTCCCAGGCACCATGTGTCCTGGGTAGCAAAACTTCTGGGTGACAAAATTAGTTTACAATATTATATTTATTTAAATAGTTCACTGGGAAAAACATAAAAGGGAGGAGATACTGATTTACCACTGAAAATGTCATAGATGGGTTGGAAAACTGAAACATAAATTTGAAATGGTTTTTGTTGTTTTTTGATTTTGTCATGCTAAGATGGATGAGAGGGGAAAAGAAAAGTCAGCTGAACTTTTTATATAAAAGAAAAATGAGTCATCTGAGGTGGGGCTAAAGCATTCATGTGATGTAATTTGATGTCTACACTGAGGTGAATGCAACTGAGGTGAGTGCAACTTGACAGAACTTGACGTTTACATAACACAACTTTGCAGGACAGTAAATCCTTCATAACTTAAAACCTGATTAATGCTCCAAGCATCCCTGATCAAAATTACGAAAGGCTGGAAAAAAGTTTCCTGTGCTCCCTAAGAGCAGGTACAAATGAATCAATTTCCATTATTAGCATTGTGTCCATCCAAGCACTACTGATGTATGTGTAAAACAAGAATACAAGGCTGAAAAGCATTCTTGGCTCTCATTCTATTTCAAGAAGTATTTCATGCAATTCTTTTTAATGCATCTAAGTTCCTCATTTAAGTTCCTCAAAACCGATTTGATTGTGCATCTCCTTTTTTTTTTCTGAGAGCTGTGCCAGTTCATCGCCTCTCCAAAGTCAGAGCTGTCTTCTACATTCCAGTTGGGACCATTTGTACCACCTGTCACATAATTGTTAAATATAAGTATGAATTATCTGTCTGTATAAATGGGCTTGTTCCACAGACATCAGAGTTTTTAACTTTTACATCAAGCTTTCTTTTCTCCATTCTATTAATATGTATCTCTAACACTGCAGATGACACTAGTAAGATTTATTTCAGTAGGATTTGATCAGCTCCATATTAGGGTTGTCAATCCACAACACGGGCTTCCAAGAAGATCCAAACTAGAAAGAATTCTGTACTTTGATCTACAAGAAACAGTGGGAGAAAAAGCAAAGAGACAGCCAGACGCTAGTGAGTTGTTCTGTTAGTGAGTGCAATAATACATTCATTTCAAATGCACAATTACTGCACATTTAGTACTTGCCCAAATTGTAAAAGACTGCTGGCATCCTCCCACTGTGTTTGAAGCTACTTTCAAGCTCATTGCTCACAGAGTCTGTATGAGCAGGAGAATATGAATACAAAGTGAGGATAAATCCTGAAACCACTATCACAAGGGCAGGTCAATGGACTGACTGGAAACAGAAGTTGTGGCACATTTCCAGCCTAGTTCCTTACTAGATGAAGTCACAGAAAGAACTTTAAGAGGCAAATTCTCTGAACAATGTCACAGCATACAACTGAAATATCATATTACTCAAATAAGGAAAAGGCAGGGACAGGACATAATGTAATGGTTTTATTGGCATCACCATTGAACACAACACAAAAACTAATAGAAAATTCCCAAAATGGCCCAGGCTGTATGATGTGGTGGTTTAAAATTAAAAAAAAAAAAAAAAATTGAACAGTTGAATTTGCTCTTCTGCAAGTTTGATCACTTACTAAATTATGTAAGACAGACATAAGTAAAAACATACAGTCAAAAGAGGAATTATTTATTTGATAAATTACCTGATAAAGTTGTTTCTGCTACCATGGGATTTTTCCAGCAGACACAATTTATAACTCCAGTACTATCATCCACTGCAAAAAAAAAAAAAAAAAGCAAGAATTACAGAATAGGAAAGCAGGTAGTCATGTTCCAAGAAGTGAAGGTACATAAATATGTAGGGAGATAACTGCCAAGGATATCTCATTCCAACCAGTTTGAAAGGGAAAGTGGGTGTCCAAACCCTACTTACATATCTGAAATAATTTCCCCAATTTCAGACAATGGAAGTAGCTCAGCACCAGATGTGCTTATGTGCATAGTCAGCAAAGTAACATGTATATTCTCAAAGAAAGATCAGACACTAATTTAAATGATGACACTTCAGTACATACATTGAATACTAAGGGGTTTCAATCTTGTTGACAAGGTCTGAAGAAGAATCAGTGTTGAAAGCTGAAGTCAGAAAAATTAAAACAGGAAACCATGCACAAACCACAGAAGCATTACTGTTACAGTGAGGAAACAGCACTTCAACATTTGGGGATACAACCATGTGAATAAACCAGGAGTGCTGCTACCTGCAGCTGCTTTGGTTTCCATGCCAATATTGTGCTCAAAGTCTGCTGGCCTTTCCTGTATAAGGTGACGTCCAGTGAGCAGAAAGGCAGCTCCTCTAGGCAGGAAGGACAGAAGACAGTACATGCTTGTGGCTCTGCTCTAAGCCAGGAATTCCCAACTTAAAGTGTAGGTGCTGGTGGCATGCATGCCACTTCCGCTGCTCAACACCTTCTCCTGAGCACAGAGTTGTTTTTCCTGTTTTGCCAGTATTCAATGAAAAAAAGTTTCATGATTTCTGCTCCAGGCACTGCATTGTCGATGACAGCAGGAAAAGACAAAACTCAAAGGAAACTAAAAACTGTCGGAAGAATCAATTTTCTATAGATCAAGGGACTGTATATAGACAGCCTGTGCAGCAAACACTCTAAAGAGAAAGGTATTAAATGTCTGTCAAGGATCATCCAGCCAATGCTCCAAGCACCTTGCTTCTTGAATGTAACATCTCCAAGACTGAGATTCCACTCCTCACAAATGGAAACCTGCAATTTTCTTCTGCTCCTTAAACCAGATCCATGACTAAAAAAGTAACAGCAATGTTTACCAGGAAGGTGCTGATTGGTACCTGCAGTCATTTCCTCTAGGAACCATAGCATCAAAGGAAAATGCCTTTGCATCATCTCACGTGTTTTAAAACAATCTCCCATTTTGGGGAGGTCTAATTTCAAATCATTGTCTTGCCTTCCTGTTTCTGAGTAGTTTAGCTGCACATTCCTATTAGCAAACCTACAGCATTTTTAAGATGCAGGCAATTCCAAATTCCATCAGAAAACTATGCTCCTCTCTGCTATCTCTGTTTTGAGCTGCTGTGTCTGCAACTATTTCAGCAGCTTTAATTTTGTACCAGAGCACAGATAATGATCTGCTGGTAGGATTTCCTCTCCTTGGTACAGACAGACAGCAACTATTTTAGTAGGAGTCAGAACCCTCATAAACCATGCCAAGCCATCCGTGCAAGCCAGCAATGGCAACGAGAAGCAGGGCAGATGACATTTCACTCTTGCATTCCCACAGTTTCTAGATGTTCCAGCTTGCACCAACTGAGACAGACAGGCTTCCCAAGAAGGGCTTGGAAACAAACCAAACAAGACTGAAGGATTAGGAGGCCAGACTCCTCCTCTTCAATTTAACAGCTGAAAACAGAGTCCTGGAGAGACTGACCTGTACTTGACCATACAAGGAATCTGGTAGCAGAGCAAGGTTCTGAAACAAAGTTTTGCAATTTCATAGATGAAAGTTTTGAGCAAAAAGACAAGTAACTCCTGAAGCACAGATGAATGAGAACTCTTGCAGTTGTATTCTAATCAGACAAGAGAATGTTAATCTATTGTGAATGCACTCAAGGGGTCTACAAACTTTTGAAAACTTCCTGTGCTCCCTGTGCCGCCCTTCCTCGTCTCTTTGGATTTAAACTTTTGTTTATTTGGGTTTTTTGTGGGTTTACTTTTTGTTTGTTGGGGTTTTTTTCCTGGTTTTTGTTTGTTTGGCTTTGGTTTCTTTGATTCTTGCTTAATTATTTGAAGGGTAGCTCAAAGCTACCTATTAAATGAGACAATTGTGTTAATTTTTATTTCTTTATGACAAAAAGGGTATGGCTCTTGTCAGGCCGGCATGAACCTACTGAGATGCTGGAGATTTTTTTTTTTAATTTGATTTTAAGGCAACTGCCTTTCAGTCTTTCAAATCAGATTTGGAGTACAAATAAAACCACATGTGGTGTTTGGTTTTGTTAAAAAGGAAAGGGAAAAAAAAGAGGTCAGAAAGGTGCATTAGCTAAAATATGAGCTTGACCAAAGGTACATTTTAATTAGATATCTTTCTCCTAACTTATCATAATAATAGCAATAAACAATCAAATCAAAGTGTCAAAATCAGGTTTTACACAGCATGTAATTTTTATTTTTTAAGTCAGGAAAGAGTCAATTAACTCGATTTTACAATTATGATTTTGTCACCAGTTCTGGCTGTAGTTTTCAGCAGAGGACCTAAGATTCTTTAAAGTGAGTGGTGTGTATTCTAAAGCAGACAGATAGGAAATGGTGTGGGGGGGAATCATGCCAGCGACACAAAGACATTTCAGTTCCCTATCAGAGGTAACGTACAAAGGGGGAATTGCTTTGTAAGTCACTTTTAAGCAAATGGAAAGTGAGCAAGTCCTGAGCAGTGCGTGGCACTCCACCTGATGCAACCCCTGTGACTCGCCGGAGTCTGTTGGGCTGCGAGATGCAAGAAGTTACAAGCAGGAAACTGTCTAAGAAGTTACAATTTTGCACTGGCGGAGTCGGCCTGCCTGAAAGGGAGGGCAGGCTGGGGAGGGGCACCCTGGCAGGTAGCCTGAAAACTCAAACCAGGAACTGCTGGAACAAAGAGTGGAATTGGACCTGAAAGGACAGCAGGAAGCCAGGCTCACTGTGAGCTGCACTTGAAGGCTGGCTGATCTAAGGCCTTAATTCCACTACTCTGCAGTTTCTTCTTATTTCTATTCCTCCACTTTCTGCCTCAGTCAAACATTTTCAACAGGTTTAGTTGTTAAACTGATGCTGAAAGCAGCATGGAAAACCCTTGCCCATAGAATTGGTTTTGTCTTGGTCATTTTGGTTCTGTCTTCCTCTGTTCTCATGAAGTGATAAATGCATTTGCAGTCAATGTCACTCTGCAGCAGTTTGATGCTGGGGAACCTGGGACCTGGTTAAGTCGTCAGCTGTATCTTCACAATACTCCTGAGGGTGAAGGAACTGCAGCTGACTCAGTTTTACAGGCAAGGGCATTGGGAAGGAGAGGCACCGCGTGACTTAACTCCACCGGGTGAAAACCCAGGGCAGAGGAAGACACTGGGCATAAGGGCTTCAATAGGATCTGTGCATTTGGCTCCCCCTTCCTACTGTGAGGTCACTTTCCCCCACCTTTTGAATCTTGCCACATCACCACTGCTCCACTCTGCTTTTTCTCCAGATGTAAAAGACAGCTGAATGAAATGACAATCAGATGTTTCCATATTAATAAAATTGAATCCTGGGAAAAGCAATAGGGAGGAGACAACTCCCAGCTGGGGTTGGCAAGGACTGGTACTATGATGCTTGAGTTAATTTGTTAAGACTCTTGTGCATTGAAACATAAACAAGCTCCTGACTGCTATTAGAAGTCGGCTCCAAGAAATGACAAGACATACAAAAAGTCAGAAGGGATTTCTAAGGTTCAAATATGGAAGAAGTGATTTCCCATTTGTGGGCACCATTAAATCTGTTTGCATCTGATCAAAAGAACTGCATATATAGGAGGGGAAGGTGGTAGAGTCCAGTGACAAAGTAACAACCAAAACTAAGATTTGCTACATGACCCCAAGTGAATCAATTACTCTGTGTTAACTATTTAATTCTCTATTTTTGAAGTGGAGATAAACAGTAGCTTCCCTACATTTGCCAAGCAATCTCAGCTGCAGATACACATTATATTAGGATAAGAGTACATTTGTTTCAAGAATGGACAATGATCAAATAAGGAAACCTTTCAGTTCTAACAGTAACTAAGATAGAAAGCTGATAAGTGCAAGAAGAAAGAAAAGAACTTTCCTTACCTCCATAATTATAAAAGGCCTCTCGCTCCTTTGTTTGAACCACTATCCCAACAACATCCACCTGTCTTACTGGATGTCCATTATAAAAGAATATACCTGGGCACAAAACATTCTTGATTAGTGTAACTATTTCTTTCAGCACCCTACCCTACATAGTCACATTTGTCAGTAAAAAAACTTACTTTCTTACATATTTAATATATCTTAAATTATACAATGCCTACAAGGGAAAAAAACCCTGAAACACTGGAGACTAGGAACACTAAAAGGAGAAAGTATCAGCTCTACTTAGGATACCAAAAGCATGCTTTTGTAGGGTGTCAGAACCTTATTAACCCCTTGTTTTCTTGCACATTTGGATCTGAAAAACAGTTTGTTTGCTGCAGGCATTAGGGGGTTTTGTTTGTTTGTTTTGTTGCTTTATTTGGGTTTTTGTTTTGCTTTGCTTTGTTGTTTCGTTTTGGGTTTTTTTATATCTTCATAAGGCTTCAGAATGAATAATAGAACACAAAGGAAGCAGTTTGAGCTTCTCACAATGCAGCTGTTCCTGATTAAGGCAGAGCCTCCGAAAGGAAAACTAACATAATTCTGTCTTTCATTTCTAGAAGAACAGGAGCCGTGGGGGCAGGGGGAGAGCAACAGCCCTCTCAGACTGCAGAGTACACTACTGCAGTCATTGTGGACTGCATCCTGAACTTCAGTTTCTGAAAACACACGTTCTAAAAACACCCCTTCAAAGCTATTTTTGTGCATCTATAAAGATAACTTGAATGACACTTAGAAACATGTCCAGGAAACAGTGAGAAATCAGAGCCCAGTGGACTCTGACAGCACTGAGGTTGCCTCCCTCCGTAATCCCTTTCAAGAGAGTGACAAATGTTGTTAACAAACACTAATGTAAACACCATACACTGAGCCTTCACAGTCCACCAGCAGGAGGAAAATAGGGCAATAAGCTCCAAATATACCCCGGGCTGGCTAGTTTTCAGTGAATCTGTTTTCTTCAGTTTTCAAATACTTCTGCTTTACTGAAATAAGCCATCTGGGATGTTCAATAACTGTCTTCTGAAAACTAGATAACTCAAGGGACTCAGAAGGGAACATTTGGCTCCATACACTGTGGCAAGTGTTATTCTTACAAAGGGAGGGAGAAACATGGCAGCAAGGGAGTCAGAAAAATGTTCTGTATAAAAAAAACCCCAAAACCAAAATCCAAAAATAACTTGTCCTACATAGCTAGCAGCCTTAAATGAGCCTGGAATTAACTTTCTTCACGCAAGACAGAGAGAAAGCACGAAAGTTTCAGAAGAAATCAGAGGTGATCAGCCAAGCAGCTCATAAGCAGGAGTTTTGCTCATGAAAATCCACTGCAATGTTTTGAGGATGCATCTACGGCTATCATCTCAGATCTGGCTATACTCATCGTGCAGTCACTGGTCAGGTCTGGCATAGAGAATGTTCAGCAGGTCTGTCCACTTGTCTCTCATTCCATTTACCAGGGCACAGATAAACACTGCTATAGAAACCCCCAGTGGAGATGCTCCCAGTGTATGTTGTCATTCACCGAATCTTACAACATCTCTGTAAAAGGTCTGGGCTAGTTTCAGGGTAAGTCTGTAGAGCAGAGACTCCAAGCTCCTGATTATGCAAACAAGCAACATGTTATTATGCTCATTTCCCAGTTAGTAAGCTGAGTTTTGGTGGATGACAGAGACCAAATAAAACTGGGTCTCTCTGTCCCCATAAATTCACGTAGAACTCCACCCTTACTCTCTGAGAAACTACCTGAATTAATTTGAAGAATGAAATTATATTTAACCTATTAAAAGTTGTTGGACTTGATGACTTCAAGGTATAAATGACTTCTCCTGTAGTTTATTTGTTCAAATTAATTCCATATTGGTAGCAATAAAAATATTTTAAATATTTGAAGCTATGGACAAACACATTCAGTGAGGTTCCTAATACCCCAGTAAACAACACACAGAGCAATATGTCATTGCCACAACAGCCACAGCAGTGCTACAGGGGGCTATAGATACAGAGCTCTCTAGGGCAAGTGCTGGTCATGTCTGTACCAGCATTACTGTGCTGTTTGCCATTGCTTTAATTATTATTACCTCCTTTTATGCTATTTGTAGCTTCCCTTGCTAGTTGATAAGCTGTCACAAAGCAGTAGTGCATGATAACTCTGAGAAAAGCTCCTTTCCATGGTGTGACTATGTGTTACAACTGAGTTTGACACCCACTCTCACTGCAAGGCTGCTAAGACAACACAATTGCTGGTTTTATCTGGGAGGTTTTCCAGCCTTCGTGTCACCATTTGTAGCAGCGGAGTAATTGGCCAGGTTTACTGCTTCCCTCTGTGTTGTTTTAAGGGATTAGTCACTGTGGCATCAAATCCTAATGCTTAAAAATGGAAAGAAAAAACTCATTAGGTCATTCAGTCCATTTCCTCAGGGCCAATACAAGACCATTTTGTACAGTAAATTCCTGGCAATCTGTACAGTCAGGATATAAACAATCCCAGTGAAGTGCATCCCACCTTTTTCCTGGGAAGGCTGTGCCATAGTCTAACAGATGTCACTCTAGGGATGTTTTTCCTGACATTCAGTCTGTGTTTCTTTCCATTCTTCCTAGTTACAACTTTTTGTTTTGCACTCATTCATTCTTAATTACCATTACTTAATGACTGATTTATAGCCAATCATATACTTAGCTTCAGCTGGTCTTTAAAAGCCCATTAAAGGCAGGAAGCATTGACAACAAACACCTACATTCTTCCTTCCCCAAAAGGTATTAATTTTAATGTTTTTGTTGTGCTATCATTTGTTGCCAATAAATAAGATACGCTGAAAAATGTTTGGTTTGGTATATACACAGCACCAGGAGAATGAACAAAATTCAGGATGTTGGTTCTAGGAAATTACATTTTATTTGAAGTTTGGTTTAGAAAATGATACAGGATTGCAAGCAAGTTTAAATGTGCAGAATGCCAGATGCACAGGAAGTGGAGAAAGCACAAATGTACCAACTGTAAAGGCTGATATCTTGACATGACAGATACCACCTCCTTAGGATCATCTTAAAAAAAACCAAAGGTAATAACAAAACTGAAAAGTTCCTGAAGCAGAAGCCAAGTCAGTTAAGTAAAAGAACAGGAAGAGAAGTAAGAAGGGAAATTCAAGTAATTAAGAGGTAAAAAAAGAGAGCAGGATTGTACTTTCTAGGACTGCTCCTGCTATCATGAAACATTTGTTGGTGTTTATAAGGTTAATTTTCTGAATACATTTTCACATGCGTATGTACTAATGCTCAAGTCCAGAACTGGACTACAATCCAATTCTGCTGGCATTGAACTGTGTTGTATTTTGTTTAAAAACAATTAAAATATCTGTAACTGAGGAAGAACAGTTTTTACCAGATGCATTTCCTACACCAGTACTACTAGAAGACTTTTACAAGACAGTTTAAAAAAGGCCTCTAAATAAAACTTACTGTAGGACAAACATCAGGAACAGTCTGTAGCCTAATTCTTGCAATGGATTTAAGACAAAAGTCTTAAATAACAAAGATATAGATATATTGGTATTTGTGGTTTGTGAAGTCCCTATGTACATAAACATGGTTTTGAGAAGAGCAAAAAAACCACCAGTCCTTTGTTTCTGCAAAAATAGCACTGCTGCTATCCTTGCTGTTAAAGAAAACTGAAGAATAACAAAACCTACAAGGCAAAGCAAATTCAAAGAGCCAAACAGAGGTGCTTTGTGTCTGTGGACAGAAAAAAATACAAAACCACAAACAAAACACCAAAACCAAACCAAAAGACACACACTCTACTTAGGGTTTATTGCTTTTCCTCATTAATTCTAAGTTCTTTGGGTTCCTCTCTGATAACCTCGCACCTCGTCAAGCTTCAGTTGGGAGTAATGAACCCTTCCACAGCAGAAGACACACTGCAGTCTATTTAAAGTCTGTGTAGTGAAAACAGCAATTCAAGGTCAGAGCTGTGTTGCTTCAGCCAATGCTCACATGTGGGTGACACTGGCTGCAGACCAGCAGGATACAGACTGCAAAGCAGACATTGCCAGCAATGGCTCAGAAAGAAAAGGTGTGGGGTAACATCCAGCATGGAGGCCAGAATTTACAAAGTTGTTCCAGTGTAGGAAGAATGTCATCTCTCTATCATATCTAGAAATAGGTGATAAAACCTCAGAACTTGTATCTGTTTTATAATGTATTAATATCCACAGGAAAAAGCAAAATCACACATCCAGCAATGTCATCATCTGTCAAAATTTTGCAAAAAATGTAGAGACAGTGGAGAGATACAACACATATGGCCAGAAAGGACCAGCATTTTCTAGAATTAACTTTATCAGAATATAACAAGCACTACCACACAGAGGAAACAGCATTACCTTAACATAAAGGAGGTTCTGGAGAGAAAGAAAAGCCATTTTAACAAATATACCTTATTTTTCACATACATTCTGTTGTTCTTAGAACTATTAAAAGATACTAATGTCACTTAGCTTAAGCATATGGAAAACGACAGATGTTTGTGAAGTATTCTTCAAACCCTTGATAAAAAGCACAACAAAAATCAATTATAATACTGTGTGTATCATAATCAGCACATATAAATACATACCTGGCACCTGTTTAGATTCTCTCATTTCTGTAATATCTTTAATATAGAGTCTTGCAAACGCAGAAAATACAGGATCTATCCCCCAGTGCAAAGAAGGCGTCTCTTCTTCATACTTCTTGGATTCAGACTGCATCCAAAACCTGTGAACACAGAAGGAACTGTAATTGTTTTCCACACAGGTGAAGAACTGTTCACATATGCCCCAACTAAATGAAAAAATAGCTCATGAGTTTAAACACAATAACACAGCAGAGCTGAGGATGAGACATTGGAGTTTATCTAATATACTGTTATATTTATCTATCAATATTTCATGTGTCACCACATGAAATATTCAAAGTATCAATACTCGTGATTTGTTTGAAGTACTGCGAATCCAGCAATGGAATTTTTCCCAGTAACTTCAAATGAAATAGAATTTCAGGGATTTTTCCTCTCTGAATCCATAAACAGAGAACCGAAGTCAACATTTGTTTAAAAGAGCAGGATTGTGGGATCCTAAGTGCTTACTTTCCACACAGACGATTATTATTCCTCCCATCATTCTCTTTCCCTCCCCTAACATATTCTTCTCATTGTTCATCCCGTGCTTTATTGTGGAGTTGAGGGAGGATGACTTTATTGAAAACAAAAGCAGCCATCCCTTCTTTATTTTGGGCATGTAGTCTCCACTAACTTAGAAATTGTTACTTTCCCCTTTTACCCTTTCAGATTTCACAGTTTAATGCCTGCCATCTTCTGCCATTACAGATCCAATTCTCTGCTTATCACAGTGCTGATGTCAAAAACCCCAGCACTCGATTCACAAAGATTCTCATAAAGATTTGAAACTGAAATACTTTCTATCAGCTTCTCCTGTATGGACAGCTCCATTGTTCCTGTAAGGCTTTCCAGGTCACCCTCCAATGGGTGTCAGCCCCTTGCAGCTCTAAGTCAAAGGTGCTAAGTGGACTGATTTTGAATAGTGTGGAATAGGGCTGAGGTTTGGCAGCTCCAGTCTCCTGAGAGGAAGCAGCTCCCAGTGATCTCTGCAGCCTGGGAGAAGCACTTGTAGCTACTGATGTAGAGACAACATGCCATGAACATCACGATAGCCTCTTGCTTCACTGAGAAACTACAGAGCCTGGATTCTGCATGGTTTCTGTTTTAATGCTTAAACTTTAATTTGAGGCAAGGGAAAAGAAAAAGGGTGTAGCACAACATGCCAGAGTGTTGCTGACATCTACTCTATACTGTGTACAGAACTGCATTTGACAAATCAATCTTTGTCCAACTTTTATTTTATTTTACTTAAGTAAAAGAGGTCAATGTTATTTATCCTTCCTTGGACTGGTCATTTCTTTGGTGAGATGTTGAAATATTTGATCTAGTCAGTTCCAGCAGTCACTTCACCACTGAGTAGCAAACTGAAATAGTTTTGTTTACACCTGGATTCATGTCTCTCTCCCCACTACAGGCAGCTCTCTCTTCCCAACCTTTCCTTTCTGCACCCGCAAGATCTACTCAAAAAAGTCACACCATTCTTTCCTCACTCAAGTCTCCCCATGAAGCATCCTTTTTCTGCTGCTGAATTGAGACACTGCTCAATAGAAATTTAGAAATTAAGCTGTTAAGTGTATGATCTTAACACAAGCTGCTATTCATCCACATGGCACTTCTTTGGATACTTGCTACAGTCTATGTCAAATTTAGACCATAAAGTCTCTCAAGAGAACAAATGGTTTGAACCTGTATCTTACTTGGCACACTCATTTTCTTAACAAAATTAATCTCCTTATCTCTCTCTTTTCGCTTGCAAAAAGTCTCTAGTGCAAAGTTATATTCCTTTCTGCTTCACACCCCCCAAGTTACTCCACATGGTTACAAAACCTGTCACAGCTCAGCGCCCGTTTTTCCTCCTAGACAGACAGCAGACGGTCTCGTTTTGGCAAGTTATCTCAATCAGGTAACAAGTCTGTCTAACCATTTGTATTTTGGGCAAACAGACGCTCATTGGGGCAAAAAGCAGAACTCACCCCTGCACATGTGTGCATCTGAGGGGAAATCGATGAAGCAGCTCCACTGGAGATTAAAAATATCTGTATTTTGGCATGTTATAGCCAGTTGTCAAGCCTGAAATGCCCAAATGTTAATAGATCAAGTTCAAACCACACTTTTAGCTTAAATGAAGCATCCCCGCAAAATCTTTTACTGCTTCTCTGTTCTGAAGGGAGAAAATTTCTGCAGTGAAAGCTCCTTCTATCTCAGAAAGTACTGGGAGTTAAATCTCAGATTCTGGAGCTTCCTTGAAAAAAACTAAATCATGTCCCCAGCACTATGCAGGCATCACAAGATTCCTTGAAGTCCACAGGACAAATTTGCTGAAATCCTGAGTTACAGACATTCCATCCACACCCGGCTGGGACAGTGGAACCGTACTCCAGCCACCCACTCACTTTCAGCAATGTCTGACAGGCTCATGAGGCCATTCTGCACAGCAGTCAAAGCCTTCCCTGGCCTCTTCATGGTTCCAAGAGTCCTCCCAATCCTTGACACCACCCAAAACCAAACCTGTTTTCTTCCCTCCCTCCCCAGTGGCCACTTGGTAGCTACATTTGAACAGTGGCCTATTTGAAGCCAAAATCTTGTGGTGAGTTGGAAGGAAAAGATATTTAGTGCCTCTTGGATGTACTGCTTGCCTCCACACACTGCTAGTACTAGTCCATTCTTCTCAGCAGCTGTCTGTCTGCTCCTATAGCAAAGCAAGATGTAAGCTATTTCAGAAGTATCTATTCAGTGAGTTTCCAAGCTTGTTTCAGGCAGATTGAGAGTATTAGGAAACATAAATCCTACAAGGCTGACAAAATTCTTCCAATCAATTTATCTTTTGCTATATAATAGAATCTTCCCGTAACTTTTTCTTAAGCTGGTGCAGGAAGCCTCTCCATCCTGGGGTTAATAATGAGTCATCCTGACAAAAGTGGAACTTTCCATTATGCTGGAAGTGTTTTCAGCTCTTAACTGGTACCATTGGTGATATGCTATCAGCAAGGAAGATAAGAGCTGCCCTGTACAACGAAGATCCAAGGGGCAAATAGGGGCATTGTGGAGATGCACAACATTATAATCAATGAGAACCAGAAGCAAACAATAGACAATTCTGAACAGATACTATATGTACAAATGTTTAAGGATTTAACTGGCATTTGCTGGGACATGGTGATCAGGCTTAGCAATATAAACAACACAGAGTCCTAGCAAAAGGTCATTCCTTTCTGCATTTTGTTTTTAAGTGCAGTGTAATGACTTCAGGGTTGCTGTAGTGCAAGGAATTCAATCCTGATACGGGAGAAAAAAAGGCAAGAAAAGCATCTAGTCCACAAGTTTATTAAATAGAAGATACCTGTATTCTATTTTTAACTCCAGAAAAGGGCTATAAAGGCATAATCAAAACCAAAAATAGAACTAAGTTCTTTTTGGGAAAATAACTGTTTGAAGAGCAAAAATCTAAAGTCTACATAGTAGATATCTAAATACAAATAAACAAGAAGCCTCAACCTGAGATTATTCTAACATATTAAAATAAGGCTGTCTCTTCCACCTACTGCTATCAATATTGGTTTTCCTGACTCTACTGAGAAGTCAACCAAGTCCATAATCCCCAGAGGTATCTTGTGAGTTCGGCAAGGTATTATCCTAGAAGGGAAAGCAAGGAAAATTGGCACCCTCCCCAGCCATGTCACCACCTAAACCCATTTTCTTTCGTCCCTCCTAAGCGGCCTACCTGGTAGCCTTGTTTCAGTAGCTTCCTATTTAACACCCAATTGATTTACTCAACAGAATCAGCCCTGGCCAATAAATTTCTTGGCTCATATTCTTGTGCCCACCATGTACCTTTTCTAAAAAAAGGTAAACGGTCCTTTTCCAATCCCAGTACAATTGAAACCTCAAAGAAGAGTATCTCTTTTAATGTTTCTTGTTGTCTTTTCTCCAAATTTGATTAACAACCAAAGCTCTTGGAGAAAATTGCCTTAGTTTGAGATTAATCATTTTGAGCCAAGAAAATGTGTCTTGCCAGCGGCTGTCCGCAACTGCTCTGCAAGTGCTGGCACACTGCTGCAAAGAGTCTTTCTCAAGTTAGCTGTGAATCAGAAACAGAGAATTTATGCACTAATACAGGCAACTTAAACATCCTACCAGGCCTTCACTCTTCTCCAACGGCTGCCACTACTATACTAGCACTGATGATTTACACCAGAAACAGCTCCTAAACTGTTGGAGTTGCCAACCCAGAGCATTAAAACAACTTAAAGTCACCGCTGGTTTACTTGAATATATCAAGCCACAAACTGTGGCTGTCAAAAATTGCTCCACAGGTCAGCCATTCCTGTCACAGACAAAGCAACTTGTGGAAAGAGGAGCAGTGTCAACAGCTGGGTTTTGTAACACCCTCTGTCATCTGAATTGAAATCATCTGTGTCTGAGTCAACACCCTATGTGACAAATGACTATTATCCAACTCTTCATGATCAGCAGAGGCAATTCAAGCATGGTACAGTCAAACCCACCATATTTCAGGAAATGTTTTTAATTACCTACAGCCATATACAACATTTTAAATTATGGCCAAATAAACCCATTGCATTATTAGACAAGTAAATCTTACTGAGCTGGGAAGTAAAGCCTTTGGTTATAGTTAATACAGAGCAAAGATTCTAAACACAAAACTCACCCGAAGATTTTTTAAAAACACGTAATTAAAAGAAAGTTTCCATCACCAGTAACAAGATGAAAACCATCACCAAGACCCAAATATGTTACTGAAAGACAAAAAAAAAAGGTTCCTGGAAAACAGCTGTTGGAAAACTATCAAACAGAAAGGTAAGGCCAGTTTAGATCCACCTGCTACCTGGTTATTCTATTACAAATCAAGATGGGGCAAGCATTTTCAGTCTTTCATAATAAGCCACCTTCTGCTTCTATCATGTTAAATCCTGTATGTTTTGATGCTACATGCTGCATGTCTTGCAGTTCTTATATATAAGTACAATTCCAATTTAAAAACATAGTTTCAAAACAAAATTAAGAAATCTAGAACTCCTCTGAACTTCCAGAAGTTTAGCACTTCCTGAAATGTTACTTTTACAAGGGTTTAACATTTGTCTAAGCTGTTCAGATAACAATTTACCAAAACAAAGAATTATAGACTTTTTCTTAAAGATACTCCTTGAAATTTTAAAATCATATGTCTTTTAATTGCATTAGTTTCTATTACAATACACTTCCCTGGCCAGTGAATTGCAAGACAAGAGGCCCATCACTGCAACCTTTAGCCAGTGGGGAATCTATCAACAACCCAGAAAGGCACTGCCCTCAATGCCCGTAAGGCAGGATATAGGCTGGGGCAAAAAAGCCTTGTTTTATCAACAAACTGACATGGCTGTTTTGTAACAATTTTCCAGCCGGAGTTAACGTCTCCAGGTCGTAGCTTGTAACATGTTTCCCTCCCTCTGATTTCACCTTTCCACAGCACTGCCTGGAAAACCTTCTGGACAGATGCATGTGGCTGCAGGAGACCAGACAAACTGGCTCCTCCAATGTCTACAGGCTTGGAAGGAAGGGGGACAAAGCTTACAATTCTAGATTGCCTCCTTCTGGCATTGAAACTTGTTTTAAACGCAAGCTAAACCTTGTAACAAGATTTTGGCACTCAATTTTCCAAAAAATTAGTTCTGAAAACCTAACAGGAAAGTGTGTAACAAAATAAACAGTAGAAGTAGCTCTTTCTGATCCTTGTCCCATCCATTAATCACAAGATATATTCCCATGGATCAAGAAATCAGCAAAGCACTCAGCAGACCAGTAAACCAGCCCTGTATATGTATCTCTCATGGCTACCTGTAAGCTTAGCAGAAATAAGATAGTAGGCACTCACTACTGATATTCAGAAAGCTTCACTTCCTATGAGTATTTTAAAGCTATTGGATAATCACACTGAAGTGCTTTCTTCAACTAATTCCCTAACCTGTCTCAAGTGAGGGCAGGAGGAAGCCTATGAAGATGATTAACTCTCTCTGAAAGCTCTTAATCACCCACAGTGCTGCCAGAGTGAGCTGAGCTGCTGAAAAGACATTCTTTAACTGGGAGAGAAGGTTCTCAGCCATTAGTGCAAAATAAAAACAAAAGTAAAAATAAATTACTTCTTATAAATAGTAGGTTTCTTGCTTGGAGGAACAGTAATATGAAAGTTTTGATAGCAAGAGGATTCCAAAGCAGCTGTTGGAAAAGGAAAATTTTTTTGACAGATACTTATAATTGGGAGGAGATGCCGCCCCTCTACTCAGCCCTGGTGAGGCCACATCTGGAGCGCTGTGTTCAGTTCTGGGCTCCTCTGTACAAGAGAGACACGGAGCTCCTGGAGTGGGCCCAGCAGATGATTAACGGACTGGAGCATCTCTCATATGAGGAAAGGCTGAGAGAGCTGGGCCTGGTCAGCCTGGAGAAGAGACACTTAAAAGGGGACCACGACAATGCCTATAAGTGTCTGAAGGGAGGGTGTCAAGATAATGGACCGGCCTCTGCTCAGTGGTGTCGGGCAACAGGCAGAAACTGATACACAGGACGTTCCACCTGAACACGAGGGAAAACTTCTGTACTGTGTGGGTGAACACGCACTGGTACAGATTGCCCAGAGAGGCTGTGGAGTCTCCCTCACTGGAGACATTCCAGAACCATCTAGACAATCCTCAGTAATGTGGTCTAGGGGGCCCTGCTTGAGCAGGAGATTGGACCCTTCCAACCTTATCCATTCTGTGATTCTGTCATTTACTGGTACAACACAAAGGAATTAAGTAACAGAGAAAAGAGAATGAAACCTAATTCACCCTGGCTTAAGGCAACACAGTTAGCTTTCCTACTCTGTTTTAGCAGTGTAACATAGATTTAGTGTCACTTCCTGAACAAACATTTTCAAATTTCAGAAATTTGCATAGAAGTGACAAGCATTGGTTAATAGCTTTCTAAGGCTACTGTGCCTGTGAACTTGTGGCACAACTTGACTCAATTTCTAGAGGCAAGTATTCCTGCCCATTTCCCTCCCTCCCCTTTAAACTGGTTTATGCATCTGGTCTAAATTAGAACAGCCTCTGGAATAAGTCAGAATTTATATGAACATTCATAGCACTACAGAGCACTCCATTACAACCTGAGACTTCAAAATAACTAACCTATGATTTGGTCTAGGCACACAGTTATGATTTGAAGTTTTAAAAATACTCCTGGCACATACCAAAGCTTTAGATTATGACAGACCCATTTAATGTTCTGAAATCAATTTGCATTTTATTTTGCTGTGGAAGGACCTTTTAACTACATCAGCACACTGCAAGACTGTGCTTGAAACATGGTGTCAAATAGCCCAGTTGTTGATATATACAAAGTAACTCAGAATAATTTTGAAATCTCAGATCACACCAGGACCATCATAAACTTTGAGGGACTAACTAAAGGCTGAGATTTCTCATTTGGAGCGCTTTTGGAAGATCAAGACCTAATTGTTACTCTTCTTTGAAAGATTAATAAACTTAGCTTGGCACTGATCTTTGATTCTAGTCCAGCTACATTCATTGTTTATAAAAATTTTTTTTTTCCTCCTTCAAATAGAGACTCATAGCACTTCCTGCCTGAAGCCCCTTCTTGTAGAGAAATGTTTAAACATCCCAAAAGTCAAACCTGTGCAAAATGTAAGGTGTGGGGGAAGCACTGAGCCTATATATTATTACGGTATTGTCTGTTTTACTGGGAGAGGTTTGAAGAACAAAGTAAGAATTTTGAACATAAGAACAAGGCTTTTGTTATGCTTTTCTAATGCTCCTCACATAGGTCCTCTGAGCCATCATCTAGGAAAAGTATCAAAAGGGTGGGTGTTTTGTATCAAAAAAGGTACAATTCCCAGCCTGCTACTCTCTGAATTTCTTTTGCAACTAGGCCTTCTTTCTGAGGACCAGGGCTTTTATACCTGAAATCCAGCACAGGATTTCTTAGTCATACCCAGGCTGCTCTGAACTGGGCTTTAAAGAGAAAAGTTTTAGAAATACCAAAGGTGTATAGGTATTTCTCAGCTCCTTAAGACAAACCGTATTGCACAGTCCTTTTACACCGTATTCTGTGAATAATCTGAAGAGTAGGTTCTTCTCAGCTACGGAAAGCTGGCTCATAATTATTTATCTTCAGCTGCTAAACTATTAGAACCTGCTAAAAATCCAGAGACTGTCCTTTATTAACCTTTGGTTAAGCAATTTTTGTAATTTTCTGAGGGTGTTCTGAAATAATGAATAATTTACCGATGCTCCATCTGAGGTCTGTCCAAATCTCATCACTGAGAGCTGGCATAGGACTGATACAGAACAACCCCAAACTGTTCAGGAGTACTTGTCCTGCAACATGAGTATCTTCAGTAACTCCCCTCCCAGTAGAGAAAAAGCAGCTAGGCTTGTTTGTTAGTAATGGTTTTTGCCCATCTTTAAGAACTTTTTCCAAATCCAATCAAAAGGCACCAAATGGACAGAACGTTATTTAGATTATTGAAAAAAAATACCTCCCTGATGACTGTGGCTGTAACTTCTTCCATGAATCACTGTCACAGCTAACATGATAAAGTCATTACTATTTCCGACTTCTTGGTATGTAAAAAAACCAACAGCCTTTTATAAACTAATTTAAGTGTCTCCTTAATTGTATTTGAATTTGAATAAATGCCATTTCCTACCTCATACTCTGAAAGGAAGTCACTCCTGTATACTCTATCCAGAAAGATACATTAATGCTCAGTCAGAAGCCACAGGAATTATTTTTCATGTAGGTAATTTAGGTAATTTTATTTTCTGCTGCAATTCAGTCCATGTAATGTGATGGGCTTTTTTGGCTTAATCCATAAATATTGCACGGTGTACTATAAAACATCATTTTGTGGATTAGCTATTAAAGATCCCTTCTGTCAAAAAATTAAATATTTCAGGACACTTGAGACAAAAAGTGCATCACGTCACAATACTCTGTTTTGTCATAAGCAAGTGTTAGTGCCCAAAGTTTGCACATACTATTGTTGGAGACACAATAGCTGCTGTTTGCCTTAACAATTGACATACTATTGCAGCTCCACTCATGGCTGCTGCACCAAGATGAGATCCTACAGAAAACCAAATTCTACTTCACAATACAGTCAACTATTTTTTTTGCCTCATTTTCTAGGTAAAAAGAGAAGAACATTGCACACAGAGAAATTATTACAAACACGGTTGTAATACAAAAATAAATTTATGCAACAAAAAACTGCTGTTTTTTTTAGTAAAATCACGTAGTATTTTAAAGTCTAGCTTTACGTTAATAAACAGTTGGTATGTCACATTCTATATGTTATTTCCCCTTTTTGCTAGTAGACATCTCCAATATTACCCCCCTGCAATGTTTCTTTTTGGTATATTACTAAAAAATGAATAGTCTTTAGTGTTATTTTTTTGTCAGATTTTCCTTTATTATGCGTGTAGGAAATGTTCCCTACTTTTCAGAATGGTATATTTTTAATAGTAATTTTAGAAGGTATAGTAAACTTCCTGGTTATGCTTACCACATAACCAGGACTGGGTCGGATGGCTGGCCAGACAGCCATAAAAAAAAATAGATTAAAAAATCATTCATTTTCATATTACAGAACAAGTTATTTGGTCCCAAGATTCCAGAGCTGATCAGGATCACAAGAGAACACAAAGTCCATTCTGGAAAAAAAAGACTCCTGGGAAACCGTGAAAGAAAATCAGGATTTGCAGAAAGAAAAGCAGCAATACATGTGGGGTTTTTTTGTTCAGACATTTTTTGTGCCAGTAGTGACTGAGAGCAATACTGAGATGCAAAGCTATCTTTATCCCTTAATAAATTTCTAATCCTAGCTACTATGTGAACTAATGCAAATTTGAAAGCCACAAACAAATAGAGCAAATCAGCTTGTGACTGCTATGCAGGAGGAAAAGGTCTAATTACCATGGGGAGGAAAGGCAGACATGGTGCAGCATTTGCAAGATATGCTTTCATGTGACTTAACTAAAGCTTCTAATATCCATCAGATGGAGGGGGCTCCACAAGTTTTAAATAATTTGCCTTGTGTTCATGTACAGTTTTGATCAAATAAATCTTGTTTCAAATTAAATATAACCACAAATTATTAAAATGGTTAGAAAGAACACAGCATTATAGCTAAGAGTAGTAGTGTTTTAAAGGGTTTTATTATTTTTAAAAAGTGTTCTAGATGGACTTATTCCTGTGTGGTTCTGTGAAAGATTGTTACAGTCATCACAATATGGAGAGAACTTTTATTAGACTAACTACTGTATTAAAAAAACGCAACTATCCACCAGTGCAGCTCAGTACTTCAATATTAACTGAAAATTCTTATAAAAGGAGCTTTTTTCAGTTAAATACAAACCAAAAAGCGTGCAGCCTTCTTGAAAAGCTTTAGCATGAAGATCTGAAGTTCCTAATTGCATTAGTCAGTTAATCAAAGAGAATCAGCTATGTAAGTTTCCAGTTGTTGACACTTTCCATTAAATGTGAGGTTTGCTTCTCCCTCCCCTACTAAGATATATGACTATTTCTGAATATCAGTCTTGAAGAGGGTTTTCTTGAAGATCAACCAGAAGCAATAAGAAAAAACATTTCTTTTTTGCTATAGCTTCAATAAAGTTAACATGTTAAAACTTGAATGCTTTTGACATGCCATGTTTCCAAGAAATATTCTTGTACTATTTGTTGAAATATCTGATCCTTATCCAAATTTTGATATTTAAATTATTGCTTTTCTTTTTCTGCCATTTAATTTCAGATAAAGCCAATTCAATAAAACATCACAGGTTTACATGGAAACATTCAGGTAATTTGGCAATTTTTGTATTTGCACTGTCATCCTTCCCAAAAGTGCTGCTGACATCAAGAGAAATGCACTCCAAGAGCTCTGCTGGCAGTGGTAGGAAGGTCTCCATAGGTAGGAAGAAGAACTTCCATCATATGTTACCAGGAAAACTCACCTCACACAGTTAAATAGTGTGATAAAGACAAGTATCTAAAATGGAGAATTGCCCTGTGAAGATACATTTTCCCACTGACTGCTGAAAAAGTGTGGCAAATTTAGATTAAACACAGACTTTTCTGAAGCCAAAATTACATCAATCCTATTCCTAAACATTTTAACACTCAATTTTTCTTTTTTTTTTACTGCAAACATCAAGTAATACCCTTGTATGTTGAAGCTTCCAAATGCCACATGTTTCTATGGCAATTCTTAGATTAACTGGTCCTGCAGTAAAGCATTAAAAAAACCCAAACCACGTAATAAATAGTAGTATATCCAGGTTATTGATAGGAGCCTGAGCATTGATTCTGGCTAATGAGATACAGGCAAGCTCTTGAATATCCAGCCTCTGGTATTATAATTTTTTTCTGTTTATATTATATATGACTGAACTATTCCTGTTACTCATATCATAAACGCTCATAAAATACCAAGTACAAAACTAAGTGTCTTTTTCGTTCTGCATAACAGAAAGAGAAGTCTCTAAGACACAGCTCAATCAATGGTACATTTATTAGAAAGGCTTTAGGAGTGCTGTATATGTAGCACGTACAGGACAACCAAGGGATCAGGCCCAGCCAACATGGGTTTGGGGAAGACAGGTCCTGCTTGACCAACCTGATCTCCTTTTATGACCAGATGACCCACAGTAAGTTCCCAAACAGCACTAAGCTGGGCAGGAGTGTTGATCTGCGGGAGGCCAGGGAGGCTCTGCAGAGGGATCTGGGCAGGTTGGATCGATGAGCTGAGGCCAGTGGTGTGAGGCTCCGTGAGGGGAAGTGCCAGGTCCTGCACTTGGGTCACAACAGCCCCATGCAGGGCTACAGGCTGGGACAGAGTGGCTGGAGAGTGGCCCAGAGGAAAAGAACCCGGGGGCACCGGTCAACAGCAGCTGATCATGAGCCAGGAGTTGCCCAGGTGGCCAAGAAGGCCAGCAGCATCCTGGCTTGTATCAGCAGTAGTGTGGCCAGCAGGGCCAGGACAGTGATCATCCCGCTGCGCTGGGTTAACTAGAGTGATCTAGAAGCTACATTGGTGATTAGAACTGAAATGAACCCAATATAGCACAAAACATTAACTTTGAGAACAGATCAGAGGAGAAATGACAGAGCCTGTGAAAAAATGCCACCACATAACTGGAAAATATCAATAAAAACACGGGGTACATCGATCAAAGAAAACAGAAAGGACAGCGTTGAGTGCCAAAGGTGACAGACAGATTAAGACGGATGAAACAAGAATTACGCTTCAGATTTAACCACGAACAAGCCACCTGTGACCTTACAGCAGTTCAATGAGCTCAATCACCAGAAAGAATTTTGGAGATCTGTCAAAGCGTGGGTGGACAGAAAGTCAAGACAATATAAAAATATATCATTAAATATTTTGAAAAAACTGAACACAGAATGTAGGACTGCAGTGAAAGGGCAATATATGCTGTGAAGAACATATTTCAAATTAAATTTCTGAAGTTTTTACTTTCAATTAAGAGAAATTGGAGCAGTTTAAAAGAAACAGAACTTAAAGAGGGAGTTAGGAACAGTGGCAAGTGTAGGTGATTGAGTCAATGAGAAAGGATGGTGATATTAAGCAGCAGAAAGTATAAAGGAGACTTCTAATTCACAAAGAGATGAAAAAGATTGTCATAAAGAGTTTACAGCTATTTTAAGCCAGTATATTTGATGCACAACCAAGATAGTTCTTTAACATCTTTATTTTAACATCTTCCTCTGACATTTAAAGGAAACAATGAATTTTCAAAAAGCACTGCTTTAAATTCCTAAAGGAGAAATTTTAATATAATTTACTTTTACCTTTTTATTCTTCCCATCTGGAAACATTTATAGTTGCTAAAAACTCCTGCTATCAGGAACAAAAAAACCACACACACAAAATCCAGGCTTCATATAGCCTCCTCCAAACCAGGAAGTCACAGCAAATTGGGAAGGATTTGCTACTAGCACTTAACCTTCACCTTATAGAGTTTATTTTTAGGATTGAGTGGCAAGCTGTAACTCCAGAGTGAAAGAATAAGGGAAAAAATGAGATGGAGTCACAGTTTTCCTTTTCAGATATCCTGGTTTTATCTTGAATTACTTGTTAAAGAGTAAGAAAGAAAAAGTTGAAAGCAAAACCTTATCACTAGATTAATTGCTCCTTTCTTGTGCCAGACTTTCATCTTGTATTTTCAATTTTATATGAATGAAAAGCTCCTTGGAACAGGAAGACAAGTCTAAAGCCACACACATGCAGTACCTGCTAACATTCAATCATTGCCAGGATGGCACTAACGTTCTGCTCTGAGTGAGCCTCTTTTATCACACACACATGATAGAGATGCTGTGTGTGAACTGTGCACAGTCCAACGTTTATCAACAGAGCTGAGGAAGAACCAGGCCCTGCTATCCCAGCCCAGAACAGCCAGCTCAACTACACTTGTTCACATATCACTTAGGAAATTTTCTTTTAGTTTTGCATTTCTTTCCNGCCATGGCTTTGGATTCCTTTTTTCTCCCTTCCTCTATCAACCAGTCAGTTTAAGTAAACCTACAGAAACTAGTCCCAAAGCACTTTTTATCCAAGAGAAAGCAAGTTAAAAATCAAAATACTCAATTAAAAATATTAACAAAAATTATTATTTAAGCCATCATTATATTTTAACATCCAAATAAAAGCTATCATCCCACTTGAAGGGGCAAAAAAAAAAGAGAGGAAAAAAATATTGAACTTTAAAAAATAAGATATCAGAAGCTAAATTGCTGCTGGTACCACTCTCTTTATTGTTGTATTTAATCCAAACTATCTGAATGAAATGTGCATATGAAATTAATAAGTGGAGCCAGTGAGCCAGATCACAGAAAACACTCCTTTGGATTGCTGTTGTTTCTTGGTTTTGCCCTCACACACATAAACAGTCTTTGTTTTAACACCCTACTAAACAGTTTTACCTTTTGTGGCCAAGCTGTCAGTAAAAGGAACACACAAAGCCCAATATCATTTTTGAAAAACAAATGCTGATTATTACAGCAAATCCGTTTCGCAAGAGTACTTGAAAGATTCTCTATTCATAGGGTGGGACTACCCTTGAAACTGATTTTATACAGTTTAAAGAAATTGACTCATGACAGAACACTGTTGTTTGATTCATAAACGCTTTGTGTCAGGGGCATCTCAAAGCCTCATTATTATTAATGCCTTTACACACGGACTACCCTCCTTATATAGCAAACCATTGTCACGCTAATAAAATAGTCTGAGGAATGATGCACATCAGAGGCTTGATCTTTAGAAGCTCATCATGCAGCTTAAGTTAATGGCAATTGCAGGCATTCAGGTTCATACGAGGACACGGCATTACACGATTTTTCCTGGGTGTTTGTCTCACCGTCAGATGTCCCTGAGGTCTCAGCATCGCTTCAGCTGCTGGATCGACTTCTTGCCTGTCACAGCCCAAACTCTGTCCCCATGTCTGCTAATTGCCCCTAATCCAGGCAACGGGAACGCCTCTTGCTTTCAAGTGAGGAAACACCCCACATTTGGTGGCATGTACACAACACAACTATTAAAATACAATTATAGTTCAGGGTGAGGAAGGAATCACTTGCGGGAAGAGAAGGTTGTGAGATAAGGAAATTCAAGCCTGTCCCAGTGATTAAATACGATGCCGAAGATACTAAACGGGCAGCACAAGAACATCACATCCTGCTATGACAGAAGATAAACCAGTAGCAGGTCAAGGGACAGCACTGGACCGCAAACAAAAGAAAAAGTCTTCCAACGTCATGTTTTGCTATCAACACCTTCCTCAGAGCGCCACGTCCAAGCCCAAGCCCTCCAGGAAGCACTACCTGCCCACACAGAGCTCCTGACACACAGAGGGAGCCCCTCAGGGCCCTGCTGCTCCCGCGGTCGGACTGGGGACTCAGGGCACCCAGCCAGCCCTGAGAGGAAGCTGTCCCCCTGCCTAGGGAACATCGCCTCTGCCACAGGGCTGGTGACACCCTCCCTGCGCCGGATAGCGGAGCGGCAGGGCGAGAGGCCCGGGGTGTCCTCCGCGACCAGAGCATAAAGGATCCCTCTGCCACACGCCCCTCCCGTAACAGCACACAGCGGACTAAGGGAAACAGGACAGAGGGAAGGACGAGCACTCCATCCCCACGCCAGCGCTGCCGCCCTACTCTGAGGTACGGGGGCGGGGGGCGCCCCCTCCATCTTGAGCCCGACACCGACTTACCCGCCCGGAGCCTCCGCGCGCTCCTATTGGCTGGCGCCGCCGNGTGCCGCCCCGCAGGAAGCGGAGCCGCCCGGGCCCCGCTCCGCGACAGGGCGAGGGACCGAGCGAGTGGGAGAGAGGCCGGCAGCGAAGCGTCATTCTCCTCCGCTGTGCCACGCTGGGACGCCGCTCCGAGAGGACGCGGGCCGGGAGCCTGGAGCGGGGCAGTCCCCGCCCCTCCCTGCATCCGCCCCGTCCTGCGAGGCGGGACGTGACCGCTCCCCGCTGCCCGGCGCGCAGCAGCTGCCCCCGCCCAGCGGAGCCGTGACCCCTCCTCCGGCTCCGCCGCCGCCCGTCCCGAGGAGGGAGCCCGGCACTTGTTGCTGCCGCGATGGTGATCGGCCCGGCCGAGTAGGGACCGCCGACCCCGTCGGTCAGAGCAGCGCCGAGCCCGGCCCCGTACGGGGCATCGCGGGGTGTTGTCTCCCCGCAGCGCCCGGCGGTGGCGGTGCTTCCCGGGCGACGCCAAGACTTCGGTCTCCGCGTGGGAATCGCGCCCTGCATCACCGCCCGCGCCGGGTGGTCCCCGCGGGCTCAGGGGGCACCGCCGCCCGCCCCATCCCTCGGCGGCAGCGAAAATGTCCTTCTTCAACTTTCGTAAGATCTTCAAGCTGGGCGGCGAGAAGAAGAAGAAACAATACGAGCACGTCAAGAGGGATTTGAACCCTGAGGAGTTCTGGGAAATCGTTGGAGAGCTGGGAGATGGTGCTTTCGGTAAAGTGTTTAAGGTAAGGGCGGGCAGCGCGGATCGCTTGTGTTGCTCATAGCTGAGAAATGACTCGGAGCGTTGCTTCTGCCTCCAGCGCTGCCTCGGGCTCCCTGTCTGCCGGCTCCCTCACCTCGGGATGCCTGCTAGCAGCGGCGAGTTCGGGAGAACTTGGCTGGGGCGCGGGGCGCTGAGCGCTGCGGGGGGACGCGGCCGGAGGCAGAGCGGGGGATCCCGGCGCCTCTTGGCCACGGAGCCTCGTGAAACTAAAGATAGAAAAGACCTATTAGGTCATTGTCCCGCCTTCTGCTCCACCCTGCCCGCTGCTGGATTGCTCACTTCTCCTGTGTTTTGGGTTTTTTTGCGACTCGTGTACATTATGGCTCCTAACCTTACACAGACTGCATTTTCTTAGATCTGAAGTTCATACTTTTTTTTTTTCCTGTACGGAAGTAAAATTTACTCCTGTGCTTCATGTGTAGTGTACAGAGCCAGGCTGTCGTCGCTTTAATGGGCATTCTCCCATCTTGTTCCATGTGGAGTTGAATTAAATAGCTGTGTTCTCTTGGCTTTCTCTGTGTGGCAGAATTCATGCGTTGGATCTCCTAACTTCTCTCAGTTGTTTGTTCCTTAAATCTTTAAGTGTGCTGGTATAAGAAGGGTTTTTAAGGATGCTTATCTAGAATTTATCAAGCCAAGTAGACTACAATGACATAGATACAACCCTGCTAGTGTTTGACAAGACTTTAGCGTTCTGGCAAATCTTCAGCCACGTTGCCTTTTTGTAAAAGGGTGTTTAATGCTCCATGTTTGGTTTAGGGATAGCGTGGAAAAAACATTCTGGTGGATAAGCATGAGAGAATTGGGAACTGACGTGAATTGAAGCTCTGGAGCAGGTTCTGGAGACTAGGAAAAAATAGCATGACAGGATGGCATTTAGTGTTTCTAAGAGTTAATTCGGTCAAGAAACATTTATATTTAGAGTATTGCATTTGAGAGTTTATGAAATCTGGGTACTCCTGAAATTAGTGCTATTTTTGGTAGAAATTATTTTAGGTTCTGTTGTACTGTGGTGGTATCACCTGTTTGTGAGCAGAAGTGCCACCGTCGGTTCAGAATGTTAGGTGGGGTCATTTCGCCCAAGGAATTTCTGTCAATGTTCTATGTTAAGAACATCTAGCTTATTTAGATGCTGGTGTAGTACACAGTCTAGATGGTGGTTCTCATGTCGTTTTGGATGATTAGAGTTTTAGGTTTTTTGTTAAAATGGTTGGGAATATGTCTGAAGTTGCTCTATCATAAAGCCTGCTCACCACAGAAACAATGTCTCTAACGGCGCTGGCAGAGTATTAAAGTTTTAATTTGATCTTCATAGAGGAGTTTTGATTCCCATTTTCTGAATATATGCCTCAGATACAATACAAAATGTGTTTTTCTCTTCCCCCACGTGCATTTCCCCTCCCATCCTCAGACCTCTTCTCACTTCATGTTTGTTTGTAGGCATGTCTGTATTAGCAGTAGTAGTAGAGGAAAGTGTCTGAGCAAGGCAGCTGGTAAATCTTGCATTTCAGTGTACTCTGTACACAAACAGGAGAATGTTTTCCACTTGGATGTCATTTTTCTCTTCGAGATTTATTTCTGACTGTGAAATGACAGAGTTCACTGTTGAAATTGACTGTAGGCAGAATCACGTGGTTACACTGGTCAGCTTGTTGAAGTTGGCCCTTATGAGAATTAACAGGCAGTATTCCTGGAAAAAAAATTCCTATTAAAAAAAAAGAAATAGGTTACTGCATGTGTTCATCAGCATTCTTTTTGTTTCCATCTAGTTTGAGAAGGAGGCTTAGACACAGATACAAACTGTACTTGTGTTCCTGCATCTGAGAGTGCTTCCCAAGAAACTTTGGAAAGCAGGAAAGGTGTGTAAGGTTGTTCTTTCATGGATATACACCCCAAATGAGAAGCTGAAGGAACAGACATTCAATTCCTTCTCAAATTTCGAATTCAAAACTAAGCTAGAACAAAGCTCTCAAGACAGCTTGAAGACTTTGTCTTTAGGTAATGGAAGTGTGGGAGTTGGGTTTTCATTTTGTGTAATGGATTTTGTTTTATTTGCCAGCCCCCCTCCCCCCATCACCCTAGTGTCAGTTACATTTGCCAAAACTACATTTGCCTTTGTTTAAGATCTTAGGATCTGTGTGTGACAGGGTTTTGGCAGATGTATGTTAAAATGGAATTGCCATATAAGTAAGTCTTTGTATACTTTGAATTTCTAAAAAGTAGGTTAGATTGGTTACATGCAATGATTTCCCATAGAGGAGTAATTGGTTTAGTTGTGTAACTGATCTTCTGACCAAAGTGTCAAATATTTAAATAAAAACTCAAAAACAGCTCTAAATGATTCTGACAGCACTGGGAAGCCTTGCTGTTTAAATTATTTACTTAAAAATGCTGTCCAGTGGTAATTAATTTTGTGTACGGAAGTCTTAAGGGCATTGAAAACTTGTGATTCATTCCTCTTCTTTGCAATCAAGTACAAGGATCTTGCTTATTTTTTTTAATACCTTAGCCAAATTTCTAGAAGAGCTTATTTCCTTTGAAGCTATTTGTTCCAGTGTTCTAAGGCTTTTTGAGTTCTGGCAATTCATACATTTGTATTCACGGACTTCTAAGTAATGTTTAGAAATACTCTGAGTGTTTCAACTGCTGTTGCAAGTCTCTTGTGATCAGAGGAGCTCTGTAATTGCAGATTACTGATGGCAAAGGTTTATGGCCGTGTAGGACTTTTCATTCTGGCCCTTGTCAGCCTCTTCAAAGAGGCCACTTTTAGGCTGTTTTTTTTTTGCTCTTGGCTAATGAATAATGGTGTCGTTTTCTGTCCTTTCACAATTTATAGATCCTTGCAGTACTTCAGTGTCAGGTGATGGCCCTTGTAGAGAATTTCGAGTTTCCTGATGGTAGAATTTTTTCCAGTCTCTTTTATGTGCTTTTCATGGATTATTTAGAATAAACGAGTGGACTGCTAGAGTTCTGACAGACACTGGAGACGCATAATATTAGCATTGGAGGCTGATTTCAACACTGAAATTTGGCAGTCAGACACAAAAAAGCCCTGAAAACAAAAGAGGGACAGTTTGAAACTGGTCTTGATTTGATTAGGTTAAGTGCCCTGAAAAAAACGTGGGCTCTTATTGTAATTATAACCAGTTTGCTTTAGAAAGTAGTTACATTATTATATCATGTTGCTGTATTGTGTGTTCTAGTACTCTATTGTGTCAAATCTCAGTTCTGTGCACGTTGTAAACATAGCTCTAAGGTAAATCACTGTGTGAACGACTTTCCCCAGCTTTAAACTACTTTCTAAATTCCCAGAAGTAAATGTTCAGATGATGTGAAAACAGACCTTTCAAATGCCTGATGTGATGCTTTTTCTTGCCACAGATAAACATCATTAATGAAATCTGTTTTTTCTTTAGGTTCAGAGAAGAAATTTTGTGCAAGCTGATAACCATAATCATGGTGAACAGCATTACCCAATTGCATTATCATCTGAAAAATATAACTACATGAAGTGTTCATATTTACTTCTATTGGCCGTAGTGGCCAGTACCAGCTCATCTCTGGCTGGTGATAGTGGACTTTTGACAAAAGTGTTTCTTCAAGTCAAATAATCCAATGGTGTTGCTTCATTTATGTCAAGCTTTTGTATCTATATTTGAAACCATCTTATCTATAATGTACTTATAGGACAGCTCGGTTTTGCCTGAATGTCTTCTACAACTGGTAGAAAAAACCAGAATTTTTAAGTAGTGATTTAATAAGACTGGAGCAATTATAATTTAATGATTATGTGTTCTTAACTCCTTTTAATGTTAAAATATGAGCTGACTGCTGGTAGCTGCTTAGAAGTACTTCTTTGTGTACCACTAACATCATAACTTATTTTCTAATTCTAGAAAATGTATTAATTAGTCTGACCTATAAACAAAATAAAGGACAGAGCAAGGAGAATTTGTAATTCTAGTTTCTTTGGTCTTACAGCACATTGTTCTAAATTCTTACATTTGGATATTTCAACTTGAAGTTATCCAGATGATAGTAATGTATCATGCTACTTCCTAGGGCGGGTATCTTTTACATCTGTAACCTAGGACTCACAGGAACAGATTTTGACCAGTTACTTAATATCTAAGCTTGAAACACAGGCTTTTTTTTTTCTACTCCTTATCTTTTTGCTTATGTGGTGTCATTGGTTCTGCTAATTCTTTAGAAGATTTTGGTAGAGCTGTTGAAACTTTGCAGACATTCCTATATGAATGATATAGTTCCCTGTGGAAGGATGTTGCTTGAGTTTGTCTGATGTCCTATATGTTTGGTACTAGTTGGAAGACAAATTCATATTTGAAAGTTTCCAGTCAAACATGGTGTTTCACAAACAAGTTTCATGTGTGACTCTGCCATGAGCCCAGACCTGGAAAGAAATAGCAGGTGAAAATGTCCTAAATTGAAGTTCAATACAGAAGAATGAATAAGTGGTGCAGAACTCTTGGCAATTTTGGTTAAAATTGTTTGCTATACCAAATATGTTTTCTTCTAATTTATTTCCAGTCATAGTTGACTATATAAGTTGACCTCTCATTAAACTGGAGCAGTAAAATAGTGCAGTTGCCCTCAGGAGATCTGAATTAATAATATTCTCTTAAGTGCTATGTTGCTTTGTTTAGCCATTGAGGCATTAGTAGATAGAGGAGATAGGAGAGTTGATTTACTCTCAAGAGACTAATGTATAAGGTGCCAATAGTAAATTTTAAATATTTAGTCTAAGTGAAATGGAACTAAAACTTTACTTAAAGCTTGCTATGAACAGTAATCTCTGTAAGAGTAGCCTGGGTATTCTAGGGCTGCTATGACTGATGAGAAGAGATGCATGACAGTTCATAGAAGGCAAACTGTTGTAATCTTGCTGATCAGCTTGGTGACTTGCCCTACAATGTTATCTTTATTTTCACACTATTGCAGTTTTAGCCTGATTAGAAGATACCAGATAAGGAAAAGGCAGTATCACTGTTTTAAACTCTGGGAAATATGTCAAGGGGAAGCTTTAGAGAGCTCTTTACACCTATTGTCACTCCAGCTAAGTTTTCTGAGGAAATGGTAATGCCAGAAAGTCATCTGTAAATTGTAGATTGAGATAACTTTCTTGACTTAAATGGCTACTTTTTACTTACCTTTGCTTTTTGTCTGTAGCAGGGAAATATTTGAAAGGCGCATAGCACGTGTGTGTTTCACTTTTTGGACATCTTTGCATCACTTGGCTTAAAATCAGCATCAAAATACTTAACTTATGAGTATCGTATTGTCTGTCGGTTGCATTTGGAATTAAAACTGCAGACAAGTTTGTGGAGGATAATTATAGAATGCTTATGATCAGTCTTTGGTAAGGCAGTCATCTTTTCCAAGGTGTGAGCATAGTTATGTAAACTGTTTAAAACTCTAAGTAAATAGGAAATAATTATTTGATTTTATTCATGTTTATTAAGTTCCCTTTTGTTTTTTTCGTGTCATCTGATCTATCATATTTCTTAGCTAACTGTTTGTGTAACTCTTTGGACTGTGGTTTCTTTTCTGGAGAGTAAAGCTTCAGATTTCAGGCGTAAGCTAAATGTGACTGTTTCATGTCAAACAGATTGCAGAATGAAGCTTCTTTAAGCTGTTCTAACTTGGTGAAATAATTCTTCTATCTTAAGTCACATGCAGTCCATTTAATTAAATAATTCTGGTATGGGTTTTGGGGGGTTTTTGTTGTTTTTTTGAGGGGTTGTTAACAGTTTTGTAGACAATATGGTTAAACCTTTAATCATTGGCAGGGTCCTCCAGAACTACAATCCCCCAAGTAGAGGACAACACGCCAATGTTGCACAGCAGTTGAGAAGTTTCTTTTGGTGATGACTCAAATTCCAGTTTTGACCACCCTGTAAACAATATTTTAGAAATAATTTGTTGGGTTTGTATTTGCAAATGCCCCAATCCCGAGTTTGGGATTTATTTTATTTTATTTTATTTTATTTTATTTTATTTTATTTTATTTTATTTTATTTTATTATTTCATTTCATTTCATTTCATTTTAATTCTATTTTATTCTATTTTATTCTATTTTATTCTATTTTATTTTATATTATTTTATATTATTTTATTTTATTTCATTTTATATTATTTTATTTTATTTTATTTTATTTTAATCGCTGTTTAAATTGAATGCACTTATGAATTCCATGTTTCATGGGCCATGACCCACGTTTTGAGAATCTTCTAAGATTGTAAACATCATTCTCCTTCAATGACAGTTGCGTCTGTCTTCAAGAGGAGTCTGTAATTAAACTCTCTGATTTGAGATTTTAAATACATTCCTTGAGACCCTGGTGGCTGATGTGTCATTTATAAACACTTTTTCAGTCTTTGCTTCTTTGTGCTCCCCCAATAACTTTTAATTATATTCAGATTATACACAGAGTTGACAAGTTCATAGTGTTTCACCTCTTTTGCCTATTGACTTACGTTACAGTAGCTGCCAAATTACTCAAATACAATGCTTGTGCTATCTTTTCTTTTGATACTGTTTGGATTGTTCCAGTTTTCCATGTTTAGTGATGGAAAAGCCATGAAATTTGCAGTTAGAAAACAAAGCAGACTGAATTAATAGCACAGAAAGCAGATTGAATTAATAGCACAGAGCAGAGTGATGTTTTATAATTTTTCTCCAAAACCATACAAAATACACCCTATAATTAATTTTTAATGATTTTATAATTACAGTATGGAATGCTTGACAGAAATTTTAAGTCTCAGATATATCTCAAATATGTCATGTGGAAACACAGTTTCTCCACTCATAAATGGGAAGGAAGTTTTTTTAGAGAGAAAGAAGACCCAGTACTTGTGGAATATGTTTGAAGGATGTCAGGAAATAAAAATTGTCTGAGTAATATTCAATAAAAGCTAGTAGGCTACCTCAAACCACTTTGTAATGGTATTCATACTTCAACAAAAAATGAAGGCTTTACTGTAAATGTTAATTTTCCACTGGCATTTCAGATGTTCTGTTGAATAAGCTCTATATTCATGGTACGAACCAACTGAAGTATATGCAGCAGAAGATTTACCTAAAGCAAGGAAAAAAGCAATAAAACAGTAATGTAAGATTCTTTTAATATTTAATTCACCTGCTTAAACTACCATATTTGGTTTTAGGAGGATGTACTGTTTCTTGAAGGAGTTCTCAATGTATGCAAAAGCAAGTTACAATATTAAAGTTATAGATTTGTCCTTGGTTGGGTTTTTTTTTTACTATTTTGAATTAAGACTGGATTTTTCAGTATTTTGTGGGATTGCATGTGTGTATATAGAGAGGTTAATGTAAGGCAGCTAAGCATGAATGGTGATTTGGAAGCTGAGAGAGACACAGAGTATTTCCCCTCTACCTTGCCATGTTTATATTTTTTAGCCATTTTCTAATTAGGTAATTACCTATACCCTAGAGCAAGAAATTGGTCAAACCTAGACTCGTACTTGAATCAAGTTCCACCCAAAATGTAGCTTTAAGAATATTCTGACTACCTGAGGCATGCTATTCTATGATATGATTTTTAAATTTCACTTAATTTTCTGTGGTGAAGAACATGAAGAAGTGAAAAAAGTGAGATCGTACTACAATAGTCAAATCATTTTATTGGTTAGTGTTTAAAATTTGCTATATCTCCTTACTGCAGAGGACTGACTGTTACCTTCAAGTGCCCATCTTGAAATTTAGTCTGTTGTTTCAGAAAATTTGAAAACAAAGGCTGCCATTGTGAATAAAGAAACTTTATTATTTTCAAGAAGAATTTTTCTGAAGTTGCATTTCTGCAATTAGAAATGGGTGGGTGAACAGAAAGTGAAGTTTTTTGGGGGGGAAACCATTACCCCAGAACTGAAATTGTGCATAGATCACAATTGGTTTACTTGGTATGGAAGCAATGGTGAATCCCCATCCTAAGGCAGAATTGGGTTTTAATCCATCTAACTTGGTAATGAGTTGGGAGAAGACTGTCCCTTTGCTTTCTTCATATCTCTTTGAATGGCATTTTACATCTGAGACTTCCTTGTTTAAGGAGGACTTTAAGGAACTGGGTTTTGTCTCTAGAAATGTTTAGTCAGAGCTATGATTCAGAAAGTATTCTTAGGAAAGTTACTGTAACTTTGTCAATGATACTGTAATAACTTGGCAAGACTTTTTACACAGGATTTTATTCTTTCTTTATCTTGTAGGTAATGGTTCTCTCGAAACAGATTTATGCTGTAAAAACACAGCTTTTCTCTAACACATCTAGATTTTGCATTATAGAAGAAAACTTTTCACTGTATTTCTAAATAGTATTTTACCAGGAAAAGAATTAATACTTTTGTAATCAAAAGGCAGCAAAACCTTAATGGAGAAATGTTAATTGAGTGCCTCAGCAAAAATTAGAATGTTGCAGTTAACCCTCATCTCCTTCACAGCCATTGTCTCAATCAGGATTTATTCAATTCATATGCTGCCTTTTTTTATTTTGTAAGGTTCAGTCTTGTTCCTGCCCCACCTTCAGCTTTTCCTGTTTGAATTGAAGAGGCCCAACCTTTTTAGTCTGCTTTTTATAAGACAACTGCTTGACCCTTTAATAATTTTGATTGTCCTCATTCTCTTACTTGCTCAACTTCTGTGGAAGCCACAAGTCTTTCAGTTCACCGTCCAGGCAAACAGTTCTGGTTTTTATTGCTGGATAGTCAAGGGTCAGAAGCACAGGTCTGTGCAGCTACTGCACACCATAAACTGTGATCATTGTGGGGAAATGTGGTCAGAAGAGTTTGAACAGGAATTATCCCCAAAACAAACTCAAATTGTCCCAGTGATGTAGAGAAATGGATACTCTTAGAGTTAAGCCAAGCTTTTTTACTCTTTCACCCCTTCCAGCTAGTTTTTGCTATTAATGGAGATGTGCTAACCAAGTTTATGAGTAACCTGTCTGCTATTTTTCCTCTCTTTGGGGTGGGAAGTGTGAAAGCTTAAAAATCACCATTTAAACAATACTGTCAAGTGTTTCCTATTGACAGGGATAGCTGGGGTACCTGAAAATGTATCCTTTGCCCTTGGCTGTAGCAAGAATTTCAAACTGTCTCTTGGTAGCAAACATAGGTGTTCTGGCCAGCTTAGGAACCCAGTAATTTGGCTATTGATTTTGCATGTTACCTTTGAATAAAAACAAACAAAAAACCCACATACTGCCCTTAGCACTTAGAAGTGAAATATAAAAATGAGCTGATGTACAGACTCGTTTCCACTACTATTTGTTGTGACTTTTTTAGTGTTTATTGTTGCTGTTGTAAATTTGTGGCTTTTAGTGGCCTGACAGAGGACCTCACTTTTGAGCCAGTGCAATATAAAGAAGATCCTTTTGAATCCCTGAAAAGCAGTAAAACAGTGTGGATCTGTGATATTTACTAAGTGAAACAGTCAACAACACACTGCTGTCCCAAATTGTGCATTTTAGTAAGTACAGAAGTGACATTCAAATGAGGAGCGTCAGGGTCTTACCCTGACTGTTTTCCACAGCAGTTTCCGATGATGCAGGTCGATGCAGGCAGGGTTCTGGCAGTGTGTTCACCTCCCCACATCCTTCCTTGTGACAGGCCTGGTGCTTGCCAACCCCATGTTGATCTGGTTCAAGGAACTAAGCCATGCAAAAGCTGATTGTCCATGTAATCTTCTTGGCTGCCCAGACCAGCTCACGAGAGGGCCAGACAAGTGACACTGCTAATGTAAGGGAAAATAGCCAGGACAGTGTCAGCATTGGCTTCAATAGCCGTAAAAGAGTGGCATATCAATATTCTGAAGTTGTTACGGTGTGTCAGATGAATGCTTTTTGTCAGGACAAAAGGAAAAACAAACTTGCTCCTGTTGTAGGAACCATTTGCTGTTAGCAACTACTAAAAAAGGTACTTGTGGTTAATGCTGGTGGTGTTTTTATCAGCCAGTGGTTCTGTCCCTTAGCACCACTGATATCCATGCTAGGTGAATTTTGTTATGTAGGCATGTCTTTAACTGCAAATTAACTATAAGCCTATGATCCCAGTTTTAGTTAAGGTGATGATTCTCTTTTCTACTTTAGGTGTGCTCAATAACTGCTAGAAAAGATTGAAAATTTTATGTTACTTCTTATTTGGCACTAAATCTATCTTGTATGAGGAAAGTACAGAAACCGAATTGAATTTCAGAGTGAGTAGGGTGTTTTGAAGCAAGAAGTGGCTTTGATAATTTTCCAAAAGGAACGGAATTCTTCATTCCCTCTCACTGTACAAATATACATCAGAAGATAGTCCTCTGCTTCAAAAAGCTTTCATCCTAATAATAAATTAAAAAAATAAACATGAGAGAGAGGGAGAAGAAGAGTAAAGAGATGAAGTAGTTTTCCCTCAACAAGACCTTCTCCTAAAAGCCGTGCAACATCACATCTTGGGGACATGGGTGAAATAAACCTTCCACAACTCCATTAAAAGTAACATTGCCACCCCGTTAGGAAGCAAGAACAGTGCTTCCTCCTGAACATCCTGTGTGTCTAACTGTTCAATGTTATCATGACTCTCAACAGTTCTGTCAGAGGAAGAACAATGTTCCAACGTTACATGAAAACCTTGTATTGATAAAAGTTTGTTAGTTGCAAGTGTCTGAGTAAAGCACTTGGTTTTCTTTTGCGTATTTTGTGCATGGAGCTTTGCAAAGAAATTTTGCAAAGAAATTTGAGCTTTGAAGAATTTTGTCTTTCTTTGTTTATCTGGATTTTTTAAAAATAATTTTATCAAGTAATGCAATTATTCCCATGGCCATTTGTGTTTATCAGTAGCATTCTAGGTAGGTTCTGAACAATTTACACTAATCAGTAAAATGTCAAACAGCAAGTGCATAGAACATGAGAATTTGAAAAATATCATCATCAGCAGCATGCTTCTAAATTAAAATTCCCTTTGAAATCTGCTGATAAGTAATAGGATTTGCATTCATATAGTTTCTCAGAGTAGTCAATTTTCATAATTGGTTAGTTGTTTAAATTCAACAATTAAAAAAACACTAACAAACCAAACAGTTAATCTGAAAGGCAGCATAAGAAGCAGCATATTCCACTACTATGCTGAATATGAATGAAGTTCATTTACAGAACCCAGGATGCTATTTTTGTGGTACTTGAATAGCCAGTTGTCAAGAAATACCAAATGTTTATTGAGGTGGCTCTTTCTCATCTCTTGAGATCTCATACTTGCAGGACAAAGGTAGCCAGCTCATCTAAACTGTGTGAGGCACCTTTTGAATTTTCATTTTGTGCTTGTGAAGTGCTGTGTAACTTTAGGGTCAGGATTAACAACAAAGGAGAAACTACTTGCAAGTCATAGGCTGTACAAACATTAAATAGCATATACCAGCAGAGGGAATTTTATAATTAATAAAACTTATTTTGGTAGGACTGACTTGAAAATAACTTGGTTACGTTGCAGAGCACTGAATGACACCAGCTTAACTTTATTGATTTTTTTGTTGTTGTTGCTGTCTTTGCAGTTGGTTTCTGTTAGATTGCCTTAGAGATGTGTATGTAAGGCACCAATGACTCCCCTCTAGAATTCTAAACTTTATTAAAGATATGTATATCAATACCATAAATAGAATATGAATTAGTTTCTGTAACAATTTTACTTAAAAGTGAGGGATGATGATGTACAGCTTTTTTAGTTAAAACTTTCTAAAGCTACTCTACTTCTTGCTTTTACTCCTTCAGAAATAGAGGAAGTTTCCTTTTAACAGACTAGAGTATGCATGAAGCAACAGAATATATGCTTTGATAGTTTTGCAAGAGCTGTTGCCAGTTTCAGTGTGGTATTGATGGTAGTCTCATTTCCTTTCCCTCTGCCACAACTGTATCTCTTTGTAAAACACAGAATCTTAAATTGCCTGTATAGTTTATATTTTTCTCTTAAAATATATGAAGTATACTGCATTTGTTGTTCATTTTAGGAGGACAAAGAATGAAAAGGGGTGATGACGCTTCATGTCTTAATTTAATCTTTCCCCTCTGGCTGTTTAGCTGTGCTTATTGTGAGATTTGAATATGGCTCACATTGCAGTATCAAATTATACAGAACCTTTTCTCAAATTGCCCATATATTTGAGCTAGTAAGATGTTTACACTTTAAATGACAGTTAAGTTACATCTGTTATAGGCCATCATCTTCTGCAATAAATACATAAAATAAATTGTCTTGGTGCAGGTCTTTTAATGCCTTCCTTCTGCTATATGAAATGTAGTTTTTAATAACATTCTTTACTTTTTTGACAGCAAGTTTTTTTAACTTAATGACTATGCCACATTGCATTTCTATGGTTATGTAGTTTCCCTAGTAACATGTCAGAAGGCCTTTGTTGAAGGGTTCTTTAAAAGTCCAAAGAGATTGTAATTTTCTTTTTCTTTATTATTTTGTTGACTTGTTCATATCCAGTTAGGAAGGACAGAATTTTCCATGCTCAAGTCAGATGCACGGGGTTTTTTTCTTGTTTTGTCATAATGAATGGCTGTGCTGGGTCAGCAAACAGCTGTAGCCATCTTGCATCTGATCTGGCTGAAAAGCTCTGGGCAAAGCAGATCTCAGTTTTGTTTTGTAATGTAACTCCGAGGAACTGTGGGTTGACCAAGTCACTCTATTTAAAAAAAAGAAAAAAAAAAGAAAGAAAAAGAACAAAGGCTCCTACTAGATTGATACTTGTACATATGTGGATGTACACTACTCTGCAATGTGCAAGTAAACAAAATGACTTTGTGCTACATGAAGCCAAAAGACTCAGTGGTGTCTCTGTCTGCAGCAGGCTCCAGAGTGAGCTTTAACAGCTCCAAATATCTTCCTGGGAAAAGGGAGTAACACTGGCTCTGAGCTCCAGTGAACTAGAGCTTGTTACGGGTGTTAAATGGTTAGAAGCAAGATTATAACAGAATCCTCAGGGGATGGAATCGGAGGTTTCTTAAGTTCCATGTTCAGACAAATCATAAAATTATGAAAAGCAAATCATAAAATTCTCAACCTGGCAGCAGGATAATTTTCTGATAAAACAACAGTCTGTACACAGCTTCAACTCTTACTTGTTGTTTGACTTAATTCTATTGAACAACTAAAGTTAGTAATTATGGTTTGATTAAAAATTATTTCTTGATAACATTGTTTCATGGAAGCATTCTTAATTAGGTTTTTTGGAATAAAGGTGTGTTTATTACTGGAATAGACTGCATTTTAAGCTGTAGTCACTAAAATAAATTAGTAATCATTAAGCTTTTTGTTTTTTCTAATAGCACAAAACCAAATAAATAACTGTAGGATGTTTGTAATCCAAGATGAAGATCCACTGTGTTACTGTCTTTCCTGGGAAGTTTTAAATTAGTTCGGGGCTGACATTGTCTGCTGCTGGATAAAACTGAGAACCTCTGCCAGCAACTGTTAGTGTCCTCTGCAGGGGAAAGATACTGGCAAAGCAGCTTAGCACTGCAGGGATAAATCTCAATTTGTCACACCTCCCCCTTCTCAAGTTTAGGAGTTGATTGTAATGCAGTATTGTGTGTTTTAATGCTGCTTTAGCAAGTAGGTTATACAGTTATTATAACTGAATTTAGGGGGAAAATACCACTCCTTTGCACTTACACCTCTGACACCACCTAATGCTGTAGTTACAAATGTTTTCCCAATGTTATCAGCTGGTTTTCCCTGTTGCTTTTATGAAAGCCATCATGCAGCAAGAGAAGGGAAAATAAGATGTGTTATTATAGAACAGCATAGCTGTTTTCTTCTTGCCAGTATTTAGCAATTATTTTTCTTATTTTTCATTCTGTGTTTTAAATTTATTTGCTTAAATAAGAATTATGCTGGAATCTGAGATCCTCTTCTCTGTTAAATTTACTCTAAAGAATTGTTTTGGTTATTTTGCACATATTTGCCACTTCAGCCCATGTACTTTTCAAAGAGGAATATAAGTATTCCTTGTAATTTCAGTGGCACAAAGCATGTGCAATCAGGATGGGAACTGTGCTTAGCTAGTACACAAAATACCACAAAATTAATGAGAATACTAGCAGGAAACATGAGCTTAAACATGAAAATTATATTTCATACCACTCCCAAAAATAACTTGTGGAATCCTCAGAAGCCAACTGTGGAGGAAGCAGAAGAACCACAGTAAGTACGAAGTACAAGGATAATGTTAAAAGAGTGAAGTTGTCATGGAAACAGCTCCCAAACGAGCATAGCCACAAAGGCAGCACCAGACCACAGGATCATAAAGATGCTTCAGCAGTCGGGGTTGAACTCTGGCCTCCACTTTCTTAGGAATAGCATTTGCTTGTAGGAAATAGAGGCACTTTTATCTGTATTTCTATTTCAGTTTGTGGGTTTTTTTTTCCCCTGGCATTTAACAGGGAAACTGAATTTAATTAAGTTCTTTTTAAGTGGAAAAAACTGCATAATAGGGTAGCTGTGATACTTTGTGCATGCTGGGAAAATGTTTGGCTGATCAGCTGTAGTTCAAGGGTGTATCATCTTCTTTGGGAGATAGTGTCCTTTCATTATCTTTTGAATAGATCTTCTGTAACAGTCGTTTCAACAAGTTTCAGGTATAACTGAAGTTAGCTGTTTTTTAATTCCTTGGGCCAACCATATCTATAATTAAATGAAAAATTGAAATTATCTCCCTTTTTAAAAAATTTATTACTATGGCTATTTCAAACATAGTGCAGTGAAGACTGTTGCAAAATAACAACTTCTTTGAAATGACTAGCTCATTTTAATTTCCAGAAATCTGTGGAGGTTGCTGTCTTCTTAATTGGCTGAATTTGTGATTTCTTGTTAAAATTGTGGCTTAATATTGCAAGAGTAGCTATTTGCTCTTGAATTCAAACTGATACTTTTAATTACATTTTTTAACATTTAGTGTTAGACTGAATGCTTCCTTTTATCTAAGGTAGACTTCTTTTCTAAAATTTGCTGATAAAAAACATCTTTCCATGTTTTTGAAAAGAAGTCTGAACACTTGGTACTGGTCAATCATGCAGGATTTTTTTACTTTCAAAATGTCCAAGACAATGTTAAATATAGTATAGGAAACTTAAACAAAAAGTCCACTGTAGTTGTTCCACTAGGCTACACTACTTTTTATAGTTTTATTTGATAAAGCTGCTAAAATTTAAAATGAGAGCAATTTTTTTCCTTAATTCATATGTTTTAAGAAAGACTGAAATCTCTGCTTTGCTGTAGCTTAGAGAAACAGCTCCTGCTTTTGTGTTGTACAAGGTCAGCTTTTCAGTGCGGATTACCCAGGCACCATCAGAAAACTTACATGGAGCTAGAGCTGACAATCCCAAGTTTACACAAAAGTGGAGCTTTTTATGTGGGAAAAACATCTTTCGCTGAATAGGGATGTGCGTATTTCTCCCCTTTTGACAACATTGATGATCCATGATTATACGGTTTTGTTGAGAAGAATGAGTCAGAAAGGAAAAGCTTCTTAATTGATTTGTTTTGCTGCCTGCAAAACATGCAGTGGGGTTACGTAACATCTCACAAGAGATCAGGCATCAGGAGGAAAGGTGATGAACAATTTTCTATCACATATCTCAGCTTTGTTTGTGGCTGGCTGAACAAGAGGTGAACGATGTACTTAACTTTTTTCCAGTTGTAAATGTTGTTTAATTTTTAAAGCTGCATTGCAGAGGAGATGCACAGTTAGGAAGGAAGCATTTGCTGGCAATAGGAAACTGAAACAGCTCCTCACAACCAAGGCTGAAACTTCATATTGGTCATCAGAAGATGAAAGGCTATGTGTTATCTCTGAGCTGTAATCCTATTACTCTGGAACCGTGGCTCTGCTCTCCCTTCTGTCCAGGGCTGGGAATATGCAACTTCTTGGCCTAGTGCCCAGATAGTAAACCTGCCTTTTAATATTCTGCTGTCAGTCTCTTCACAAAGCTTCTGCCTCTAGAACTTACGTTTAGTTACATGACACTGTGCAAAAATCCAGCATTATTAGGGAGGAGTCACTAATTTCACATACTTGCAGGTCCTGGTTTTGTGTGGAATGGTTGCTCTTCTTTCTTGAGATATTTGCAGATTTGTACAACACTTTTGTGCATTAGATGTACGTTGCCACTCCTGTGTAAGGGATGTAGGTTCAGACAAATTAATTTGCAAGTTGTAGTTTTTAAGATGATTTATTCTATACAGGCCTGCAATCCACCTTTATCAAAGTACTTTAACTTAGAATTAAGTGTGTTTTTCTGTGCATTGACAGCTGATGAGACTGTGCCATCCACTTCAAGAACCATGCTGTAACACACAGCTTGTTATTTCTTTGTGCATTCTCTCTCCTTAAGTTAAAATGTTTGCTGTAGTAACCGTCAATACATAATCCAAAGAGGGGTTTTACTGAAAGGATTGCAATATTTGTGTCTTGTTGCACGTAATAGTTAATAATATCCATGTCATCTTGCATTAGTCAGATCTTGAGGGAATGAGTTATTCCAATTTGGTTTTCATCTATTATGTGTGTATCTTTTAAAAAGATCAAATTTTGTTAATGAATCCTTCTACCCCTTTCTTCCTTGTCTCCACATAACCACTGAAAATGCCAGTTTGGATTTCTTAGCATAGGACTGAGGTTTAAATCACTTGATCATAGAAGCAGAATCAAATGTATTTAACAGAACATTTAGAATAAATTGAATTGGTACTTGAGAGCTAAAATATAGGAAGAAAATGCAGCTACTCAGAAGTTCTGCCCTTTCAAAATATCTCCTGTAACATAAATGGCAGGGTGACTTTAAATGTTGGTGTACCCAAATGCAGAATTTCCATGTGCAAATCAAGACTGTGTCTACACAATCATTTTTGCTCTGGCTCTGACCTTTGGAGAAAGTTATGTGGAAGAAGAAAGACTTCAGCCAAAGTTTAGAAAAAACAAACATGCCCACACAAAGTTGCAAGTGCTTTTTGTTCCTTCTAATCCAAAGAGGTTTTTTTCTCAGTACAGTACAGTGATTCATAAATCTTATGCATTAACAGTAAAATCCTTTCCTACACAGTTCAAAAGAGCACGTTTCTTACAGTAAGTCAAATAGATGGTTATTTTTTATAGAGTGCATTGTGGGGTGGAGATGACTAATGCCTTAATCAAAAATAACTTTAAAAGATAGAATTTTTTTTCAGGTGTAACTTGATGTATACTTAAAATGTTTCATCAGTCCTCAGAAATACCCAGTGGAAATATGCTAATTCTAAAGCTTTTTTACTTTTAAGAGCTGGAAAAAAGTCTGGATCTAGACCTACAAAATTTTACTATTTTAAGTCAGAACAAAGGCAAACATTTGTTTTGTTTATAATTGCTAAGATGCTCATAAAGATAATCACACCGTCTCTATAATAATTCATGGTTTGTAACAAGGTGTTTTAATGGAGCTGCCAAAAGAGAGAAATCATAGAAACTTACTCAAAGCAGATTTCTAGTTAACTTCAAGCAAAAGGATCTGGGAAAAATCAAAATACAAAGTGCTCTGTCAGTAGAAAAAGACAATATGTTCTGTAAATGCAGCAAACTCCCGAGCATGTAATCATTCACACTAACTTAGCAATGCCTTTCTTGCTCAAAGGTAAAACTGAATCTGAAAGCAGTGACATCTGTTACCTGATGTAGATGGTTTTATTTAAACAAAATACTATTGCCATTATATAGTTTGCAAGCAAATTCATGTAAAAATGAATTTCAGCTTTATTTTTTAAGTATCCTTTAGGGTGCAGTGAAGAGTGTGGGGCCATGCATGTTTTAAAAAAGTACATTTACAGTTAAAATTTGAGTTCCTTAGAAAGGTGCTTTAAAAACCCTTTTTCTGGACATGTAAAGCTACCAAGTCTAATTCTGTTGTGGTCAGACATCTGTTTCACTTTTCGTGTTTAATTTACAGTGCAGCTCTAGAATAGGAAGGTTGGTCTTTCATTCTTGCTACAAAGCATGAAACCAAAACAAATGTTGTTTGCGTTACTAAGCAGACCTTTTCCTTTTTATTATTAGAATGTGTGTTGGAAAACTTCTCAGTAGTTGGTTTTCAAATGATGTTATACAGATTTCTTATCTTTGTTGTTAAACATGGGAGGGCAAATATTGAGGTTGGGAAGATATGGTTGGTTTTTGTTTTGGAAAGAATATTGAGATAAAAAGAAATGTAATGGAAAACCTTTACCCTCAACATGAGATGAATCAGCTGGGACTGTGCTTTATAAGTGTGGTTTGCTGTTACTGCTGTTTTACTGAATGTTAATATAAATGTTTATCTTTAAATATTTTATTATCTTTTGCCACATTGAGCGAATTATTTATAGCTGGGCAAGTAATAATATTTAGACCTTCGAAATTATTCTAAGAATTCTTACTTGCTGTCTGATACCAGCTTTTGTCTGATACTGGTATAAAGTCATTAGGTGACAAAGCTCAGGTTTGGGGATTTTTGCTGTGTCCTGTCCTGGCATCATCCCAAATAGGTTTGGGGCCCTGCACAATCCCCACCAGCAGAGAGACAGGATGAACCACCTTGTGATGCTTCTCATCAAAAGCTGGAATTGCCCCTGCAGGTCCTTGTCTTTTGCTGCTGCTCTGTCCCTCCTTGCCATTTATTTCATTTGAATGTCAAAAACTCAGTGGAGTAAATGTAGTACCTCGCTTCATGGTCTTCACATACGATGGGTGAAGTAGACTTCAGTCCTGCACTTCCGTTATTTAGAGGTAGCCACTGGAAATGTCACTACTTGACAAAATAGTGTTTTTATGATGGCTTGAGAAAAGTACACCTTCTTGTTTAAAGCTTGCTGCAGCTTGAAATTGAGCATTCCTTCAAACATAACTTACAAGAGAATTATTAGAGAGTATATGTAATTTTTTGTGATTAGGTTTCAGCAGTATTCTGTTAATAAGTAATATTTCCTTGTTTCTGAAATATTTTGGTATTTAAATAAGGCACCCTAATTGTCTGTAATTTCTTACGTTTGAAAAAAGCCAAAGAATATTTAAATGCATAGCAGAAATGCCTTTTCTTTTCCTTGGGTACCCCCAGTCTTGTTGTCCCTTTGCTTGTTTGACTTGTTCTGTAGTTGTCCCTATCACTGCAGCAGCACCAGGTCCCCGGTGTGCGGGTGAGAAGTAATAAAGTAGAGGCTGGCAGCATTTCCAGTGCCCCACCTTCCATGAGTCCCATCTGTGGGAGTCCTCCCAGGCTGCTGAAGCAAAGGGAGCAAAATGCCCAGACAAACTAATGATGGTTTGGCAGCTCTTTAAGCCGGGAGCTTGCATACAGCCCCTGGCTGAAGAGGAGCAACCTGCTGGTTCCTGGGGGAGGATCTGGTTCTCTGTGCGGCTTTGGGAACGGCGGTGCTGCCACAACGTGGGGAGAGTCAGAAGGGCAGAAACCAGAGGGTAGAGGCTCCTTCGTACTCCTTGCCACGTGTAATGGATGGTGTTTGAGGAGCAGCACAAAACTTCATCTTAGTAAGGCAGCAATTATCCTGAGCTATTGACTGCATGATGATGATTTAAAGAATGTGATGAGAATTAAATATTTTTACATTCTTGTCTTTCATTGTTTCTTGACCTTGAGAAAAGTTATTATACCCTTTTTCTACTAGATTTTATCTTCTCTTTAATATGCAGGTGTTCTCTTTTTGTAGAGGAGGAAACTAGAGGCAGGAAAATTGTACAGAAGTGTCGAGAGGGTTGGTTTATTTGTGGGGTTTTTTTGCTGGTACCAGTTGTCTGGTGAAATTCATGTATATGTTTCCTGTGACTTTTCTTTTACAGGCTCAGAACAAAGAAACAAAAGTTCTGGCTGCTGCAAAGGTGATAGATACTAAATCAGAAGAAGAGCTTGAAGATTATATGGTGGAGATTGATATTTTAGCATCCTGTGATCATCCTAATATTGTTAAGCTCCTAGATGCTTTCTACTATGAAAACAATCTGTGGGTAGGTATTTTTCCTTTTCTAAATGTTTTTGCTTATTTCAAAAGGTTATTGAAATGACACTTTTTTCTTTATCAAAATATCATTTGTCAGTCAGATTTCTTCTGGGTTGTCACTGTTGGGATAACTACTCAGTTTCAAAATTAATTTGTAAATTGTGAATATGACATAGGAAATTGTCACTGTAGAATTGTGCTACGCTGAGTCATTTGGTCAGGGGTTTGAATCTAAAATGTGGAAATTAGCAGTTCATTTTGGTGTATTGAGAGAGTTCTCAGCTGGTGCTTATTTGTAACAGCAGGACTCAGATTTTAATTACATTAGCACGATTTAGAGTGAGGTTCAGAACCACACCTGAAAAAATAAAAAATGTGCTGAAAAGATCAGCTTGTGAAGTATGTACTTTAGATGCCAGTGAGTTTATCAGCACTTCCAGGAAGGACAGTTTACCAGGACTTGAACCATAATTAATTTACTTGAACCCTGGGTATTTGTACCTTGACGTGCAGTGAGCGTACGTGGGACTGCACGTCCCTGCTGTGCTACATCCTGTGTGTCTGCTTGGATAGCTTTAGCTGGGACAATACAGTTTGTACTTTTAGGTCATCCAGTGCAATATTTATAGGTGCTTTTGGGATGGTACAAAGAATACATGGTGGGGTTTTTTTTAAGAGTTTATACTTCAAAAAGATACCTAAAACGGGTAAAAGAAAATTTCCTTGGAAGCCTTACAAATAAGCTTTATCCTTTGAGCAAATGGTGGAAGTGTAATACCATGTTTCCTGATGCACATTTATTTTGCTAAGCTCAAAACTTGGTGATCTCAGTGCAGAGTAAAATATTATATAAAACAGTGGAATACTGAAAAAATTTCTATGCATAAAGGTCAGCATGAAAGCAAGTATGCACAGAGGCACAATATGAAACTGAGTGGGTAGGATTCACTGGCAGAATAAAGATAGAAGTAAATCCTTTGAAAATAAAATTGTAGCTACATAGTTACAGTGAAATGCAGGGGCTTGAAAGCCATGAGGATAATGATGTGGTAAATAGACGGAATTTCATGGGGGGAAAAAAGAGAGTGATAGTTGGACATTAAATACAGTTTTGCTTTCCAAGTTTAGAAACATGATTTCTCGATCGAAGAGACCTTTGTCAGACCAAACTACAAATTTTAGAGAAATAAATTCTTTAGGTACAATTTCCCGCATTTAACTGTTTGGCACACAGAAGCATGTAAATGGAATAATGTTTATAGGATTTACAAAGAGTTGTATTATATAATACATTTGTTGATACCATTGTGGGGATTAATTGCAATAATAATTTGAAGTATATGTGACATAAGTGGTGTATATATAAGTGTTGTGGTACAAGGTATACTTTGAGGTTTCCTTTTTTATGGGCAATTGCACTCTGATTTTAAAATTACTCCACAGGAAAAAAAAAGATACTATTTCCAAGAATATTGACTGTTGAGATTCTGACAAGAAATACTTCTTAGCTGTCAGACGGAAGATTATAATTTAATGTTTAAAGTTCAAATTAATAAAAAACACATGAGGAAGAGTGGGGTATCAGTCTTGGATAACATTTCCTCTTTCTTGCTCTCCTCATTTCCTTTGTCTCCCTTCTTTCTCCTTTGTGTATATTCTTTCTGTCCTTCATATCAGCATAGTTTGTGCTCAGAAATAATTGCAGTATATTTTTGTTTCAAATGGAAACTCAGAACTGGAGATAGACTTGTTCTAGTATTATTACATTCTGGGATAAAGGCCTTGATGCATTGTAGGCGTGAATGAAAATGAAGGAAAATTAATGTAAACATCTGAATTTAGTAATTTTCTGTAGCTTTTAAGAGTGTTTTGCCGTATTTTCATCTCATCTGAAACAATATAGGAGATAGCATCAGCTACTTGAAAATCATTTAGCTCTTGGACCTCTCAGTCAGAGAGATTATAGTATAGAAGTAGAGCTTAATAACCGAGAAATGAGTTTGCAGGGATTATGTAAATCACATTACAAGGAGGAGGTTTAAGCTGACTGTGTCATTATATTTTATAAGTTTTATTATGCTATTTTATACTTGGATTAAAACTTTTGTCTGAGGGTCTCGAGGGATTTTTCAAATAATTTGCTTGAGCAGCACAGCCCTACTTCTAGCTGGGTAACAGTACCAATATTTTGCAGGTTAGTAAAATAATTTGTTGAGGCCAAATAGTCTGAAACTCTCATGTCCCAGTAATGCTCCCTTAATCAATGATTCAGTTCAGTGGAACTATTTAATTTCTAATTTCTGGTTTTGGTTTTTTTGTTTATATACAGATCCTGATTGAGTTTTGTGCAGGAGGAGCAGTAGATGCAGTAATGTTAGGTAAGTAAGTTGTTTTAACTAATAATCCCAATACCTTAAAATGATAATATATACTGTAAGACTTGTTTCATATGTGTATTGTTTTGATATGCAAATATTTATGTAATTGGTGTGCTATAGGTTTTGAATGTTGGGGTTTAAAAATTGATATTTACACCTCTATCTTTAGTTTTTAAAGTGCTTATTTACTTTTCTAAACACATTTTTGTCTCGATTCTTTAAGTGAAAGTGAAGAGTTGTTCTCTGCTTATGGAGCTCTCTGCTGTCATAACATAATCTGTATGAGCCCTTTTCAGGATCTCATTCTTCCCCTTCCACTGCCACCTTCCAAATTACATTGTGATAATTCTTTATATTGCATCTACATTAAAGTTAGGGATTTTTCTCTGCTTATTCCTCAAATTAGGTGAATGCTAATACCAGTAAGTAAAAGATCTGGTCTTTAGCATCTCTATGTACCACACAAAAAAACCAGTCTCTAAACTACGTAGCCTTTTCACAGTTCAGATATGTAGGTATACATAATTCATAATGAGAAGGGGGTTGGGTTCAAGGAATGAGATCTTTACTGGAAGGAGGAAATATTCTAAGATAGAATTGTCTTCTGACATCTGATGCTTAGAATCTGTCAGATTAATTAGCTTTCCCATATATTACTATAGGGTTTGCCATGAACACATAACGTAAAATGCAAAAATGTTGTGATTATTTCCATCTCTCTCTTGTAGAGCTTGAAAGGCCGTTAACAGAGCCACAGATCAAAGTGGTGTGCAGGCAGACACTGGAAGCACTGAACTACTTGCATGAGAATAAGATCATCCACAGAGATCTAAAAGCTGGCAATATTCTTTTCACGTTAGATGGAGACATTAAACTAGGTAAGCATGTTTCAAGTAAAACTCTGTCCTGGAACTTGGTATGGTGTTTTAATAGTATTTTCCTTAGGCTGTAGTTTGTCAGAGTTCAATATTTACCTACTGAAATACCAATCTAACAATGAGAGGTTTTTCAGGAGCAAATGGTTTGATACTATCAAGGAGAGAAAAAAAGCTTGAGCAAATACCCTGACCATACTTGTCACATCTTTCATACTTCAAAATCAGCACAAAAAGTCATCATAGGTCTTACTGTTTCTTAGTACAAAGTTCCTGATTATACTTACCTTTACTGTGATAACATCAGAACTTGTCTTTGAAGTTGTTAGTTTGGAAAAGGAACATTCCTAACGATCGCCAGAAAGAGTACCTTATACTGTTGTCTCTTCCTTTATTGAGAGAAAAGTAATAATCTTAATTACCCAGCTTAGTTTTCCCATGCATTTTTCAATTGTTGCACTGAAATTAAGACAGAACAGTCTGGAACAAAATTAATACAAGCTTACTATTATTGATTTCTGATTTTTTTTAAATCTCAATTTAAGTAGTCATCCACATGTTTACTCTGATGAGCATTCATCCATGCACAACTGACAAAGGACTGCTGGTGGAGAATAGCATCCCTTCATTCAGCCAGGAAAGGGCAGGAATTATCTGGATCCGCTTTGTTTCAGGGGAAAATGTGTATAAGCTGTCAGCCTTTACAGTGGCTCTACCCATGGCACAGTTCCATGACATCCCTGCCCGTGCTCAAGTTTCAAACCCTTCCCTCTGAGTGGTGTGTGATCAGTTGTATTTCTTTGGATGCACAGAGGGCAAAGGTAAGGAGAATCAGAATATTGCCACGGGGAACTGGGGCTCTAAATTCGCAGCCTTGATACAGACATTCCTTTTAAATGGAAGCAAGAATGTCCAAATTCAGAAATATATCTCCTGCCTAACTCGTATTGAGCACAGTCTCAGCAAGGTACAGTGCACCTTCTCTATTAAGAAACTGAGAATATTTAGGAGCCTGCTTTGCTGTATTGATCAGTTCAGTGTGTTTGTGCTTTTCCCTGGATCCCCTCGTACAAGATTAATGCTTGTACACACAATCCTTGCATCTGGCTTTCTTTTAGTCTGCAGAGTACATGTAACTTAACTGCTGTAGCTTTTCTTTGAAGTCTGAACATTTAGTGATGCACTCGGGGTCACAGGCCTGATTTTTAAATGTAATAGAACCACTGTCTTAGTTTCCTGGCACTGCTGTAAAAGAAAACACAGATGATAGCAGGAGTCTCATGGTCAGAGAGAGTAATTTGTTTCAGTTCATTTCCTCACATGACCTCGCTTCTCCTCATACAGACTTGGAACTATTTTAAGGTTTTGTCAAGCTTAACTGGTACACAGCACCTTGCAGGCTGTCAAGATACTACTTAACAGTTCAGACCACAGGGAGATTTCTTCCACACGTGCATTTGGTGATGCATTTTGGTTTGCTAATTAAGATTTCTAAAAAAAGACTTGATTTAGTTTTGAAAAATGTACAGCATCCTTTGAAGGAGCTTTTTATTCCTTTTAAACTACTTGTATTTGGATTCTCTTATACAAAGGAATGGGTAATTCCTTGTTTTACAGATATGTGAATGGCAGGTAAATTTTTTTCATTACATTTTATTTTGATATGGATATGAGTTTTATTATTTCAATACCTGTAGCCCCTCAAAATTTCAGGTTTTTTGCATTTCAACCAATAGATTTTAGTCCTGATTTTTTTTTCACAGAGCAAAATTAGACTTCTCAAGTATTGAGCCCATCAAGTAATTTTGAACAGATTAAAGATGGCAACATATGGCTATTTGTCCCTTTGCTCTAATCTCTAGATCTTCATTAACAAAATTGCGTCTGTTATAAGCATATAACACTTACTTAAATGTCATCTTTTTTTTAAGTGAGAGATGTAGTGCTTTATAAACAAGTAATTGCAAAGAGATGAAGTTGTTTTTTGGGTAGATATTACATGAAAGGTGCATATGCAAGCTTTCAGATATTTATTATAAAGTGAAAACTCATGTGGAAAGAAACCTGTAAGATGAAGGGAACGTGTAACTTCATGAAAATTTCAGTCCTGAAATTAAAAATTGAATGAGTTGTTGAATTAATGAGATAGTTGATGTCATCTTTGATGTATACAGACTTTATAGGCTAAAGAAATTAATTTTTAATTAAAATAATTTAATGCACTTTTTCCTAATGCACAGTAAATACATATTTTGCTTTTGTACCACACAGCCCAACAATAGCATTTTGGTTTGGGGTTTTTTTAAGAAATGTAGAATAAGTTTTATTTAAGATCTTTTATTATAAATGCTATAAAACCTTGGCACTCGGCTATTAGAACACAAATATTTTCATCTCACTTTGAATTTTAAGAGTGTTTGCTCTGGAACGTATACATTTTAAAAGACAACTGTAAAGTGAAAAAAATATAGTATGTTTTCCACCACCCTGTTAATAGTATTTTACTGTTTGCTTTAAGCGGATTTTGGAGTATCAGCTAAAAACACCAGAACAATACAAAGAAGAGACTCTTTTATTGGTACACCATATTGGTAAGTGCACTCTTTTGCTGACTTTTTAGTATGAACTAGTACCTTAATGTTACTTTTAATTTGATATTACAAGCTTGAAAATATTGTGTAAGTATACTGATGGTAGAATGTGCTTCTGGAAATGCTTCAGTGAATGTCTGTGTTTAGAACTGTTCTCAGAACAGATCCAAAAGCATTTTCTAATCTGAAACTTTGTTGCTGTCTTTGCAGGATGGCTCCAGAGGTAGTAATGTGTGAGACCTCTAAAGACAGACCTTATGATTACAAGGCTGATATCTGGTCTCTTGGCATCACTTTAATAGAAATGGCTCAAATAGAGCCACCTCATCATGAATTAAATCCCATGCGAGTGCTGTTGAAAATCGCAAAATCCGATCCACCGACATTGGCACAGCCTTCAAAATGGTTTGTATTTTATTGACAGCTTTCCCACCCCAGTCTGAGTGCAAGGCACGCCAAGTTGTCTGTTTGCTAAACCTGATGAGCAGAGCCCTGTGGACCTTTGTGGTGTAGCTTTATGCATTAAGGCAGGTGCATACATACCCTATATATGTTGTTTGTGAGTGTATACATATATATGTATTCTCACACAATTGGAACTCTGTTTTTTTTTGTCATAGTTCTATATAGAAGCTTTTATACAGAAGTATTTTACAGGTTTTTGCCTTAAAATGTGTGTGAAATAGCTTTTTTACAAAAGTAGTAAACAGACTTGAAGGCCATCTAAAAAAGATGGCTGAAAGGAAACGAAAGCATTTTTATACCAAGAAAATATTTTTAAAAGCCATTATCTATTTGGTCAATTTAATATCTTCACATGATTCAGTTAGTGATATAGCAGATGAGATGTATTAATAGTCCAGAGCAAAAGGTAAATTCTTTTGTTAATGGACAAACCTTTTAAAGATTGTATTTGTGCTGTATTTGGTCTTGGTGTTCCTGTACTCTCTTTGTATTTTCCTGAATCACTAGCAGGACTTGGAGTTGTAGTGTAGATTCATGTGAAGTTAAAGAATATTTCAGTTTATATGCCAGTCTGATGTTAAAACAGAAGAACAACCTCTGCCTGTTTGTTGTGTGTAGGTCATCAGATTTTAAAGATTTTCTGAAGAAATGTTTGGAAAAGAATGTAGATGCAAGGTGGAGTGCAACTCAACTTCTACAGGTAGGAAGAGTTAATTGTTCAGAACTGTTGTTTAAAGGCAAGCATATTTTGTATTTTTTTAACAGCAGAGCAGTATTATAGTAACTAAATATTTTCAAATTAGGTGTTTGCACACAATCTGTTTTTAAAATTGATCCTTTTTTGGTAAAATTTGATTAAATGATGCCAAGCACAGATCAAGTTATTAGTTCAACATATTTTGCTGTAATTTAACTAATTAATTCGTGTAAGTAATTATACTTTGATACTTACAAGGGATGAAGGAGTTGTTTACGTCTGTAGCCAGTTGCTGACAGGTGTTCTAAAAGCTTTAGTGCTCAGCCCTCCTCTGTAATGCTGTCACTGCAGAACAGCTGAACAGGAATAGATGTGACCAGGTACATTTGATTGTGTTTAACGTCAGCAACCATTTGCTTTATCCACAATCTGTCTGGCACATGCTGAATAGATTTAAGCAGCAGGGCCAAGCAGAGAAAGAAGATTCAGGCAGTAGGAGAGGAACAGGTACCTGTTTGCTCTTAAAGAAAAAGATAGAATTCTAGTTTGTGTTAGGAAAAGTTGTTAAGACAAAGCACGTTTTTTTCTAGAAAGAATATTTTCTAGATAAAGCTTGTCAAGAAGTAATTTAACTGTGGAACTAAAATGAAACTTAATTCCAGGAAAAATAATCTTTTTAGAAATATTTCTACTTCTATTCTTTGGATTGTGAAAAAGGTCAGTATAAATGAATAATTTGTATTTTTAGCAAGTTTTTTAGTCTTTTTATAAAGTGTATTTGAATACAAATGTTTTGATTTTAAGACTTAAGCAGAAAAAACCACATTAGGACAGTTATGATTAATGTTAATTGTGAATCTTCCAATGTGAGAGAACCAAAGTAACACTTCTCTGAAGTTACATTTCTTTCAAGTTACGATTTTCCCACTGTGTACTATGAAGTCCTCACTTAATACTGTGCTTATTTTTTTTGTTTTCACAAGCATCCGTTTGTTACTGTTACTTCAAATAAACCAATAAGAGAGTTGATTGCAGAAGCTAAGGCTGAAGTTACAGAAGAAGTTGAAGATGGTAAAGATGAGGATGAAGAAGAAGAAACAGAAAATTCTCTGGTCAGTTTAAAATTTACTTTTTTAAATATGTGGTTGCCAATTTCCCACCGAGAATTCGGTTTCAGTTGTATTAGCCCAACTTCGGCATCAAGTCTTCTAGGAATAATATCATAAACACATTCTAACCTTATTACAAAATAGGTAGTCAGCAATTTCAAAATTAGCATGTTTGAACTCCTTAAAAACTGCTAATAAATAATAGCTAATAAAGAGTAACATCTTCATTTTTTTACACGTATATGTGATATTTTAAAAATGGCATACTGATTTTTATATAAATGGTTTTAAGTCATAATGACTGGGTGAATAGTAAACATGGATTCCATAAAGTGTTTAAAAGATTAAGAAAGGTATTTGACTATTATGCTGTAAACTAAGTTTGTGATTTTACAGCTTGGCTATCAAAGAAAAGGAAGAAATCACGTATTTTATAATGAATGTAGTTCTAAAGATGCTGTAAGAATCTTACAGCGTGAGTGTGGTTGCTCAGAGGGAAAGCTGAGATGCCCAGGGATGGGGTGCAGGTTGCAGAGTGCTCAGGCTGTGTGCTCCCTTGTGCCATCCAGAGCTGCTGTTCCCTGCACTGCTGGAGAAGCCAAGTGCTCGAGCAGGAGCAGGTGCCTCCATTCCCTCCTCGCCCATCAGCACGCTCCTCACGTCCCCTGGCCTTCTTACCACGTTCCCACTCCACCCTGCAGTCTCCAAACGTGCATTTCCACCAGCTCCCCACTCCTGTGGATCATCCACCACCTCCTTCTGCTGCTAAGCCGTCGATCCCAGGAGGGCTGGAGTGAAGTCCACCCTGGGACGCAATCAAGTATCTCACAAGCAGCATTGTAGGAAAGTATGAGATAAAGGCCTTCACATTATTTACTTGGGGTAGTTTTAAACACTCCTGGGAGATCAACACTAAACTTCTAGAACAGTTACATGAAGAAATACTTTAAATGCAATTTTGACTTAAAAGGAACTGTTTCCTGTATGCTTGGGAAATCCTTAAGGTAGGAAATGCACAATCAAACTTGTGCTTGCTGCAACAGCTAACTTAGGATGTTCCCCATGGCAAATCAGAAGCCTGATCTGCAAATTACAGGGTTCTAACAGTAAATACAGACAGACAGATATCACAATCACTTTGAAGAGTGAAAGGGCAATTGTGGTTAAAATGATGCTTTATTACTATATTCTTTTGGATGTCTCTATGGAATCTGATAACATTCATTCATATTCTGACAGCGGCAGTTTCTGCAATGAGGTAACTGTTTCTGTTCTAGTTCTGTACTGCCACTTAATCAGATCTGCTAGAGGTTTTCACCATTTCAATGGGGTTTCAACCATTAAAACCAGATGAAAAGTTTTCAGGCATTTTTATCAAAGAACACAAAGTGAAGCAGAAGGAAGTCTTAATATTGCATTTTATCAGTGCTACACTAACTAAAGCTACAGTTTCTTCCTTGCCCAGGTGGCACAAAATTGTCTTTCAGACAATTCAGAAAAAGACCCTTGAAGAGTAGCTGATGACCATGATCCCTTTCCCTTGATCACAGTGAAACTTTTCTGTTCAGAGCCTGTCTGCAGTTCATGCACTGTTGTTCTGTGATAGTCCAAGGGAAGGACTCTGAGGTTATCAAATTCACGTAACTGCATGTGAATACAACAATGATCTCTGTTCAGGTATTCTTCCATAAAACTGCTTTGATAAAGTTACAAAATGATTAAATGGTTTTCTTGCTTTAATTTTTTAGCAGTTACCTGCAGAGAAACGTGCATCCTCCGACCTTAGTATTGCCAGCTCTGAAGAGGATAAACTTTCACAGAATGCCTCCGTCCTGGAATCTCTCTCTGAGAAAACAGAAAGTAATGCCATTGAGGACAAAACAACTGCAGATGAATCTGAGGACCTTAAATTTAGGAAAATGGCTGATAACATACGCGACACTCCCGTTAGTGATGTGAAAGTGCAGAACGGTTCTGTGCCAACTGGTGAAGATGAGCAAGGCAAAATGGTGCCAGCAGAAAAGAATACAGAAAGCCTGGAAAAAATGCATGAGGATACAGAACCCCAGAAAGGAGGTAAAGAACTTGATGTGGAAATAAAGAATGAACCTAACTTAAAAATAGAGAAAGAAAATTCCGTGGCAAATGAACAGACAGAAGATGATAAACTGAAAGTAGTACCTGTAACTGAAAATAGGGTAGAAACTGAAGAAGGCATTTCTAAGGAAACTGGTGAAGAAGAAGAGGAGAAGAGAACAGGTCTTTTGGACAGTGAGGAAGAAAAGGTCCCTGCAGAAAATAGAGATACAGAGCAAAAGGAACATAAAGGTGAAGCGCAGAAGGAGGCAGTAATAGACGCCACTACAGAAACTCTGCCTCATGCTACAGTTAAAGTGTCCGATGAAGAAAAGGAACTAATAAAGCATGGAATTGACAACATAAAGGAGATAGGAGCTGTTGCTGAAACACCCATCAGTGATGGGGATAAAATACCTGAGCTGGAGGATAAGCCAGTGGAAAGTCAGGCTAAGCAGGTCCATGAGATAATCAGCTCTGAAGAAACTCTATCAGAAAGCCAAGATAAAGTGATAGAAGTAGACACGAAACTGGCAGAAAGTGAAAATGAGGGTATCAGTGATATAAACAGCACAGAGGAAACAAAGATCAAAGACTCTGGAAAAGGCATCGTAGACCAGAAGGCATTACAGAACAAACCTGAGGATATTCCTGATAATCTGGTGGATAAACTGACTGGTATGGACCAAAATTCAGGAGAGCACAGACCTGAGAATATGCAGGAAAACAACATCCAGGCAGACAAAGAACATCTGGAAGTTACCTCTGATGAAATAATGAAGAATAAGCTTCAAGATGCTGTCAGTGAACAAGCTGATGACTCTGAAGTCACTCCAGTCCCCAGTATTAGTATTAGCACTGAAGAAAATGAGAAGGTCAAAACAGATAATCAAGGCAATACTGAGACTTTACAGCAACTGGATTCGGAGAATTTGAAGGAAAATGATGCAGATTCAGGCACTGGTTCTACAGCTGATAACAGCAGCATTGATTTGAACTTGTCTATTTCTAGTTTCCTTAGTAAAAACAAAGAGACAGGATCAATATCTTTACAGGTAAGCATAAGCATATATTTTTTAATATAAAATGTCATGTGAGTGTAACCCTGAAATTATCTCCAAGTGTTACCTTTGCTACAAAGAAAAGTACTGAGTGAGAAACCAGTAAGGCACATATATACAAAGCTTTGTAGAAACCAAAGTATTCTAAATTGCACAGTACAACAATGTCTGGATTTTGTGCAGTTATGCTAATTAGTTTCTTACTGTATTACATAATTATATAACCTATAACAGAAAGTGCAACAATATTAACATGGAGATTTGTAAATGGTTGTAGCTCAGAGCTGATACTCAAGAAGACCAGCTATATGCACAGAATTCCTGTTTAATGGGAAAAATCTCTTGGAACATCTAATCTTATACTGAATTCCTGTCACTTCTGTCTCTCTGTTTGGATTTGGGAGACCCAAGGCAGACATTCTGCTGGATTTGTTTATTCCAATCAGTGTTCTCCTGTGGTTGTACTGTGTCCATGCAGATATGTCACTATGAATGAGCTTGCTCAGAGGAAGCAAATTCCAGACTATGAACTTTATTTGTAATCTTTGTATTAATATGAGTATAGATAGCCATGTTAGGGTAGTAACTGTGTAACGTGGGCTTGAATGGAGAAAAAACAAACCCAGAAAGACAATCAAACAAAAAAATCATAGGTTGGCATAGCTGTGCTAAACATGAGGGTGTTTGCAGTCGCCCTGATGCAATGGAGATGATGCAGTTTCAGCTGGGATCCCTCTCTTCTTGTAATGAAACAACAGCACTTCTGACAGCTGAGACTTTTCCACTTGTCAGTAAGATCATTATATGATTTTTGCCTAATATATATCAATAACAAAATTAAACTCACTTGTTTATGTCCAAAGCAGAAGGAAGTAGGTGAGTAAATTGTTATCCTATTTCAGACCTGGTTTTCAGAATTAAATACTTGCTGGTGACTGGGGAAATCATGGTCTAAAGCAAACAGTAAATGCAGCTGTATTCAGCTCTTGAAAATAAAACTGCATCAGTTTTATTTTCAAGCATGTGTTCAGAGTTTATCTAGCTTAATTTTTTTTCTTCTGGTACTTTGGACAATCAATAATTGCTGTTTTTCTTTCCTTACTAGAAAGTTTCAGTTTATTGGAATTTTTCAAATTCTCACTTGATTAGTGAGGCAACTGATAAGTGAGAAGGACTCTTGATTACTATACAGTAGACATTCCCAGAAATATTTGATATAATCTAATATGAAGAAAAAGGGGGGAAAAAGAATATAATGTAAATGAATACATAATAACTTACCAATGCTTAATTTAGGAAACTAGAAGGCAGAAGAAAACATTAAAGAAAACTCGGAAGTTTGTTGTTGATGGAGTAGAAGTGAGTGTAACCACATCAAAAATAGTTACTGAAAATGACTCAAAAAGTGAAGAAATGCGATTTCTACGGTAAGTGTTTCTAAAAGTAAAATTTTCAAGAGGTTAGCAGCTGATTTTTTTTTCTTTGAATAAAAGAAGGGGGCTAATGATCTTATTTAAGTTATATTTGGGGATTAATCACTTTTAGTAGAAGTGAATGTGAAGTGTTTCTTATTAAGACAATCAGTTCAAAACTAGTTTTACTGGGCCAAAGTTGTCAATAGTTCTTTTTGTCTTTTGTCATTTTCCACTTCTTTTGTTTCCCCATCAGTATTAAGTGTTCTTTGTCCTTATTAGACGTCAAGAGCTCAGAGAGCTGAGACTTCTTCAGAAAGAGGAGCAGAGAGCCCAACAGCAGCTCAGCAATAAGCTTCTGCAGCAGCGAGAGCAGATGTACAGACGTTTTGAACAGGAAATGACAGTGAGTTTCTGCATTTTGGTGCTCTTAAAATACATCTTGATGGAGTAGGCAGAGTAGTGCAAACAGCAATCAGGTGTTTCCTGCCATGATGGCTCTAGCTTAGCCTTTGCTCTTAAATAAAAGGCAACATTTTCCATTGTGGGGTGACCGGCTTGTGCAGAGGCTTGCCTGCCACACCGGTCCATCATGGCCATTCCCTGCTGTGCTACAGCACTTCACTTAACAGGACTCAGCTTTCTAAAAAAAAGGTGCCAAATTATTTTTACAGAGTAAAAAGCGACAGTATGATCAAGAGATAGAGAACCTGGAAAAGCAGCAGAAGCAGACGATCGAGCGTCTGGAGCAGGAGCACACAAATCGCTTACGGGATGAAGCAAAGCGCATCAAGGCTGAGCAGGAGAAGGAGTTGTCCAAGTTCCAGAATGTGCTGAAAAACAAAAAAAAAGAGGTAAGAGATGATGATAATATAGAAAATAACGAGTATGGGCTTAGCAAACAGTTGAGATTAGGTCTCCCAGAAGCCTTGTCAAGCCCATGCTGTACTGAGGTTTGGAAGTGTCACTACCAGTCAGAATTGTTTCATTTGTTTGTCTGCCTAAAGTGATACACAACCAGCTGACAGGAAGCTTGAGGTATTGACTTAATCTAGAAAACATCACCAAGTTAGAAGATTTAATTTTTCACAGAATATTTAATAAAATATTTTCTCTCAAATATTAAACCAAGAAAAAGTATTTTCATAAGGATTATGAAAAATATTTGAGATTTCTACTTTAAACAAAACAGCTATAGTTACTTAGTCTTGATTTCTACTGTGAACCACTTTAATTTCAGATATGTTTTGGTTTTGTTAATTTGTTAGATTTCTTTATTGAATGTGTGCTGTAATTGTTTAGAATTTCTTTCTATGAAGCGACAGCAGTAATATGGGTTTGGTTTGTTAGCTCAAAAAGGAAACCCAGGAGAGAGAAGTCCGGATAACCTAAAATATTTTACAGTTAATTTCATAAATGGCATACAGTTAAGGCAAAATGAATGACACCGACAACTTGTGCAATTAATTTACTTGCATTGGATTAAGAAAAGGTGATATGTTTCCATATGGATTTTGCATCTTAAAAGCTGTTTTATTTCATTTTTGGTTCAATTGTGTAGTGCCCATTTGTATATAAATGGCCCTAGTGTTTGCTCTAATAGTTATTAGACTCAGAGATTTCTTTAGAAAGCTGAACTGTCCATGCTTTTGCATAGAATGATCCTGTAGCACAGAAGTGCATTAAAAAATAAGTTGTATTCAGTTTGAACAGTATGCTCATATGTAAATAACAATTTTTCTTCTTTTGCGGTACCTCTTGCATTTTGAGTCTCTCTCTGTTCACTGGTGATTGGGTTCTATGTGGGAAATGGGAAGAATTTTACATATTGCTCTGAGCTAAAAGCAGTTCTTTCATGGACACAGGAATAGCATGTGGTGATTTGGACTCTGTTTTCTGATGATGCTTCCACTATTAAACAAACAGGCATTTGTCTCTGGGTGCATAGTTTTGTGTTTAAAGCTTAAAAAGGCGATATAGTGTGAAGGAAAATGCAGCTGCTGCTCTAAAACTATCCATGTTATATTGGAGTGTACAATGCTATATTTTTGTAATTCTGAAAAACAAAACTCATCAGCAAATTAACAGATTAATAGTCAGTTGATTTAGCCAGGTTATATTTAGAATCTTTCTGCTAGTCTAGTCTAATTCACCATGTACCGAAACACGTTCCATCCCAGCATACGTGTCATGAAAAGTTTCTTGAAAACATTCTTATTTATTGGTGGGTTTTGCTTTAAATTCTTCAGAACAACTTACAAACAAATAATGTTTTGTTTGCTTGTATGATTATTTTAAAGACATAAGCTGTGTAGGTGTCATTTATGGTCAGAGGCACTAATAAAGCCATCTTGTAAATTCAGGTTAGAGACAGAACCAGAAATAGCTGGCTTTCAATGGAAGTTATTTTAAGCTTCCAACTATTTTTCACAGCTTTATGAGAGGTAACATACTCTGTAGTCCTCTTGCCCTAGTGATTCAAGAAAATACCACTTTTGCAGGTGGTGGTTTTCTTAACTATTGACTCTCCTGGCGGCTGCATGGAAGCACAAGCTAGGCACTGCCATTTCTGAGAGCGATGGGCAGCATTTGCATGCAAAAAGCGCTGGCACATCCTTCCTCTCTGCACTGCTGGCATGCATAAAGCACCTATTGTTCCTTCTCTTTTCATTAAGCTCTTTTCACTAAACTAACATCCCTGCCACTGAAGTAATGCATGCTTCCCAGTACCTCTAGTGCTTGACCTGCATGTCCCTATGTTCACAGTAATGCTTGCTGTGGAGACAAAGTGTTCTTTTTGCCACCTTCTGCATGCTTATATACACTGTAGGTTTTATGTGAAGTGGAGAAAGCACCAAAAGAGCTGAGAAAAGAGCTCATGAAACGCAAGAAAGAGGAGCTTGCACAAAGCCAGCATGCTCAGGTAACAACGGCAGCTTCAAGCTACTAAAATACAAAAAGCAGCAGTATTCACACAGCTTGATGATTTTCACTTCTTGTTGTTGTTGAGTGAATATGGAACTTAACTCAAACTAACCCTACAAACTGCTCTCTTTCTTCGAGTACTCCCATGTCACATCTTAGACTTAACTGGGTAGAAATGTAGGAGCAGCTGTTGCCAGGTTTGTACTGTCAGGTGTAGTATGTTGTGTGCTCTACTGACAAAGAACGGTATTTTTCAACAGCAAGTTTATTTACAGTGCTTTTACAAGTGGTAAGTACTCCACGGGTCCTTCAAATTTTGCAGGTTTATAGTCAGGAGGAAGTTTTGAACTACAAAAGTGCAGAGGAGGAAAATGTATATAATATGTAAGCATGAGACATCCTGTTTATAGGAGTAGAACAGATTAGGTAAAATGTTATTTAAATGTCAAAGTGTAGGTGTATGGAAACTTTACAAAACATCATCTGTGATTTCATGCCTTCAGACTTGCTGCTTTTCTCTGACCCAGCTAGAAAGAGGGCTAGTATTTTAGAAAAATATTGGCTTTGTGACGGCCACAGCTTATCCAGAGTGAGTTTGAACCACAGCAGAACAGGTTTGGATTGAGTAACTTAAAGATTAAATGTTTATGTGAGTGACCTAGTAGAAAATAATAGCAACTTTATTTGATTATGTGTTTAATTTAAGCGGGGATTTCCCAGGATAGAAAGTGATTGACTTGTAGCGCTTTCCCCATACCAAAGATACCTGTCTCTAAACTTTTTAAGGAAACAAAAATCTAATTTTTCACAGTGTTTGTAGTGACATGGTTAATTTCCTTTGCTCGTTTCAATTTATTGAAGAGAGGTGAAAGAAAATTTTAAATGTGAAATATCCTTACTTGGAATGATTAGTACTAAACAAGGTGCATCTGTTTAGCTTTAGAATATCTAGAACTTCCATCAGCATCTACTTATGTGATTAGCCTTGACACTTAAAATGTTTATTACTAACGTACAACAGATCTCATTTCTTCCTTTTTTTAAGAACAGAAATACATTTCACTATATTATGACACAGAACTACATTGTGTCCCACAGGGTGTTGCTCAGGTTATGATTCAGTCTTTTCAGTTGTCTTCATGTACACTTTTCAACGCACAAATGCAGGATGTAAGTCTTAAAATGCAACACAATGAAACTTTATTTTCCTAATTTTCTGGATGTGTGTTTTCTCTTCTCCTCCTGCTCATATGTGCTGATCAATGTCACTGCTGTCTTCAAACTGGTTAACAGCAATTTAGGTCATTGTGCACTATCCATAGTCAAAAGATCCAAAAGACAGTAGTTATTCAGTCTGAGCAAGACACTGAGGGTTCACACATGGAACATGGTACTTGTTCAGCACATGTGAGAAACATTGTGTGACTTGTATGCTGTGTGTGCAGTGAAACCATGTATTTTAAAGATGTTTGAGTTTATTTTAAGATACTTATTGGGCATAACCAAGTGGTACTTTGAAAAAGGTTGACTGTGTTGCACTGTCTGCCTTTTAACCACCCAACACGTTCTTCAGTAAAGTTGGTGACGTTTATTTTATGTGATACTGGAGTAGATGTGGGAAGTGGAAAGGCCAGTGTGTTTCCTGAGATTGCCTGGTTTATCTTATAACACTAGCAGGTATAGAACTTCAGAAGAGTTACTCTGTAGAGAGAGCAGCAATGATATTTATATGATTAATGTGTAAAGCTCAAGCGTAATCACTTTTTGACTGTGACTACACTAGAACAGCTTTCTCCCACTCCCTCCAAATCAAAAATCTCCCAGCAAATTAAACACTGTGTTAATTATGTCTACACCTGCAGAATAATAAACTTGTAGTAGTCTTTTTATGTTTTTCATTTATAAAGGGAAGAAACAGTATTTTTTGTCAGTCCATAAATTTGATTAGGTGTGTCTGACTTAATTTACAGACATCACCTTCCAGTTCTTTTTGTACCCGGAGGTCTGTCACTGTTGGGTTATTTCACCTTTGGTTTTGTGTTACCTGTCTCAGTGTAACCCTGCTGTCCACTAAGAGACATGAAAGCCTCATCTATTAATAACTTTCTGTGAAGATGAAAGCCAGCATTCTTCTGGCCACAATAAAAAGTACTTTCAACGAATGTTTAATTCCATTTGTTTTGTAGAACAGAAGGTGCTTCAGCTGCCCACCTTGGCTCTGACAACCATGCCACTGTCCTTTCTTTTGACCTTGATATTGTGATGGAAGCATCTGATTCAATTTCTTGTTCTTAAGGAGGGTGTGTGTGTGTGCACGTTTGCATGCTCATAGCTGTGGGTTTTAATTAGTTGCAAAGAAGAAAGGCAGCAGTAGGTCTTGGGGCACGGGAGGGAGAGTCTTACTGCTGCCTGCTTTTCATGATGGGATGCAACAGTGATACACCCGGATAGTGGGAAGATGCAGGTGATAAATCCCTTTGTGAGGAGCCAGCTCAGCTCGGGTGTGACCAGGTTACGGCCCTGCAGAACCATGGGGTGTCTGCACAGTGGTCCTGCAGAACTCCCAGTCTCAACAGCCCTGCCCTAAGGACAAGATAAACTATACAGATCTGAAATCCAAGTGTGTAAATAAATAGGCTTTAACTAACGACCCAAAGCAGAATAACCATACATGCCTTTATTTTCTTACATATATTAATAATAAACCCTTGATAGAATGAAATCATCTTTAGATTGAGTATTATCTTTGCTAGCTCTGAACCTGCAACTTGTTCTGAGGAGAGACAAGAGATGGAATGAGTTGCAGATGGCTGGCTAGTTTGTTGCCTTTGGTCTTATTTCTGAAGGTGTTATTTAAACATGAATATGCTCTTACCTACTCTGTACGTAGAAAATACAAAAGATGGATAATTTGATAGCCAAGGCACGCTAGCTCAAACGTTCATAGATGTATTTGTTTTCATATATAGCTAATGCTGAGAGAACTGGGAGTTTCATTAACATGTAATGTGGCTAGAAGAACCCAATTTAATTTACTTCTATCGGCTTTATTTCTATCAGGAGCAGGAGTTTGTGCAGAAGCAGCAACAAGAACTGGATGCATCTCTGAAGAAAATAATTCAGCAGCAGAAGACGGAACTGGCCACTATTGAACGAGATTGCCTCAACAACAAACAGCAGCTCATGAGAGGTATCCAGCACCAGGCGCGCTCTCTCTCTCTCTCTTTGAAACAGGCACCAGTGTTTTAGTGAAACAATGGTCTGTCTTCACGTTATGAAGTCAAAAACCTTCATGACTGATCTAAAATTGTAATAAAAACATTTGCTATGAAACAGCACTGTTTTTAGAATGCACTTGTAGGCCACTTCTGAACATACACCAGGAGGTTGGGAAGTATGGGATGGGATTGCTGTTCCTGAACTAACCTTCCTCTTTTTTCCAGCTCGTGAAGCTGCATTCTGGGAGCTGGAGGAGCGGCACCTACAGGAGAAACACCAGCTCCTCAAGCAGCAGCTCAAGGATCAGTACTTCATGCAGAGGCACCAGCTGCTTAAGAGGCATGAAAAAGTTAGTGTTGACTTTGACACTTTCTCTTGTGTATTACACTATCCATTTTCTTTATCAAGTAGTCTTAGGATCTCTCCTGGTGCTGTTTGTTTGCACAAGCCCACACAAGTATTTTGAAGCTGTTATGTATTCTGTTGAAATTAAAAAAATCTTACTCATCTTCCCTGAATACCTTCGTAGTATATAGAAGTATAAATAGTATTTTTCCCTTTTGATTCTTTAAAACAACCCACCAACCAGCCACAACATCAATTTTTTACTATAAAAATACCAAATTCTGCTTATCCACCAAAACCAATTTTGATTTGTGTTTAAACAAATCTGCTCAGAAGTAAATCATCCTGGAATTAAATGAGGAGAATGAACTGGATTAGCTTCTGGGCAAGTAGCTGACAACTGTCTCTTTATAGCTAAATCCTTATTTTCCACAAGGCATTCTGGTTTTTATAGAATACATGAAAGCAAATAGTTCAATTTCTGAAAATGTAAACCGATAGGGAGGTGTTTGAGGATCTCCTTGGTGATCAGAGCATGAGCAGCCTCCACTGAAGGCTTGTTCTGTCCACTCTGGTTTAACCCATGTGGGCTGTTGCTTTCCCCAGCTTTTGCAGCAAACTGCCCCTCCACAGCTGCAGTTGGAGTTCAGTTACACAAAAGGAAGTTTCTCCATTTGAATAGCAGGCTTTGCAAAAGTCAGTGCAAGAGTTGAGTAAGAGCTGTTAAAATATATGTGTATTTACATTTATTACGGAATTTTCTCAGGGTTGGGCAGAGCTCTCTGGAAGAAGCCCCTCCTCCCCACTGTTATTCCTGGGGCTGGGCGTGGTTTCTGCTGGGAGGCACTGACTCACACGGGGGACTTATTCATGAAAAGAGATGCACATTGTATAAGATCATAGTTACTGTGTAACATTTCCATGTGGTTAACATTTCAGGAAACAGAACAAATGCAGAGGTATAATCAACGCCTTATAGAGGAGTTAAAGAACAAGCAAACTCAGGAAAGAGCCAGACTGCCTAAAATCCAGCGAAGTGAAGCAAAAACTCGGATGGCCATGTTTAAGAAAAGTTTAAGAATCAATTCATTAGCCTCTCCAGACCAAGATCGTGAGAAAATTAAGCAGGTAATTAATAAATTAATATTTAGTTTTAATAGTGTAAATGCTAAATGTGATGTAAATGTGAGGATGGAATAGAGTGCATTCTTATGAGTTCTCACATGGTACCAAACTGGGTTGATGCACTGGATGAGGTCAGAGGAGATCATCCTTCCCTGCTGCTCTGGTGAGACACTTCTGAAGTGCTGGGTACAGTCCTTGACTTCCCAGTACAAGACAGACATGGATTTTTTGGAGTGAGTTGTGCAAAGGGCCTTGAGGATGGTTGAGAGACTTGTGTGTCGTGTTACACAAGGAGCCACCTGGGGTACCTGGGATGCTGGAGGAGAATAGGCTCAGGAGGGTCTTATCCATGGGTTCAAGTACCCAACAGAGGGAGCAAAGAAGGTGGAGCCAGACTCTTCCCAGTGGTGCCCAGTGACAGGGTGAGAGGCAGCAGCCACAACTGAAATACAGAAAATCCAACTCAACATGAGAAAACGTTTTTTAGTGTGAAGATGGACCAGGTTGTCCAGAGAGCTTGTAGAGATGCTCAGAACCCAACAGAACACAGTCCTGTGCAGCCTCCTCCTGGTGACTCTGCTTTGAGTAGGGAGGTTGATCTTTGCAGGTCCCTTCCAACCTTGACTGTTCTGTGATTCTGTGAAATATTTTTAAGGATGCTTGGTTTTTGTGAGCTTTTGAACTAAAACTGTAGGTATTCACTCATTCTTTAAAATGGAATGCTGTGCAGGGGTTGAGGTTTGCCTTCTAATGATGCACTACAGTCCCAAATCATGGTTTCATATGGTGAGCACTGGAAGGATGTAAAATGTGGAAAATATGGTCTCCTATAGCTGTGTAAGACCAGCCTTGACCAACGCTTGCAGCAGCACTGCTGTGTCACAGCTTCAGAGGGAGGTAATTTCAGGAGTCTGGAAGTGAAATGTGCTGCATTTTAAGGAAAAATCATAGTGCAGACAGAGAAGTGGAATTAAAACTGTAGGGCACTCCGTATGTAAGAACTTTAAAAAGAAAAAAATACAGAAAATTATCGCTTAAATCTTCCAGAACCATTCTTCTCAGTATGTGTTCATTCTATTAGATGCAGTTCTTTGACTCATGCAAACTGTTTTATTCAGAGGCACAATATAAATAATCTTATTTTTAATTTTAGTTTGCTGTTCAAGAAGAAAAGAGGCAGAAGAATGAGAGACTGGCTCAGCATCAGAAACATGAAAACCAAATGCGGGACCTTCAGTTGCAGTGTGAAGCAAACATCAGGGAACTGCATCAGTTACAGGTTAAAAATAGATGATATTAAATGACCATTCAGTGAGAAGACTTAGGTTAATAATGGATGCAGGCAAAGCAGAAACACCTTTTCCTTAATTTTTACTGTGTAGTTTTTTCAACTTTATTTTCAAAGGCCTGTAGTGCACTGCTTAGCCAGATTCATATGCTTCCATCAATTAATGAGGAATCATTTTAAATGCAAGAAGAGCATGAACCAGAAGCAGATGATCACTTCTGAAATATCTGTCAAGTTCCCAGGGCTATTTTCTGTAGGCAGCATTTCCTTTTAACCTGATTTTGCTGGAATGTCATTAATCAGAACAGAGGTACGCAGTACCAGGCATCACCCACAAGAAGTTTGCAGCAATAGAGGAATGAGGAGGTTTTTACAAAATGCTGCCATTTGCACTTGAGCTTCTGGAAGGTACTTGGAAGGAATCCTCTTCTTGTGATAAGGAGCTCTGATTTGTCTCTTTTGGTATGTGTTTTGTAAAAGTTTCTGCTGGATACCAGAGGCCAGATCTCCTTTTCTGTTAAATCAGCTTTTCCCAGTTTCAGGGACACAAGGCAGTTTTAAAGCATTAAACGATCACCTGCTGATAACCTTTGCTTAGAGAAACTCTGCAATGACCAATGAAGCTCATTCTACTCTATTCACTTTCTTACATCCTGCAAAAACAGTCCCTGGCTGTGCCACTAATATGCCCCAGTAAATCCCCAAGTACCGTGGGAGCCTTGCGAGAGTTTCAGCTCAAGTAAAATTGAGCAGATTAGGGCTGCTCTGAGCTTCACAAGGAAAACTGGCCCCTTGCTGCACTCAGGTCTAGCCAAGTGCTTGTTGTTCTTGTTGCTGTGGTTCTGTAGTCTGCATCAGACCCATTTGGGACCGGAACCCTAGAAACACAACCATTGCCAACTGCTCTTAAAAATGCACAGAGATTTGAAGCCAAATAATTAATTTTTTTCTTGCCATGCTTCCAAAGTCCTCTGAAAGCAAGGCAGATGCCTGGGTACCTTATTGAGAGGAATGTGAACCTGAGGTGTAGTTTGATCCTTTTCCTTTACTTAGGGCAATTCTGAGGCTGCTTCTGCAACCATGTTTGTCTCTTCTCTAAGCTCCATTTGTTTGTCTCAGTGGCTCCAAGAGTTGAAAAATTTCCAAAAAATAGCTTCCTTTTTAATGTAATTGACTTTAATAAATTATACAGACTGTCTTTAAAAAGCAAAGCAGAAATGCTGTGTGACCTTGAAAAGCATCATTAGGCAGTGAAACACAGTTTTGAGTAACACTCTCAGCAGCTGCCTTAATGATGCTCAGCAGTGTATTTGGATTTACGAGTGTTTCTTATCTCAGTTGGCTCCGATGGAAAGATCAGCTTTTGAAAACGCAGCCTGGTAACATACTTTTATCTTGTAATTATTCACGTCACTATTTACACGGAATAAGCTAATTAGAAAGAATTAGGACAACATATGTCACTGTACAAATGTTGAGTTGCCTAATCTGAATTAGTTTTACATAAGGATTATCTTGTTTTAAGAATGAAAAATGCCATCTACTGGTTGAGCATGAGACTCAGAAGCTAAAAGAGCTGGATGAAGAGCACAGCCAAGAACTGAAGGAATGGAGAGAGAAACTGAGACCGAGAAAAAAGGTAAATGGGAGCACTTCATGAATCAGGAAATTATCAAGGGTTTGATCTAGCAAATACAGACAGTACAAAAATATTGCAGAGGAGGAGAGTCAAGCTACTGTACAAAGCTGTTGCACTTCACTGCATAATAAAAGATGTTCAAAAATTGCAAAAGCTGAGCAAAGCTCGGGTGCACCAAAACAGGCTGGGTGTTACCAGCCTCTTGCAGGGCTCCCACCTGCAGCACATGTGTGCAGGTTTGCATGGAAAACTTAGCTGGAGGCAAATCTGGGGTTAGGAATTTATATCAGAAGCCAGTAGGTTACCACAAAAATTGAGTGATGTATAGCAGATATATAGCTGGTGGTAGAGGTTGGTGTTGGGGGGATTATCTTATGTTAAAAGGGAAAGTACTAGAGTTTCACACAGTTCAGAGATATATCAGACAAATCGTCTCCACAATAATGGGTTTCTTGTACTTTGCCTTGTTAATCCTGTGACAATCTGATTTTGGTTTTAGATGCTGGAAGAAGAATTTGCCAGAAAACTGCAGGAACAGGAAGTTTTCTTTAAAATGACTGGAGAATCCGAATGCCTTAATCCTTCAACACAAAGCCGGATTTCCAAATTCTACCCAATCCCCAGCCTTCACTCCACTGGGTCGTAACTCTGGGAACTGCTGTAGGTTTTTTCATGTTTGGAATTCTCCCTCCTTACGGTCTAACCCGACTCACCCGCGGTGTACGAACATCGGGGACCTCGCGCGTCTTGTTTTCGGTGGAGACAATCAGTGTCAGGAGCAGTTTCTTCGCTCCCCTGAACAGAAGAAACAACCAAGTGTTGGTGTACAATGGTATTGTTACGTCCTTCAGATGTTTCAAGACTAAGTGGGCTTTTTATCCCAGTTTCTAAAAGTATGTTACCTACGGTTCTGACTTTAAGCCTGAAATATTAATTATGCTCTTTCTCATCACAAAAAAATGGTTTCTCATCTGAACATTTAAATGGTGTAATATTAGTTCTGCTACTGTGTTTTTAAGCATCAGATTTCTCTTGAACAAGAGAATTCCACAATTGAAACTGCCATGAGAGGTTTAAAGTTTCATAAAGTTGAACAGTGTCTTCATGGCAAGGACTGAAACTAATTACTAAGAACATGCCAGTAATCAGAAAAACAAACCCTTATGTTTAAACACAATTGGCAAAAGCAAAAGCCTTTGCAACTTCTTTCAAAAGAAGCTGATCTCCATGACATGTTTTGTCCATTAGTTCCATAATGAAATGGGGTGCTAGTTTAATTAATACAGTGCCTGAAACACTTAGATATGCTGATCCTAGCAACGGGATACTGTTTTGTCACTTAAAAACACAAAACTCCTTAGCGTTGTTGTTACTGTACAAAACAAGATTTCTTGCTGCTACTGCCATTTTTGTTGTAAATCCTCACCCTAAAATATTTTGCACTAAAATATGTAAAGGTGAAAGAAATGCTAACTTTAAAATGCACAGTTTATTATTTTCCTTAGCTATTACATACAGGTGGTTAGTTCTACAATTGAAAAACTGTAGAATGTATTTTTTAGAAAGCAGCGTGCAAAATGCACATGGTTTCTCTAACTGTACCTGGAATGGGTAGAGCCATTGTTCTGTTTTTACCAAAGCCTGTTCATTTAAACTCCATGACAGAAGTGGAGGTGGATGGTCATATTTATAAATAACCATGGCTAAAGTCTGATTTCACTAGAAGTGTTAGATTCCATTTTCTTTTTTATTTTAGTCATTTTATTTTAAGGAAAGATTTAAGTTAAATATATAGACAAACTCCTTTATGAAGCTGGGTGTTTTGCTTTTGTGTTGTCACCTACTAACATAGGCAGGTTTTATTTTTCGAGTTCACAGATGTACCATAAGTTATTTGCCTGACTGATCTGCAGTGGAAAATCTGAACTGTGTCTCTTATAGCGGGGTAGGGAAATATAACTGTATTAGGTCATGTTTGCTGCACTCCTTTTGGTGGAGAGAGGTTGAGTCATATCAAGACAGTGGTATAAACTGTACTTGGGTATGCTGGAGCTCCATTTGTAAAATAGCATTTGCTTTCTGTCTTTTGAGGCCTGACTTTCTCTGATCTCTTTGGGCATCAATTGCACCCATTTTGTCTTGCTTGCTTGCATTGACCGTGTGACTGGTGCCCATTCCATGGCGTTCATTTCATGGGAACAGTGTTGCTGCATGGCAATGAACTCAGAAATTAACATAGGGCTTTAATCACCTGTGGTTGAAACCTTGGATGCTCAAATCCTTGGACGTTGAACAGATACCTTCTCAATGAAGACACTTAATTTCCAGCACAGTAAAAAAAAATTGGAAAATGCATGTTTTAATTTAAATTTTGTAGCTTTTTGATAGCATAATTACTTTAATAGCTAGCCTTAATTTCTGGCATTTTATTATTATTATAAATGTGTATTGTGTACTGTTGTAAATTCACACTCCATATCTAGAATGTTCTCTGTTGCTAAATGCAGTTTTATGAATTGTTTGTTCTGTAGGGAGAAAAAAGTCTTTGAAGACCTTTTGCTTTTTAAGCTCCACCTTCATAAATTGACTAAGATAACATTAAATAATCTTCATCTCTATTTAACAGAATTTGTTTGCAATTTCGTATGAAGTAGGCTCAGTGCTTTACTTGGGGAGTAGGCAGGGCAGGCAGATTTCCTCTTCTGGATTACGTCTACCTTCATCCCCATTAAATCCTCACAGGGAAATGTTAATAATCTTCTCCTTACATTTTTGGTAGTTTCAGTGGTAACTTGCTGATATATATTGGCATTCTGTTTACCTCTGTCTGAATCTCTTACATCTTTTATTTGAAGATCCTTTTCACACAGGCCCTGCAATCTGATCTCATTGTAAATTGCACAAATAACTGTAACTGAGCTCTGGGATGAAGGGAGGGATCGGATGTGGTGATGGAAGCCTTGCTCAGGTCTCCAGGTGGGGAGCCCTGTGAAGCAGTTGCAGCCTTGTGAACTGGGCTGAGAATTGATACCAAGCGTGAAAATATGTTTTCTGGGTGATAACAAGAACTAGCACAGGTACTTCCACATCTAGACTGATAAAATTGGGTTTAAGTGTTGCAGAACATGAGAGAGGTGTTACAATATTGTATCAGTGTCAGAAAATTCAATTCAAATTAATTTAGTCTCACATAGGCCTCAAAGACATTTCCTGAGATGCGAAATCCAATCTTGATATTATCTCATGTCACCTCCCTCAAATGAATGTTAGCAGCTCCATCTCCAGGGTGGTGAGGTAGCCAAAACAATGTACTTACTTACAAATTCTTACTGTTTGGCAGATCCTATTGTCCCTGCACGCTCTTCCAAAGCTGACCACAAATCAGCATTTGCTCACCTTTGTGTTTTACTACATTGTAAATTCTGTCCACAGGAAAATGAGCAAAGGCAATAAATGGATTGCAGTGCTGTGTGTGGGTTGTTCTCCTGTGTTTACAGCTGATCCCCACAGAAAACCTGCCTGCAGGGCCCCAGCCTCACACCATGTGCTTCCTGAGCTCTGAAAGTGCATTTTGGCACTGCTTAAGGCATCCAGAGAGATCTGGGGCTGAAGGTCTCTTACTGCCCCTGTTTTTAGGAGATTCTGCAGCTCCACTGCGTGGGGCTGGCTGAGGAAGGGTAACTAACCCAGGGGAAAATGGGCTGTGGGCAGCCCTTGATCTTTTGAAGTTCCAGGGGAACTTTGCTGCTTATTTTATGAAGAAGAAATACTCCAGCATTTGATCCTCTCTGATTCCCATAAAAAAAATTTTCCTCCTCCAAGCACTCTGCTGTCTCTGGTGTACACACGATAACTATACACAGATTGTAAAGATATGATACTGAAGTTGTTACTCTTATGATTGATTATGTGGGTCCTGATTTATAAACACCTTTTGAAGGAAAACCTTTATTTGAATTAGCACCTGAATTCAAATTCCCTGGTGGCAGGGCTGCACTGTCCTGACCAGCAGCATTTACACAGAGTGATTTTTCACATCACATTAAAAACTGATGTTCAGTCTGAGCTGCATCCTTTTTACCAGGTAATCTTTTAAGCTAATATTCTTCTAAAATTGCATTAATGGGTACTCAATATATAATCAATCACACAGTTAAAGAAATTATTCTTCTGTCCCAGAGGACTTTTTCTTAAAAATTGGAAATGTCACCCCTTATTTAAGACAGCTAAGCAAAGCAGCGATGAAATTGCTTTTGTCACACCATGTCTTTTGTGACAGCAGTATCACATAGGAAGTTTAAGTTGATTCTCCAAGTGAAACAGAATCTTGCCTTGCAGGTATTTCAAGCTTGCTTTGGTATAGGAAAGATTCAAATACGGTGTTTTAAATTCAGGCACTTGAGTCCACTTTTAGGTAGCCCAATTTTCAGAGCTGCTGTGCAGCTGCAGCTCCAAGGAGGACCTCAGAAATACATCCTTGCTGAAAACTGGAATGTGCAAATAAGCTCAGTGCTAGTTGCTTCCACTGATCCACTGCTTCTTGGTTCATCTGCTGTGGGGAAGACAGGCAAGTTTGAGGACAGTGACTCTGGTGGTTGGAAGAAAGGGCAGGGAGGAGTGTTTAGGACCATTACTGTGTAGATAAGTTCTCTGCTTTCTATGTTAGCATGTACACTCTGGTCATTTTACATCAAAATCTGTACTTCAGGATCTCTGAAACTTCTTTGCATTGATGTGTCCATGCAATTTCCCATTCCCAGACTACCTCTGCCATCTTCACAGCAGTTGGAAGTAAGATCAGAGAGAATTAACCTTCCTCGTTCACAGGCATGCCAAGGCCAGGATGCCCCATCATTTCTCAGTTTTGCGAAAGACGAGAACAGAAAAAAGGGAAGGAGAATACAAAGGAAATTATGGTGTTTCTTTTACAGAACTTTTACTTGTTCTGCATCCCCTTTCTCCAGCTCAGTCCTCGTGCTTTGTTTCTGTAGATCCTTTGCACATCTGGCATTCAGACATTTGGTGGTGCCAGAGGAAAACCCCTTAAGCATGAACATGCTCAGCCCAACCCATGAGAAAGGGCTCATGTGATTCCCTGTACTGAAAGCAGAAGGAGTGGCTGAGCCCAGGGTTACCCTGATTTAACAAAATCTTCCACAATTCCAGTTAGGTGGTAAAGCCTCTTTGGTAATGAGAATCAGTCCTAAAATGGTGGAAAGAACAGAAACTAGAAAGGGACACTGAGTGGCATCTAATGTTGAACTGTCACCCTATTTTCTGTCAGGAAGCCAAGCAGAGCAGGAGCATCCTGTGACAAAACACGCGCCTGAGGCACTGCCAGCCTCGTGTTCTCCCAGCAGTTTGTTGAATGTTTTGTGTTAACTGCAAACCAAGTTATTTTTGCCTTATAGAAAGCAACCAAAAATCATGAGATTGATGAATAATTGGCTAAGGGTCTCTGTACAGCTCGTGGAAGTGAACTTGCAGTAGCAGCCATACAACAGTTTTGGGATTTTTTTGGTCTTGTTTTTCAAAGTAATTTGATTTCATGGCTTTCTGTAGAATATTGTAATAATTCTGCTGTAAATACAATAAAATCACAGTTTGCTGAGAATGCCTCAGTTTTGTTGACGGAAAACTTGATGAAATACAAGTGGTTTGTATAAGTGTTTGAGTGAAGGGGACAATGTACAATGTTTAAAATAACTGAATATAGAAAGTATTTAATGTTGTGCCATTGTATTTACCATTGTACCTCAGACCCATCTCAGGTGTCTCACCCTGCCCCACAACAACCTGCAAGCACAGAACAGCCATCCTGAGTAGTTCAGGGATGGGGTTAAAAACACACTTTAATTTGGCTGTTTACATTAAAGATTATTTTTTACCAAAGTTTAAAAAACCAGAAAAAATACAAAAATATTTTAAAAGATAAACAAATTACGTTCAAAAGTGCTTCGGTTCAGTCCCTGTGCGTGTCTGTCTCGCTGTGCTGCTATAAATGGGCTCCACTTAGGGCTGGCAGAGCTTGTGGAGAGGGAATCCCAGGGCAGTGCAAGCTTAGTCCCAGGGTTTCTCACGGGGCCTTGTGGGCTGCATCTGATCCCTGACAAATCATGCATTTGGTGGGGATGGGATTGTTTTCTTTTTTTTTTTTTTGCTGCATAGTTGGCTAGTTGTTTAAAAAAAAAGGGTTTTACATATCTGGGAGTAGTACAAGAAGCCTGGACTAGGTGAGACAGGAAGCCCTTGTCAGCCCAAGGACATCAGCCTGGGAGCTCAGGGGCATAAAGCCAAACATCAGTAACAGGAGCAAACACTCACACCAGGGCCATGCTGGACACACACAAGAGACATTCAGATCTGAACTATCAGCTCTAAGGGGTCAGCTGAGCGGTGAGGATGTTTTAGCATTAAGGCAGTGAAGACTCAGGCTAATTCTCTACAGGCTGCTGGGAATGCTGCCCTGTGCAGAACTGAGCTACCTCTTTCCTTCCTTAAACACCAACACTTCTTCTTTTTCTTCTGCCAACATACGTTTGTTCACCTGGGGACAAGAAAGTCAAAAGGAGGGTTAACTGGAAAGTTCATGTAAAAAGACAAAAGATCCAAAACAAAAAACTGGGGCCATGTTTTCCAGCTATTCCCACGTGTTCCTACCTTTCTCTCCCTTCTCTCCTTTTGGTCCCCTGTGCCCTTGTCGTCCTGGTGGGCCCATTGGCCCAGGGTCACCTGAAGGAATGAGAAGACCAAGTTTGCCCTTGAGCACAAGTGACCCACAGACAGGGACAGGCCAGGGTAAGGGAGACCAAGTCAGGACAATGTTTTGGCTGAGATTCTGAAGGTGCCACCTTCACTGTGAGAGGGTGTGACCTCGAGCAGTGCTGTGACCTCTGTGGTCACAGTGCTGCTTACTGGGCATCACAGGACTGAAGAGGGAAAGGATGGCAAGCCTTACCTTTGGGTCCAGGATAACCCCTCTCCCCCTTTTCACCGGCTGGCCCCTGGATGGCACCATGTGCTGGAGAGGGAAATGAAGGAGAGAGTGAATGAGTGGGAAAAACCACTGCCCGCTCCAAGAAGCTGTGAGTCACACTGGCAGGACATTCCTCTTGGTTAGATGGGAATAGACTGACAGCAACATTTTTAAAAAGGGTTTTGGTCCTAACAAAGTCCCAAGAACAGGCTGTGATGTCATTTCACCAGCACTGCTCTGTCACTCTCTCTGGGTGTCCTGGCTGTCAGTAGGGCTGGAGCTGGCCCACACTCAGGGTGGGGAATCTGAGAGCAGAGTGAGCAGCTGGCTCATGTTTCTGTATGTGTGCCAGCCCAGGCATGTTAAAATGGGCCACAGATGTTGTAAGCACAGAGGCCTTCAGGGTTTGGGATGAGTTTCCTACAAATAGTGGGAAAAACTGATGTCCTTCCTAATTATAAGACTGCACCTCTCCAGCAAGGGAGGAAGGAGATGGAAAGACCATCCACCTTCAACTCTGCACCTTGACTTTTGTAGTGTGCAAAGGTGAAAAGATCAGTAGGTCTGAGACAGGTCGGGGAGACTGCATATGGACGAGCCAGAAACGCCAAGTCAAAATGTCACTTACTTCTAAAGAAGTCCATGAGGTCTGCGGTGACATTGCCATAGGCTGCAAAGACCTTGCTGATGCCAGGGGGACCAGGAGGGCCTGGGGGACCTGCGGGTCCCTGTGCAGTGTAAGACATCAGGTCCTGGAGAATACCTCGGCCTGTGGAATTAAAGATGTCATTTGAAAGGAGCTCTGGGAGAACTGTGGCTGGATGCTGAGGCAGAAGGTGTAAGGGAGAGCTGTAGGCAGCAGGAAGGGGAGGGAAGTGAACAGTACGACCAGGCACAGAGGGTTTGGAGTGTAGGCTGGGATAGGGAGGGTCAGGATGAGCAGGCATTGCACTCACTCTGCAGGCTCTCTGACACACGGAGTGCCAGCTCATTGTAATCCAGGGAACCGGTGAAGGAGTTGCTGAAGGATCTGCTCGACCCTGCTGATCTCCTGTGTGATTCCTCCTCTGTCAGCAGCCCATCGAAGGACCCATCAGTGCCCATGGAGGCTTCGTAAGCGCCGTTGCTGCCCATTGAGGCGTGGTAAGAGGACATGCTGCTCGTGGAGCTGCCGTATGAGCTGCCTGTGCCCAGTGAGCCCCTGTGGGAGCCCTCAGCACCAAGGGACCCTCCATGCAAGTGCTCAGAAGCTCGTAACCCTTGGTATGAGGAAGACATAGACTCAGACACCAAGCCACTGTCTCCTTTGGGTCCTGGTGGTCCCTGTGGCCCAGGGGGCCCAGGGGGTCCTGAGATGTAGCTTCGAATTTCATCACCTGCAAAAGACAAAGGGGTAACTTCAGGGACACTGGGCTTAGCAGAAGTCCTGTGCTATCACCTGGATGAAAAGTGGAGTGTGAAGTTCTGTCCCACAACCATCACAGTGACTCTCATCCAGTGCCATTTCTCAGGCAGCAGGCACATGTCAACCTTGGAATCTACAGATGGCATGACACTCTCCTCCTTCCCATCTCTTGCACAATTTTGTGTGCCCAATCTTGGGAGCATGCCCAATGATTTTGCAGAAGGGTGCACTCCTCAGGCCAATTTCAGCACCTCTGCCAAAAAGAGCCATTCTGTGACCAGTTTGCTGTAACTGAGGTGTTTTTGAAAGACTGCCCTGGATAACTTGCCAGAATGAGCTCAGACCACTGGTGCTTAACAGCTGGCTCAGTGCCACCTTCCAACCCCTCCATTATCCATGGCTCTCTGGGCAGATGTTTGCCAAAGGAAATGCTTCTCCCATAGCAGAACTCTGCTGGTGACTTTACCAGGGACTAACTGTTCAGCACAGGCCGATTGTAACTACCCAGTGCCTGTCCCTGCTGTCTCACAACACAGACTTTGGCTGGCAGTTGGACTGAGAGGAGAAAAGCCTAGGGGGTGCAGCACAATCCTGCATAGACCTGCCTACAGAGGGAAGGTGCTGCTGTAGCCCCAGTTCAGAGAAGGCTCCTACAGGAATGTCTCAGCTGTGGCAGAGCCAGTCATCTACATGAGGCAAAGTATGGCTTGGGATATGTGCAGGGAGGATAGATGGTGTCCACTTACTCTTCAGGTACTGGATCAGCTCACTCCTGAACTCGTCACTGTGGGTGATGTCAGCATAGGACAGGAGGCCAGTTCCAGAGAAGCCTGGTGGTCCTGGAGGGCCAGGAGGGCCTGGTGGGCCCCGGACTCCAGACAGGGAAGAGTATCCAACATCTTGAGAGAGAGGAAGAATTACTTTCCATCAGTGAGAGGACAAGGAAACTGCGCATGTCTGGGGATTTTGGAAGTTTAAAGGCTCCAACCCTGACTTCCATCCCTTTACAGATTACATTGATGAGAATTTTTTCTTTACAGTGACTTTGTTCCCAGTGCACAGTCACATCCCTGCTAAGCTAAATCTCAGCCTCAGTCCCTCCAGCATCTACAAACAAAATCTCCCTGCCAGCCATGAGAAACACAAGTGCTTACTTTGTAGGTAGGCAGAGATGTCCTCAAGAGAGGTGCCTGGTGATCCAGGCATCCCTGGAGGTCCTGGGGGCCCTGCAGGACCAGGGGGCCCAACAACACCACTGAATTCAGAGTCTGTAAGACACAAGGGAAGAAAATAAATCACCCAAACAACCATAACCCTGATGAATGTTCCTTGACAATATAGGTTATGCCAGATACAGCTGAGTATAAGGCTTTTTTTTTCTCTCCAGCATCTTCAGGTGCAGCTTTCCTGGTGCACCTCACTTCCCTGCATGTAGATGTCACATTGGAAAGTCAGATGATTCCAAAGACAGTAAAGTCCCTATTTTTTAAATATACTTTTAAAGAATGGCATAAGAAATGATGCCTCTATGCTGCAGAGTTTGGATACAACAAAGGGCTCCTTCATGCCCATCTCCAAGACAGCCCCACTGCTGTTGCTCCTCACAGGAGCATGGTGATCCAGCTGCAGCCCCCTGTGAAGTGTGCAGGTGCTAGGAGAGGCCTGCAGTACTGCTAAGGATGAAGGGCCATCAGAGGGTTATTTGTGATGATGGCCAAAAAGGGAAATTCTGTGACTAAGGCTGTAAAAAAGATCCTGGGGGTATGTAGAGCCCCATGGCAGGGGACTATAGAAGTTGGCTTACTTCGCAGGTAAGCTGTCAGGTCACTGTAAGATATACCAGGTGTTCCTGGAGGCCCAGGTGGTCCAGGGAGTCCAATGCTCATCCCAGAATCTACAAAATCAAACAGATCCACATTATCAGAACAGGCTGTTACAGTGTGAGCACACAGGCCACAGGGCTTGCTCACAGGCAATGCAGGAGAGGCTCCTGCAGAGTGAAGTGCTCCCATCAGCAGGCTGTGCCGGGAGCCAGAGCTCAAACCTTGTTCTGAACTTGTGAGTTTGCCCTGACAATTCCAACACAAGGACACCCACAGACAGGCAGACAGCAGGCCTCTGTTCCTGGCAAAAGCTCTGCACCCCATGAACCCGTGATGGGGTGGGGGCACCCCTGGACTTGCAGCTCAGTGGCGACCCACAGGCTCATGGAAGTGCTGCTCTCCCTGTGTCTGCAGCTCTGGGGCAACACTCTGCACTTTGTGATTTGCTTTAATGAAATGTCCCTGATGACAAAATGCAGCTGTCCTGCTTGAGCCATTGGGGTGCTGCCATTAAACTGCAGTTTCCTCCTGGAAATCCCCTCCATCATAGGAGCAGTCCACTAGTGAGATCTGGGCTCAAAGAGCAGTTCAGAGAAACTGAGCATGGACCAGGCTGTGATTTTAAGCAGATAGTTGCAGCTACCAGGATTAGGCATTTTAGCACTGCTACAGGGGATGCTCAAAGAGTCCTCTCTGTCCAACAGTTCTTATACACCATATCACCCCTTTACAGATGGTAAAATGAAGCAGAGACATGGAATTTGTTTCAACTAACTTTAAACTTCTAAGAGTTTGTTGCCTGAGCTGCCTTGACACAAAATGGGCAGAGACCAACCCTTTCACAGGGAGATATATCCTGACCACAGAGAAAAGGGTTAGAAAGGCACTTAAAGGTGTTGATGGGACTTCTAAGATGTCTGAGATGAAATTATGTTCCTAAACTCAATTTTTAACAAAGAAAGGATTCATTACTAGTCTGTGGATGGTATCTTAGCTACAGGGTATCTTTGTTCTCTTCCAAGTCTCTCACAGTCCCTGTGAGAAGGTCTCTGTACATAGGGATTCACAGTCAGCACTGGAATAGTTTCTACTGACTGACAGCATAAGCTTTGTGCTAGGCTCCCAAAGGAACAGAAAGAAACACACACTAATAAAACCATTACTTGACAAGTAGCTGATAAACCTCCTGGTCAGCTCATCATAATCCAGTGACAGAGACATTCCATCTCCCCCTGGCCCAGGAGGTCCCGGTGGGCCCTGAGGTCCAATGAGATACTGACGAATTTCTTCTCCTAGAAATGAAAAAATGCATCTTTTAAGGCTGTCCAGCTGCTGCACAAACACAGTGTGAGGAGTTCCCAGCCCATGAGCTGAGCCCCCACCACTAGGGAGACCATCAAAACCTACAGACACAAAGCTCCTTTCCTCCCTCTTTTCTGAGTGAATTGTCCTGTATACGGCGCCAGAAACATTTGTGAAAAGGCTGGGAACCTCCTATAATAAGGGTGTGAGGAGGATGAGAATCTGGATTGCTTAAGGGACCTCCTTGTGCTCTGTTTTTTTCAGGACACCCTGGACAACTTCTTGGGTAAAGGGAATGAAAAGCAGCTCAGCTGGGAAAGACCATGCTGAGCTTTGTGGCACTTCAGTAGCCATTTGGAGCACAGTGCTGGCCAGCATCATCAATACCTTCAGGGACAGACAAATGACATCCTGGAGATTTACCTGTCAGTCCACAGTAACTGTGTGTGTAGAAAAGAATACAGAGTTGGGGACCCCCTCACCTTAAGAACAACAACATAGCAAGGCCATGGGGGGAACATGGCGGGAGCTGGAAAGGAGAACACTCTGAAGCAGCTGCAGGTAACTGCAGCTGCTGACTGGAGACTGGAAGGGAAAGACAGATTTCCAGGATGATGGGATGATTTAGCCCCAGTCCCATATTTCCCTTGAGGGTCACTCACTCTGCAGCAGATCCAGAAGTTCTTGGTACAAAATGGATGTAGTTGATACTGAGCTAGAAAATGACTCATAGCGACCTGAAGAGCCTGTGGGAATGAAAAGGTTTTACATTAAGCAGGGTAAGACAAAAGGTAAGGAGGGGTCAGGAAGGGACAAAGGAAAGCTGACTTAATTAACTGGTAGCATGGCCTTCTCACGCCCCCAACTATGGAACAGCTGCTATCTCACACATCCTGGTCATCTCCACAGCTGTGTGCTCTCTGCATTTCTGGTTGAGATTGCAGGCTATTTCCAAAAGCTTTGGGAATTTCATGTACTTTAGGAGGGCCCCAAGCACACCACATATACTAAACAAAGCCACCTCTGTTTGGGTCTTGGGGGTGTTAAATGGTCTAACAGCAAATGTTTAATATGAGACTTTTGAAACAGCAGCAACTGCTAGTTAATCTACCCAGGCTCAGAGGACACCTCAGCTGTGTGGAGTCCTGGGCCCAGACTGCTGAGGATGAATAACCTGGTTGGGGTGCTGCTATTTAAAGACTTGTTTCTCCTCTTGTTCTCACCTCCTAGGTGCTTCACAAGCTCAGCTGAGGGCCTGACTCAGTACAGAGTTTACCAACATGGTACTTACTTGTCATATAGCTCATGACACGGGTAGCCAGCTCTGCATAATCCAAGGTCACCCCATCTGCAGTGGTGATAAGTCCAGGTGGGCCTGGAGGGCCTGGTGGGCCTTGGGCACCAGTCAAATAATGTCTGACGTTGTCACCTACATAGAAAGCCCAAGATATGCCCACGTCACTAATAGGGAAGACTGACCATATGCACAGACCCTCTTCCACCGACAAAGAGCAGGACAACAGAAGGACAGTTCTGTAGAGGCCACAGTGGGCAACAGCACTTCACAGTATTCAGCAGAAATAAGCCCAGAGTAGCAGAGCTGCTGTTTCTAAAAGAAGAGGGACAAGGGCTCAGGGAGCAAAAGAGAGATAGGCATGCAACTTCTGACCCACAGCAAAAATCTCATTATACTCACTCTTCAGGTAGTCAGTGATATACTGCTGAATCTCTTGAGATGAACCTCCACTTGGGCCAGGAGGACCGGGTGGCCCAGGAGGTCCTGGGGGTCCCTGAATTTGTCTGGATCCACCTACAGAAAGCGTTGTAAGAAGAAGGAGTGTTTTTGGCACAGTTGCATTAGACCATGTGATAGTAAAGTGTACTTGCATTAATCCCTTACCACAGGTCTGGAAAGACCTTTGGAAATCGAATATGGAGGGCCTCCCCCTGCATCTTTAAATACAGTCTGAGCATGGGCTACTTGGCAGTATAATGTCTTCAATTAATACAGCATCTTATAATTCAGCCCATGCAGGGCTGAGTCCAAAGACATTCCTGGCTTTGTACAGGCAGACCCGGTGGGTTTGTGCACTAGAGTGCAGTGCTGTGCAGAATACAGATAGAGATCATAGCTCAAGCTCATTACTCTAACCTCACTGCCCTGCTGCTCCCAATCTTAGTCAGCCTGGGCAGCACCAGTTCAAGAACCTGTTCACACAGAGGCAAAACTCTGGCTTAAAGAATTCCCAGTAAGCTGGAAAAAGAAAACTGTCATTTCTTAAATTTTCTGATTTAAGGCAAGCTGCGCAAAAAGAGCTTTTGAGCACAAATCCCATCAGCATTAGGTTGGCACACACACTGGTAAAAGTCAAAGGAGCTTTATCAAAGTCTCCACCAGGATATCAGCATTCCTTGTTAATATCAGAGCAATTATGGTCTCGCTTCTTACCTCGAGATGCTCCTGGGATGCCAGGTGCGCCTGGGACACCTGCATCACCTGGAAAAGAGTGAGGGAGACAGACACTTGTAATGGGTGTGACTACATGTTGCATACTTGGACATGTGAAGCAGTTGAGCTACATGTTGTCAGCGAAGCAACTACCAGCCCTTGCAATGACTGTCTTGAAGTGCCAGCTTGTCGGGAAAGAGCATAAGGAAGAGGCCATGGCAGCCTTCCTGAGCCTTCTGTGACACGGTCAAGTGCCTTGTGCTCACAGCAATTCTGTTGCTGTGGTCCTGCTTTGCCTGAAAAGGCAGGGGTGAGCACAGCACTAGTTCCGAAAGGAGTGTGTTACTCCATCCTTTAGTCTCAACCATGCTTGGATGTGTGAGGCCACTCCCAAAGAAAGAAAGATTTTTAACTTCACCTTTTGGTCCAGGTGGGCCTGGTGGGCCTGGGGGTCCTTGTATGGTGACTCTTTCACCTGCCAGTTGCAGAAAGAGAGTCAGAGATTTATAGGAATAAAGTATGTGGACAAAATCCTGGCTCCACTAAAATTAGGTTAGAATGAATAGAGCAGGATTTTGGTCCCTGATTTCAGACTAAGGACAATGAATTCAAAGGAGGAAAGGGGGCACAGACTGACCGTGGGAGGAGAAAGCTGAAAGGCCAGGATTACCCGGTTCTCCTGCATGAGACACAGAAATGGAGCAGCAGTCATATACCCAGGCAAGCTACCCTGAAACCCACTGGTATCTCCTGGAAGCCTCCTCACCTGTGAATCCCCGTGGACCTCGTTCACCTGTGAACAGGGGAGCAGAGGAAGAGTGTTAGGATTTGCTTTATTCTCATCAGCAACATCCCAGCCCATACTGCAGCATATCATCTTGGCCTTCAATTTGTAGGGGAGCAATGGGTAAAGGGAGCAGGTCCATGCTTCCCTGCCAGCTGAGAGCTGAGCTACACTTCATAGGGCCACCTCCTTGCACTGACATAGTCCACAGTGCATTTTGCAAAAAGGCTGTCCCCTTCAACAGCAAATCTGAAGCTCTGAATGTTCTCGAGTCTAATGGGCTTGCAAAGTTGGGATCTGAATACAGTGACTGCCTTGACACCAGTACTGGAGCCTAACAAATTTCTTTGACAAAGACCGACTTGTTTTACAGCATACAGGAGTCCTACCTAGTGACAATTGTGCTACCTTTCTCACAGACAGAGAAAGGCAGGACTTTCTGCTCCTAAGCCCTTCCTTCTTTTCAGTCTAAGGTGCTGAGATCCCTCTAGCACTTTGGTGAGGCAGCAGGATATACCCACCTTGGTCTCCCTTCGGGCCTGGTGGTCCTGGTGGACCCGGTGGGCCTGTGAAGAATGCTTCTGCAATTCAAACAAAGAGATTTCTTCATGACATCCAACAGAACATGACACAAGGTTTCTCTGGCTCCACTTGGGTCCTAGCCATGTATGTGCCCTCTGGAACCCCAACATAACATTCCCAGGACCAGGTGAGGGAATGAGTGCCAAGAACCTACCTGAGGACATGGATGATCCTGGTCTCCCTGGTGGGCCTGGAGGTCCTGGCAATCCTTCTCCTAGGCAAAAGGGACACAGAAAGGCTTCAGGAAGGATGAACCTCAGCAATGTAAGTGCATGTAAGAGCTGCTACATCTCCAGCCTTAGCATGAGTATTTCCCAATGTAGGCTCTTACCACCGTTTTCTTCACACATCTATCCCTGATAGTTACTTTTCACTGTCGTTTGCCACTGCAGCAGAAAAGGACAGAGAAACTCCTTTCTTTGTGGTACTGGCTGCCTATCCCATTGCACTCCCAACCTGCTCCCTTTTCCTAGTGAGCAGAGAGCAAGGAATGGAGTTCTGCTCCTGTCACGTCCTCCCACACCTTCCCTGTTCTGGCTGCAAAAGGGAAGTCTGTGTTACAGGATGGGGCATGGGGGTATGTTTCTCATTATAAGAACCTCCCCATCTGTCCACAGTTGAAAGTTAAGGTTGGACAAGTAAGAAGTAAATATGGAATTGATTGCAATTACTTCCTTTGGCAACTTGAAAACTTTGAGTGTCTTCCCAAAAGGTATGGCTTTTACTAATTAATACTCCTGCTAGAAACCCCTGCCAAAGTAAATGTCCTTTGTTGGGCAGCATCTTGCTGCAGTGAAGTTGTGTTGATACGAACCCATTATGTAACATTCTGCTTCCAGCCCTAGGCCTTGGAAAAAACCTCCCACTTTCCAGTTTGGTTTCAGAGGAACAAGCTCTTACCTGGGGGACCACGAGGTCCAGGGGGTCCCTGCACAGATTCACCTGATGACAAAAGAAACAGGGGTATTAGAGAATATTTACTCAGCATACTGCATGACCCAGAAATGTGTCATGTTGTGTGAGAATCCCCCTGCTTAGGTACTGAGCTCTGAATGTGACGTACCTGGTGGTCCAGGGGGACCTGGTGGTCCTGCTCGCCCTTGCAAATCTCCCAGCACTGTGCAAAAGAGAAACACAAACAAGGGACAATTGTTGCTATGGAACTACTGCTGCTATGGAAACTCTGTCAATATATTGCTGTTAGAAGCTCTTACAGTCAAAGGCGGACTAAGACAGGACCTGGGTGATCTAAGCCAAAGATGAAGCAGAGGAGGGAGAGGAGAGATGTGTTTGGTGAGGACCTGAAACAAAATACAGCGCTGAGCAGGATGGCAGCATATTGGAAACAGGGAGAAGAGTAATTGTTGTTGAGAGAGAGAGCAAAGGACTCAAAGGCTAGAGAAGGAGGAAAAGCACTTTCAAGGAGATGAAAGATTCTTTAAAAGAGGCAAGTTTTGGGGAAGAACATAACACAGACATTATTTAACAAGTAGCTGCACTGCGTTATCTTGATTGTACCGTGAGATGTACCCTCACCTCCAAGCTGAGGCACAAACTCAAAGTTCAGTGATGCTGAGATCCAAGACTCCTGAATGAGGAATTGGATAGTACATCTACATGTCCCCATTCAGATGGTGATCAGGCAAGGATCATTTGTAATTTTATGCCCTCTTCTATGTTGCTGCAAACTTGCAGAGGTCCCAGATCCTAGGAACACCAACTGTAAGTGCATCACATGCCTAGTGTTGCACAGAGCAAGCACTTTTCTTGGGATGTTCCTAAACCATTCTGTTCTGCTCCACTTATTTTCACCTTAATATTTAAAAATTTTACAAAATGTTAAATTTTTTTCATCTTAAAATTTATCTGTTCCCCTGTGAATTCATCCTTTAACTTGAAGAGAGATTATTTCTGTTGCTTAGATTAACATGCTTTTTCAAAGTGGTTCTCCTCTTATAGATGGCTCCATTCATATTGCACAGGGAACTGCCCTGTGTGAACTCAGTGGCTGAAAGTTCTCAGCTCTGTGAGTATTTCCCTTGTTAGTGGCTGCTCACCAGTCACCATCCCTCAGCTTCCCTCTCTGTGACACGGGCCTGATGCCATCTGCCTCCTTTTGAAAGGACTTTGGGATGCACAGATGAGAAGGAGGGCAGAAGAGGTAGCTGGCATTGCAGTCACACCACCAAACACAGACACACACACAGACACACAGAGACACAGACACACTTGCCCCATGTCACACTGAGAAGAGTTAGGTGCACCTCCTGGTAGCTGTGAGCAGGCCTTGAGGCTCTGACCCATCTCCAAGCAAAGGAGTGAAAAGACAGGGTCACTTACTTTGAGATGCTAACGATGAGACTTCTGTTCTGATGGTTTCTATCACAGCTTCACCTGGGGATCCTTTCTCACCCCGTGGACCTTTTACCAGGAAAAAAAAAAAGCAACAGAGAAAGGGAGTTATGTAACAGAGAGGGCGACATTTTGTACCTACTCTGACAAGAGGTTCAGACCTTTCTTATGAGAACTGGGAGCATGAACTCAGTCCCCAGATCTGAGGGACACTGCATTTAAATATGGAAATTACCGTCCAGTTTGCTCTAACAGGATCATAGAAAACCAGCTAATGAAGGTTCTTAGGGGTCAGCTCTGTTCAGGCCCTTCCAAACAGATGTCTGCCCAACTGGCAGTGCTTTCACAGCGACATTAATCCCAATTTGGCTCTAGTTTGTTCTCCTGCCTTTCAAAATGGCAGGAGGTATCCAGCTGGGCTATGTCCCCTATCACAGAAAGGCAACTGCACTTAAGAAGTGCCTTAGAAATACCAGCCCTCAGGAAAAATAGCATAAGAAAAAAAAGACATTTGCAGTATCCACATTACAATGGCTCTTACCACCCTCTTACCATCCCCCTTCTTCCCCTAGGAAAACAAAAAAAATTATAGAAATTCTTTACAAGATTAATTAAGCCAAATAATGCAACAAAATGAACTGAAAGAAGAAATCTGAGAACAAAAGGGAGAGGGAATGTGCCAAGGGCTTAGAGAATTAGAAACAAAGGAAAACTAATGAATTCCTTTCTCTTAAGAAGCATAATCAAAGCTGAAGGAAAATGGTACCTTGCTGTCCAGGGAGACCAGCTGGTCCAACAGGACCTAGTTTCAAAGGAAAAAAAAAGCCAAATTTCATTAGATTTTACTGTTGTATTTTACAATAGCAGAAAAGAATCAATAGGACTTTTATAAGAACTGAGACTATCAAATAATGTATTTTTCTACACAATTAAATGGAATTGCTGTGGGGTATGAATTCATCAGTGCCCCATGTATTACTTGAATTTCCATCATCTGGCAATTAAAATGCTTGGTGCCTCTTGGACTGGGGAAATAACCAGAATACCACTGACCACAACAGAAAAGGAATGCAATAGGCCTAACCCTCTTCTTGCATTCTCTACTGGAAACTGAGACTGGCTCTGCCAAACCAGCTCCAGGAGTAGCTCCAAGCACAGAAGTGCCATGAGAACCAGGGCTCAGGAGCTCTGCTGCCTGACACCAGCATGCTGGATAGCAGTGTCTGACCGGGACAGAGAAGTCTGAGGCCCAAGCTCACGCACAGCCAGAGTGTGTGAGTGTGAGAAAGATTTACAGATGCTTGAGTAGGAGATCTGCTGCCTTGAGCTCGAAGCTGAGACTGGAAAACAAGCACTTCCTGATTTCAGCAACAGTGCTGGGAAAGGGATTAGGCACAAGCCTGCCTTCCTGAGCAGCCAAAGAGCTTGATTCTAGTCCCTGGATCTGATGTGTCACTACTTTGTACTCATCAGTACTCACCTGGAACACCTGGGGGTCCAGTGGGGCCAGGTGGACCTGGGGGACCTGGTGGGCCTGGCAGAGTAATAGTTGATGAACCCTCTGAAAAAACAAACACATAGATTTGCACACAGATGCTTATATTTCCACATCCAGTGAATGTGTAACAAATCTATGCTTAAGGAATCCCACATCTATGGCACAGATATTCCTCAGACACAGGGAGCCTGAGTACAGGTCTGACACACAGTCAAGATGAATTGAGGAAGCAAAAAAAACCCCAGAGAAAACCCTCCTAAATCAAAAGTGTGGCCCCTCACAGCACTACATACCTGCACTTATGACTTTTCCTGGAGCTCCAGGTTCTCCTAGGAAAAAAAAGAGACAAAAGTTCAGCTTCCTTGTGGGAGGGTGGGTAAGATCTATAACAAGCTCAACAACATTGTATTATTAAGCATGTAGTTTCTGTTCTCTCTGCCCTTGATCTCTTGTCTGAGAAGTCACAGCACTAGAAGGTCAGGGGGGAAGCAAGAGAACTGTGCTAATCGAGAGATACCCTCTGATCAGCTTTCCAAGCACTACATCTGCCAGCATAGGCAATAGACTAGATTCATCCGAGGCAGGCACACAGCTTCCACTGCAGTCACCAGGCATCTTACTCATGCTCAGGGCAGAACCGGGCTCCAAAAGTTTTCTCAGAGGAGAGCTGGCATGCGAAGTCTCTCAGCAGATGGCCTCACTGCCCGCCGTGTACATTCAGGGAAGCTTTGACTACCGTGCTTCTCAAACCTTCCCTTCCCAAAGCCACTAGATGCCACTGTTGATCCAGGGACTGGTCAGTGGAGCTGCTAATCCTCACTAAAATGAAATCCTTAGAGAGAAAATGAGCATTAAGGAAGAAACAAAACTCACCTTTAGCCCCTGGTCGGCCTGGGTTGCCTGGAAGTCCTGATACGAGGTAAACAAACAATTTAAAACGGTTAGTGCAAATACTGTTTGCTGTATGTTTTTCAGGTACCCCAGCTGAGATTCACTTGTGGGTTTATAGAAGGAGCTCCCTACTCAAGACCCCAGCATTCAGCCTTTATAAGCAGGTCCCTGCTGACTTCATAAGCAAGTGGAGGAACAGACTGAGCTGGTAATGTCCCTGGGCTTCCCTGGTTCTACTGCTCCCTGGATGATGAGACTGCTTCATAGATTTACCTGTAGCTTCTTTTAGGTACTGCCACCTGTCCTGAGGCTCCTGGATGAATTCCCTGATGAACTGCCTCCCCAAACTACCTCTGCTTACAGATGTCACATCCCCTGTTTCCATCTCTATTGCTACATCCTCTCCCTTCTGCTTCTGCTGCCGATTAGGACTTCTCAGTGATGCACAGGGAACTGAAACATTATGTTTTGGGGAAAGGCAAAATTTCAACACTCAAAAGCCCTGCATTGCTCAAAAATTACACATCAAGCACAAAACCTGTCTCAAAAGCCAAAGGAGATGCAGAAACCTTGGGATATCACTTTGGAAGCCCTGAGCAGCACAGAAGGAGCATTACAAGGGTTTTTTGAGCCCATATTAAAGTGTGTCATTGTTAAACTGGAATATGGTGGAAAAGCCTACCTGGTGGTCCTTGGGGTCCTGTAAGACCTGTCAGAAAAAGGAAAAAACTCTTAAGATGTCTAAAAAATTTAATGTGGGAAAAGGATAAACAGGGAGAAAAAGATTACATTTATGTGAAATTATAGCACACAATTTGCAAGTGGTGGAAACTGGCCTAGCAACTGGTATGCAAATCAGCTCATAGCAACTGATGTTTGCACTGTGGGCAATTTTGGGATCATAAAGGGTCTAGATTCTCTTGAGTATTTTCCTTTCATCACCACATTAAGAATACAGAGATCTTCTGCCAGACTTAAATTCAAATTAAGAGTCGAAATTGACAAATACATCTGTGTTCCTGATGGAGCAAAAAGCATTTTTGTTCTCTGTATGCTTTTACCTGGCTCTCCAGCATCTCCAGTGGGTCCTGGAGGGCCTCTGGCACCTGGCATTCCCATAAGACCTGGTTCACCTATGGATATAATCACCATTAACAAGACAGAAGTCACTGACGTACAATCTACCAATCCATTCAAGCTTGGCTGTCCTGAAGAACTTTCTACCTATTGCATTCTCACAGCCAACTGCCCATCACCAGCATCAGTGTCTGGGAGCGGAACATCAATGACAGAAGAGCTCTGTAGAGAGGTAACTCTGTCACAAGTGTACAGCCACTGCATGTCTCTTCCATGCTTACATGGTAACTCTACAGTTCTGAGACAGCAAGATCCCAGAACATGAATCTGCTGCTATTTTTCTCCCACCCCTTTTACAAATCAACCTCCTGACAAATCACAAAGTCCCTGCACTTAACCTCAAAGGAAGCCCTTACCTTTTTCACCTGGCTGTCCATCACGACCAGCTTGTCCTGTCCAAAGAAAGAGATTGTCAGGGACTCCTGAAACAGTACCACACTTGTCCTGACCTCCTCCTAATTGGAGAACAACCCTAAACCTAAGAGTGGCCTTTCATCACATTGCATCTGAAAGAAACCTTGGCTGCAGTTACTGAAGATCCAGGAAGCATTCACTCAAAACTTAACTGTAGGACATTTTTTCTGAGTGTGCAGACTAATCACAGCTGTCTAAAGGAAAAACCTAGGATCACAACCAGCATGATTCCACTCCCATGTTGTTTCCTTGTCTGTGCTCACAGAAACACAATCTGGGTGGCAGTGACATTGCCTCACATATAAATACAGCTGCTTTCTGGTACCCACCTGCAGGTCCTTTAGGCCCTGGCTCTCCTGGAAGTCCAGGCATTCCTCTTGAGCCTTGTTCACCTGTAGCAAAATAGTACAGAAATTAATCAAACAACTCTTGGACAATTCTGTCAGCAATACTTGCTGCTTTGCAACTGAAAACCAGCATTGACAGGATGTTCAGGCCTCATGATTCACAACTGTCTCTGGGCATGAGAATGCTCAAGTGACATGAATACAGGGCATGTGAGAGAGGATTTTCCTAAAGCTAAATACAAAGATTGTTACCAAGATTACTGGAATCAAGAATGGGACCTATTTGTTTATAATTTTGGTGCAAAAATGAAACTCCTATAACCACTAACATAATTTCAATGTTTTGGAAAGCTAACTGGGATTGGCTAGGCTATACTTTCATTAGGTAGGCTGCTACTCCAGTATTTCAATCCACTGACCTGTCAATCCACGAGAACCCTTCTCACCCTGATCACCTGTGGTACAAAAAGGGGAAGGATTCTGTGAGATTGCTTCATTGTAAAATGTTTCCATCAGAGCAAATAAAGTCTACTTTCTGACAAGAGCACAGAAGAAAAAGCCAAGGATAGGGGTAAAACCCATGGACAGTATCCATAACTAAAGGAATCTAAAGAAAATAACCACAAAAGATACCTAATTGATCAAAATACCTTTGGGTCCAGGGGGTCCACTGGCTCCTTTTTCACCTGAAAGATATATGGATGATTGAACAATAGTAGTAACAAGTCATAAGGGAAAGGCATCTAATGCATCAAGAAAAATCATAAAGGAAATACAGATTCTCTGTTACCAGACAAACTCAAACTGGAAATTCTTTTCCTTTAACACAGCTCCATCGATCCCACTGTTTTTCCTCACTTAGACTGCTCTATTACCTCTGTCTCTCCTGCATTTCTCAATATTTGCTTGCAAACACTGACTAAGTTTTGTTTTGCCTCCCCTTTCCTCAGTCTTATGCTTTGATTCTATGGGCTTTTCTTTGCCCATAGAATCAAAATGTGACATGGCCAGACCACATCTGCTGCTCAGAGCAGTGCCAGAAAAGCACCTCAGCTAATGCTGCTGTAACTGCCGGGGGGAAGAGAAAGTTACCTTTAGCACCTGGGAGTCCTGCTTCGCCTCTAAATCCTTGTAGGCCAGGAGGACCTGCAGAAAAATGAGATAGGGGGTTTTCATTCATCCCACTCAACACAATGCACCACTGATGCAGAAAAAAACTACGGGAAGCTGTCACTCTGTTTTTGTTCTCCCCAGTCTCTAGATGCCACAGCAAAAGAATGCAGCACTCACCTGGAGGACCTTGTGGGCCTGGAGAACCCATCAGACCTGTAGAGAACATGGATTTCCTTTTAGTAACACCACAATCAGAAAATGAACAAATCGCTTTCAGTTTGCCCAACAGCATCCACAACCCAACAGGTCTTTAGTGGATTGGAATTTCCCCAGCCACTAGAAGAATTTGCATTACTGGCATTCTCAAAACCAGGACAACAAATTTACAGAATGTAGTCCTTGTGACATTGAGGAAATGTTTTCCACTAAAGTAAAGTAAAGAGACCCAAGCCATCCATCTTGGCTTAGATGCTGGGATCTGTGCTTCAGACCATCAGTTCACTTTTGTGGTTAGCGCAGAGTAACACAAGTGAAACAGGACAGCTGGGATGCTCATTTACTCCTAACCTCTCTGCTAGGTTCTCTCTCTCCACCTTCACATTTACCTTTTAGGCCAGCAGAACCTGGTGGTCCCGGTGGCCCTGGAGGACCCGGCTCACCAACAGCACCTGCAAAATAAGAGCATGAATAGACACTGTAGAATACAGCTGTGATCCCTTTTTCACATTATCCCATCTACTGTTATTCTTTTTCTGGCAAGTGTCATGAATAATCTGCTGGTCAGTTCAAAACACCCAAATACATTGGCATTGTCCAAGAAAAATATATGAGCTCACTGGGCTTTAGAAAGACAAATCCCCCAGCTTTGATGATCTGGATAACAAGGAAGAAGATGACCTTGATAGTGAAGTGATTTTGGTTCTGTCAAACTCAAATTTGACTGTGAGACCTGGGAAACCAAAGCAACCCTTACTTACCCAGTATAAGTCTGGCAAAAAATATCCTTTAGGCCATATTAATGTGTTCTGGGGAATGTCTAGACATGAAATCTAGATTTCAATAGTGAAATCAAATTCTATCACTGAGGTGTTTATTAATCATGACCAAACTCTAGCTTTTGACTGTCTCTGTTTTATCCAACAAGAAGACACCTGGTTCCTACCTCTGTCTCCTTTTTCTCCAAATCCAGGTGGTCCCGGCTCCCCTCGAGGCCCTGGTAGCCCTTCTCGACCTCTTTGTCCCATGGGACCTTCCATGCCGGGCTCACCTACAGGAAATAAACGCCTTGTAAAACCAGGTGTCTGCGGGAGGGAGGCCTTGGGCAAAAGGATCCATGGCCCCCTCCACTGGGGAAGGCAATGATCACACCAGCCAGGTGTCTGTATTCCCATGACATGTGTCAGTCAGTTGGGAAAGACTCACAGCACTGACAGAGATGCTCACCCATGCTGCCCTTCTGTCCTTTCGGTCCTTCTGGTCCTGCATGCCCAATTGGACCAGGAATGCCTGGAAAGAAAACACTGTAAGTGTTCAGAGTTCTTGACTGTGTACCATAAAAGAATAACATGCAAGTTAGGGGAACCTGAAGCCTGCAGAGATTAATTCTATGGGGTAAAAAATGTATTACTCATAAGGTGGGTACTTGATCTCCATAGAAGAACACAATACATATAAAAGCACAAGAGAGCTGGACCAAGTATTTATGCAGCTGCAGGACTCTTCCAGTGGTAGACTGAGATCTTCACAACCCCAAAATCAGCATGTTCAACTAAGAGGAAGTCTGTCCAAGGCTTTGCTTGTAACCAAGTCTCTGAGTTTTGTCTGTAGCTCAGCACAAAGGTATTAATCAAGTGACTTAGTCTATGCTAAATATTGACTCTTTACACAGCCATCTTGAACTAAGTTCGTGGTACAAAACTTATTCTTGCCTACAGTAATGTCACTGAATGTCCTCCCTCAAAGAGGAATTGAACTATAGCCCACCTGGGACACCAGGAAGTCCTCGGTCACCTGTAGACAGAAACAAAGAGACAGTTAGTGGGGAATAAGTCTTCCCTTTTAGTCACTTCGGCTAACCTTCACCCCCATTAAAAAAGAGTTTATGTTCAAGGAATATTTACAAGTTCTAGTGTTTCCAGCAACTGTCTCCCTTGTATCTATACAAAGAATTGAGACATTCACATCATACAAAACCCTCTGTGCACAGAAGCACCCTCTGATAAAACCAGGTAGAGCCTGGCTTCAGGAATGCCTTTCATCCAGGTGAAAGGAGCACCCAAATTCAAACTGAGATCTGTTATCTCTTCTACCATGAACTCTAAAATTTTCTTTGACCAGAAAACAAGAAAAAAACCCCAACCTTCACAACAATATCTGTACTAACAGATAACTAGCATCAGCTTCTCTAAACACTGGAGTAACAAAAAACCATTTGCTACCCAGATCCTATGACAGGCTGCCAATCTACCTGAGAAAGCAGGTAACTTCAGACTCACCTTTGGGACCTTGTATTCCCATGTCACCTGAGAAAAGTGGAAAAAAAAGTTGAATCAAGAGACATCGTATGATTACTCATTCATTTTGTCTTCTAGTTGCTTTCCCACCTTCAATGAAACATGAAGGAGTTATGGCCAAAACAGGACACTTAACACTTGAATAGTACAGGATTGGACCCAACCTGGCCTTTCACACTGGCACAGCGCAAGATTTGGCCTCCGGTATTGTTCTGTGTGGGATCAGGTTCTCTACAGCTCACATGGCAAACTGGCAGGAGCAGGACAGTGACTGTCCCCCTGCACTCAGCACTGGTGAGACTGCACCTCGAGTGTTGTGTCCAGTTCTGGCCCCTCACTACAAGAAGGTCTTGAGGTGCTAGAGTGTGTCCAGAGAAGGGCAACAGAGCTGGTGAAGGGTATAGAACACAAGTCCTGTGAGGAGTAGCTGAGGGAGCTGGTGGTGTTTAACCTAAAAAAGAGGAGACTAAGGGGTGACCTTATTGCTCACTACAACTGCCTAAAAGGAAGGTAGTGAGCCGGGGGATCAGCTGCTTCTCCCAGGTAATAAGCAATAGGACAAGAGCAAATGGCCTCAAGCTGCACCAGGGAGGTTTAGATTGGATATTAGGAAAAATTTCTTCACCAGAAGGGTTATGGGGCACTGGAACAGGCTGCCCAGGGAAGAGGTTAAGTCACTGTCCCTGGAGGCACTGAAAAGACACACAGATGTGGCCCTTGGGGAGGTGGTTTAGTGATGGACATGGCAGCATTATGTTTATGGTTGGACTCCATGATATTCAAGGTCTTTTCCAACCTAAACAATTCTGTGATTCTTTCTGTTCAAGTATAAACCATTTTCATCTTTCTTACTGCTAACTGGCCCTTGAAGCAACAATCACCCCAAAATTGTGCATTGCCAGAGCCAAGGAATTGGACAGGGCAAGAGAAGGACAATATGGCTGTACCTTTCTCACCACGTTCTCCTCTCTCCCCTCGGAAGTAGCCTGTAACAGGAGGTGAAAGGGCTGTTAGAGTGCATTATATAATACAGCTACTCGTTTCAAAAACAAGGATCCATCTGTTTGGATTTGAGGCTACAGGTAGCACAGTATGGCTTTGTGAGTTTCCTCAGTAAATCTGTTTTCACAAATACATGAAATCTCTAAAGAAGGGAGAATGTAGCCTCCTCTGTTGTTAATCTCTTTCCATCATCTACTAAACAGAAGTAGATCACCTTTCCCTTGCTAACAAAAGTTGCAGGAGAAATAAGGTATGGGTTCATTTTTTGACTCTGCTCACCTCGCTCTATTTCCTTATTCAGTCTGCTCTTCACCATCAACCAGACTGACTCTTCATTTTCATATGGGAAGGTCGAAGAGGGTGAGATACCATGAAGAAAGTCTACTCTTGAAACATCCTTTTCTATTTTTGAATTCCCTTGGTTAATTGCCAGGAGGCCACCATTGATTTTTTCCAGGTCTTCCACACGAGATTTCAGCTTTCTCACTTCTTCCGCTGGAAGGTTAAAGGAAAATTCTAGGGAACATGCTGCTAGATATGCATGCCTGAAATACCTTGTGCTATCACAGGGACATGCCAACACTGTGTCAGGCAGCTGTGGCCACTGAGTTTTGCAGAATTCTTTGTATCTTTTCTTTTCTCAGCAGGGATATCTGGAGTTTAAATGACAACTTTGGAATCTGTCAGTCTCAGAGCAATAAGCTCTCAGGAACTTTCCTATTCTACTCACCCCAAGACTATATAACTCCTTACCAAAGATTGTATTCCTTATCCATTCCTTCTGTCCATTTGTAGTATCTTAGTGGCAGTCACCACCAAGCTGAATGTTCTCCTCAATTCTCTGGCTTGGTATCTCTGGTGCTTGGGCTCATTGCCAGCTTAAACCCTCTGTCCCTCTATCCCATTCAACATTTTTTTCCTTAGTGATTTCTTACCAAGAGCAATGAGTCCAAAAAGCAAGCCGAGGAGAAACAACCACGCTAGAAGCAAACCCAGGAGCCATTTCCACCAGCTACAGCAGGAACCACAGGGACACCAGGATGGTGCTGATCCAATGGCACCCCCTGCATCACCACCTCGTATTTCTGCAAGAGGGAAGGAGCAGTCTCCCGGTTAATGAAAAGTTCCTTGACTTCAGTGTTAAGAATCTCTAACAAGAAGAACACCAAGGTCTGATCCATTATACAAAGGGCTATGGAAGAAATCTTTACACCACTCTGCACACATGGTGACTGTAATTCTAGCCCCTGTGGAAGCTGGGAACAGTATTTCCAAAGGAATTTCCAACAGGGGACAAAACCATTCAGTGCATTTTGAAATAATAGCTGGAAAACATGATCCCATAGGGGTAATTTTTTCTACAGATCTGAGCCATAAATGACAGCAATAGCCAGCATGGTCTGTCTGAGCCTTCTCTTCCCCAAAAATCTGTCCCAGTAGCAGGATGCAGCTGGACTGTCAGCTATCTGATTTTCTCTAGCCACAAAAAAATATTCCAACTGCCCACTCATCTACAATCAAATCACTGGTACCAATTTCTCTGGTAGCCTCCTGAACATTCCCTCCCCCTGATTCACTGCACAGAGATCACTCATGTCCTTTAAGAATGATTGCTTTTTCTGTATGTTGTGCTTTGGTGATTCTTCCAATGAAAGACTGAGTTGCATCACTTACCCGCATAAGTTTCTTTGTCCCTTTTTGGCATGGATTTCAGTCCTCCTGTTTTAACAACAGTAAAAGAGGTTTTACCAGTTTTTCTGTGCATGATAAAATTTAGAGTGAGGGCTTGAAAGGGAAAGGTAATAATGGAGGCAGAAGGAGAAAGTTCTGTTGCATTTCCACAGGAACAAACTCTTACCATTTGCATCTGATTTTAGGCCAGTATCTGTAGCATAAGAGGAGGAAAATCCCTGCTTCTCTTTCTTCAAGGTGTCTTCTACAAAAGACCCTGAACAGGAACCAAATATAATTAAAAACATTACACCAGAAGTTCAACCAGGCCTATCTTCTTTCATTGGTAAAAGGCATATTTTATTGGGAAGACACAGTAGCTCTGCCTGTTTAAACCAGATCAAGTTTTTTTGCTCTCAAAGCTTTGTGAAATATCCCAAGGCACACTCTGGAGCTTCAAATGCAAAAGCCAGACCCAGATTTCAGCTGGCACGGTTAAAAGCTGCCTGTCTGCCAGAGGTTCTTGTATGTACAAGTCATATAGTGTCCTTAATGCTGAACTTCCCTTATGATCAGTCTCCATTTCTCTGCCCTCAGAATAACCACATGTCCTGAAAAAGGGAAGTACCTCCGTTAAGCCCAGTGTTAGAGGCACTAAAGACTTTGCCACTGTCCTTTGTCATGACCAAGAGCTCCATCTCCTTGGCTGGTGCCTTCTCCTTCTCCAGCAGCACGAACTTGCAGTCTTTGTGCAGAATGTCATCTCCCTGGGAGCTCAAAACAGTTCCTCCTGGAATATTGGTAAAAGCCATTAAAGAGGAGATGAATGTGGGCCATTGAGTCCACAACTACAAGCCACATCACTTTTGTTCATAAAAACAGGTGGTCACATTGTGACTGGGGTTGCCACTACAATAAGCACCCTGTAAGAGACACACTGGTCACTAAAGGTAACAGGAGAACTGTGAATGTCATTATTATTATTGTTAGTATTATTATTATTATAATATATGTGCATTTCTTTGGAGATGTGCATTTCACTAGCAGGGGAGCAACTGCTGCCAGAACTGAAGAACATCTAGAATTCAATTACATGTAGAAGTGATTTGCTCAATGACCTCTTTTCTCCTCAAACACACTTACTATAGAGTCAAAGAAACTCAACCTGAGAGAGAAATTCAGGGGTCAGCAGAGCCACCACAGCTCAAGCTGAGTAGCCCATCAAGCACTGTCAAGTTACTCTGTCAAGCACAAAGCACTCCATATCCTGGGAGCCAGGCAGGGTTAGGAGACACTGAACTGCAGTTTACTGAGGTTTGGCACAGGCCAAACAAGGTTCAAAACCATCACTGTGGTCATTCTTGTGCCACTAGGCATTATGAAGTATGTCTGGAATGGTGTACAAACATCAATTTGCACACAATTTGACACAGTATTGAAAATCAAGATAAACAGAAAGGTATTATTCCATTAGTCTAGCAGAAACTGGAGTAAACTTTTACTAAAAATGTTATCCTAACTTCTGTGATCTTTACATCTATTTTTAAGCCTTGTCTTTGGGAGTCCTTGGATTACAAAGCAAACTTGGCTTACTTTACACACACAGAAAAAAAAAGTATAATTTATAACTCTCAGAGTTGCAGAAAAGAGCTGGAAAGAATGAATCCTAACTGTTCAAGGACAAAGGGCTTCTCTCATTAAAAAAACATAATCTGATCATGTGTCAGTCAATTCCTTAATTTTTGAGTAGTTGAAGCTGGTACTACTGAAGAATGATTTTTAAGAGCAACCTTGCAAATGTTTTGGCCTCAAATGAAGTACAATTTCATGTGTGTTCTTCTATCCAGCTCCTTGCCTGCTGAGCAGAAATAGCTCAGAATTAAAGAACCCAAGTTATTACAGAGATCTGAATCAGACCAGTTCATTTGCTCATTCTTAGCTTCTGACTTGTTTTCTTTTCAGAAAGGTACTGGTAGGAGACTTGGCTAGTGACAAGTTATGCACCTGAGTGTCACTCAGCTATGCTGAATCTCTAACTCGTTTTTATTATGATATTCTTATACTAGGCCATGCCTAAACACCTGTGAATGACACACTCACCTGCTGAGGCAGACACACCAGTACTTGCCATGGTGTTGCTCTGAGAAGTGTTCTTCATCCCATATGCTGCAAAGAAGAAATTCAACAATGACAGAGATGAAGGATAACAAGGGATCTACACACACCAAAGCATTTGAAAATCTTTTCTCATTCAGTGTTCCTAGGACAACTCAAACAACCAAGAGTTTCCCCAGTGAGCAAATCTCTAGTGCATCAGCACTGGGAGCTGTTCCTGCACATGCAAAGCAGAGGAAATGTTCCTCAATATCCCCTCATACCACACCGTGCCACATAAGAAGATGGTGATGAGGGAGCTCTGTCAAGATAAACTTTCTAGTCACTACAGAAAAGGTGGAAGAAGGAAGCACACATTGGTGATCCTCACACTTACTCTGTTGCTGACCTGCAGAGGCTGCTGTAGCATTCTGGGTCACAGATAAAGAGCTTGGAGACAGGTTGTTTTGAACGCCAAACACTGCAAAGAAAAACATTGCAATGAGGGTTATAGGAGTCCTGCAGTGCAGATGGCATTCTGGCTAAAACCCAAACAAAACCAATGATACAATAATAATGACCTCTCCCAACAAATTTCACCAGCTATCTGGAAGTACCATGGGTCTAAGCATTTCTGTAGAAAGATCTTCCTCACAAAATGTTTTGTAACTTAGATCACTTTGCTGTATTGTTATCATAGGCCCAGGACAATAACGGTGACCATTTTAAAACATTATCTCGAGTTACATTGCAAGGCCACTCTCATGGCTGCATGGACATTTCTGTAGGTGGGGCAGTTAGGAAAAAGCTGCTGACACTGACATGAGGAATAGGAGAGAAACTGGTATATATAGATATTATTGCACTGTACTTGTTTGCCAGAAATGTGGTGCTGTCAAAGCGTGAAGGGAAGAAAAATCTGACCTGTAGAGGAAGAGCTCAGGCCCGCATTCAGGGTATGATTGGTGGGAGCCAGGTTATTTGGAACACCAAAAACTGCAAAAAGAGGAAGTAAAATGTTATTATCTCTCTCAAATCATAAATCCAACACCCAAAGGTCAGTGGCACAGTCCCAGAAATGAAGAGTCAACTTGGAAGTGCAATTAGTGATAATGCAAAATAATTGCACACAGGAAAAATCTTGAAAATTTTGACAACAAACCACCTTTTTACTGAACTGACAAAGGGGAAATAATCCTACCTCAGACAAGTTGAGATCATGTGACAGTGAGAGAAAGTAAAGCTTTTAATAGTATGCCATCATAAAGCTTCCCGTGTTTTTTCTCTGCAACTGGGGAATGCAGAATCCCTGGCATTTAGAAGTGGGCCTTACCAGCTGTAAGAACACACAAAATTTACTTACAGCATTTTTAGTATATGAGTGATTCTCACAATGGGCCAGGATAATTCAATATTAATTTGAGTCTAAACCAGTTTTTATAGGGAATGTGAGCTTGACTTCATTGATAAAGCTGTCACTAAAGTTTAGAGACAGACAGAGAGTCAGGACAATAGATCCTCACAAAGAAGGATTTTCAGATACAGTCAGTGTAGAAGCAGAGAGCACCAAATTACAGAAAACCAGAGAAAATTCAAGCATATCCCTTGCCATTTCAATTATTCCATCATTTTAGTTTGTGCTGTGCAAAAAGAGGCACTGCTTTTGACCCAGTTTCAGGACAGTTCCATCCTTCAAACCTGGGCAATCCAGGGAGCATACCTGATCCTGTAGAGTGAGACATGGCATTGATCAAGGAAGAGCTGTTATGGTATCCACCAAGAGAAGACCCAGCAGGCAGAGTGGAGGACCACATGTATGAAGGGAGGGCAGTGTTCAGTACGGTTGTGTCATATGTCCCCGACACTGTAAAAACCCAAACAAACAGAAGTAGTTTTCAATGAGACCAGGCGTGTGGCTTAGCATGCACTGCAGGTTTATATGGCAAACAACTTAAATTTCAATTACCCTTGTGGAGGCAATCCAACGACTCCAGGTCAACATGGCATAACTGACCTCAAATGTCAGCTGATTACAGCCCACACAAATTTTAACCAATGGAATAAAGATTGACCTGATAGCATGATCATTCACAAAACACCTTGAAGAGATTTCATTGCTCATAGATGTTATGGTACCAGAATAAACCTCTCCCGTCTGCCATTCAATTAATAAATCACCCTGGGCGATGGGATGTATGGCTTTTGCTTCCCACACGTGTCTGATTGGTTCACTAGTGTATTGGACTAAAACTCTCTGATTTAGACAGGATTGGAGCTCTGAGTAAGATAAAAGATATTGTTCTTAGATACCGGTGGAAGACAATGGAATAAATGTTAATACCACTTCCTCAAGCCCTGTGGTAAGGTGTATAAACAACTACAGAAGTTGATTATAAAGTACCACTTCAATTACACAATCACAGAATCATAGAATCACAGAATGGTTTGGGTTGGAAGGGACCTCAAAGACCATCTAGTTCCAACCTCCTGCCATGGGCAGGGACACCTTCCACTAGACCAAGTTGATGAAAGTCTCATCCATCCTGGCCTGGAACACTTCCAGGGATGGGGCACCCACAACTTCTCTGGGTAACCTGTTCCAGTGCCTCACCACTTTCAAGGTAAAGAATTTCTTCCTCACATCTGATCTAAGCCTGCCCTCTTTCAGTTTGAAGCTGTTCCCCCTCATCCTGTCACACAGTTCCTGATGAGTTATTATCAAATGATATGGCCAATAAATCACTCACTGAAATGTTGCCTTCAGTACTATCTCCATCTTACTTGGAGTTAAGAGATCAAATCACTCTCAGACACATTTGCTTAGAGCTCCTATCTCTGCCAGAAATACCTCTGAACTGAAGATGGTGGCAGAAAGAATGGACTTACTTTTATAGAAATTAGACTAGTCACTAGAAAGATACCCAAGATGGCTCTTTTTACGGCAACACCCGGCCAGTCTTTCAGCATTCTGACTCTTTTTCTGTACTGGGACACCATGTGTTCTTACCTGGATGATCTTAGCAACTGAGTACTTTTTATGGCAAATGCTGTTTGGAATGACTGCAACATTGCTAAAGGTCAAGTACCTGACTGAGAGCTCTCAGTGACCATCTTCGTTTCCACCACAGCCTTTTTTGGTATCGGGAGTGTACTGGATGATGACCGAGTAGGGCTGCAGCTGGCAGATCGACTTCCTTTCAGCAAACGTTTCACATCATCCAACTCTGTCCCTAGCAGGAAAAGCAAGTGTCCAGAGTCACCCAAAAGCCAGTGTTTCATTGATCTGTAATCTTGTTCTGGATCTAAATCATTCAGTGGAATTTATCTGCATGTCTATGAAGTTGTTATTTTCTGGGGGTGCCACTTAATGACAAAGCTCCAGAGGATGTTTCTGCGACTAAGTACCATTTTAAATCTTTGCAAGAGCATCACCTAACCCACAGCATGCTTCCTTGTCCAGAAAGGGGACTCAAATTAATGTTCTTAACAGGAAAAGATATAACCCTAGCAGCAACACCCTCTATCTTATCCCTGATACCTGTGGAATAAAAGCCATGGCACTTACATCTGCCAGAGGGAGATGCGCTCTGCAGCCGGACTCGTATTTCACTCTCTGGGAAGATAAAAAGCAGATCACGAATATGGAGAGAGATTCATCTGTGCCCTGGGCTGGGAATGAATCTTTAGGCTGAAGTGAATTCCTTCCTTCTTGCTGTCTATATTCCACCTTGTTGTCTTGCTGCTTAATCTGAGCAGTACTCATGGCCCATGTGAATTGGCTGCAAACTGGCCTGGGTAACTTTTTGTTTTGGGGTCACATTCTGTTACTTTAAATTCCAGGGAATTGTATTTCACTCATTGATGGCCTCTGTTGAAGTCAATAGTGCTGCTACTGTCAGATATACAGGAGGTCTAATTATGTAGTCCTCAATCACACATGTTCCCACTCATCACAAATATTATTTTATTGTCCTTCTGAACAAAAAAACTAGAGAGCCAAAAGAAGTTTACAGAATACACAAATTCCCTACTACTTCTTGGAGAAAACTGACATCTCTACAATGGGCTGCATGGTTCAGTCTCTTAGCATGTGCTGACTTATGTTTTGGCTCACTGAATGTAACCAGTCCAGTTTTCAGACAACATTCTCACCAGGTACCCAATGCTATTACTTTGCTTTTACTGAATCTTTACTGTCCAGCACAGGAAAATACAAAGTTAATGTGACTTGGCTGGGGCAAGCCTTTAAACTGGCTTCCCACCAGCAAAATGGCCAGCCAGAACATGTGATACACGCTCCTCAAGATGAAATCTGACAGTGCATGCACTATAAAAGAAACACTATCTTGGCATTCATGTGGAGAAGATGATGGATTGGAATTATTTTCTGAAGTAATATGAGAAGCTGGACCTGATTCTCTGGTGTCTACTTTATTATGCATGGCCTAGTTCTGCTGGGAGCTCAGGTATGTAGTGTGCTAGAGGAAACTGTGACGATCTGAGGCAGAATAATTGGGAATGTGACACTCTCCAGGAGGATTGTGCAAGACCATGCCGTGATTTATACCCACTGGTAAAATTAACTTGAATGAAGTGACACTATAGTTTCCTCTTCAAGCAACTGGAAACAGATATTACACTCTTTGAGACCAAGATAATCCTTCTTTCCCCAACACTGTTAATAAATTATTAGAAGAGCTGAATGATATAAACAATGCAGAGCTTTACAGTGAGCTGGCTACACAGATCACAGTAAGTCCACGATTTCCCCACCATCTCTTTACTACCAGCATGAGATTATTTCAGGGTATGCCTTAATGGTTTGCAAGAAAGATCACAGTAGAAGCATGAATGCAATTACTGTAAATATGTCAGAGGTGGGTCCCAGAGCATGGATGGACTAAGGTTATGGTAATGAACAGACAAGATGAAAGACTATGTCCTATGTCCTCAGATATCCAGGTTCCCAAGTAGGTCCCGACACAGTCCAAACTACCATGACCTTCACTAAGGTCAATTTTTACACCAAGCATGTTTAAACAACTGCTTACAGATTCATGGTTCACATCTGAAGTGGTGTAGATCCACGTACCTCATCTGACTGCTCTACACATAAACTGGTGGATTCCAGCTAAAGAATAGGTCTATTTAACACACCTGAATTATGTTGAACTGAAAAAAGGAGGCTTCTCAAAGAACAGCATCACTCACCTCGACTTTGGCTTCTCCCTCTTGTGGAGGCAGACGCTGTGAACAGCAGTGAGAGAAAAGCAGTATTAGTCTTTACTGCCTATGACACCTCTGAAAATTAACATACTGATCTTGCTCAGGGTGCTCATATTCAGACAGTAAGTCTTCTTGGAGCACAACTGGGAGAATTGAACCATAAGAGTTTTTACCAGGTCCCCTTTAGACCATAAGGTATCTTAAAGAATCGGTAGCACCTTTAGCCTTTCTGGACCAGATATTTCTCATTGTACAGAGAAATGTTGTTCATAGATGGTGATGTCACATTTCAAATAGCCAAAAGGAAGTTAATAGGCCGGTTTACACCACTGACCAATGCTGGATATTGTGAAACCCTGCCTTCTCTATGAGCCAAAAGGTGACCTGATCATAATGTTTCACTATCTTTGCTGAGTAAAATCAGCAGCTCAGAGTTTGGACAGGACAAGCTCATACTTGCTGACAATGTTCAGTGTAAATATACCACTTGATAGCCACTTTATCTTTCCATATATACTTGCTGAAATCTAGAAATGAGCTACGGGAAAAGTATATCCAGCAATGGCTCCAAACCCTAAGAGTCTGGACTTTCTTGCTTGCAGCTGTTGTCCCAGATATTTTGGAAGGGTGAAGGGAAGGCTATGAAGTATCCCATGTCTGTCTTCTCCTGTCCATGTCCTATATCATACAGGGAGCATCACAAAAGCAGCTGAGAGTAGCAGATACAGAGTATGTACCCTCTGTTTGAATATGATCAGCTAGAGACCTGACTGTCAGCTGTTAGTGTAAATCCCAAATAACTCCTCTGAAGGAGCTGCATGACTGCCCAGGAAGAAGCAGCACAAGTAGAGCAGGACACAGCAATGTGCAAAAAGCCATTATGGTCATCAACTCACATGACCTTACCATAATGTTCAGAGGAACAGCTCTAAAAAGAACATACCAAAATCTTTCCTGGGAAACTCAGGGGAAGAGTTGGCACTGGAGCTCCCTGCAAAGAACAGAAAGGTGTTCATTAATACTTTGCATAAGATCACTAAAAGCTTTCAAAACATGTCTTCCTGGCAACTATTTAATCTCAGTGGGCAAGAAACATTTCCATTTAAAAAAAGAGCTATTCAGGTTTCACATGAAAGAACTGCTAATATCTTCCAACAGATATATGCCACAACTCCTTTTAGGAATGAGCATTACTCTTAGTATAAATAGGACTTAATCATTAAATTGTGTCCCTGATGGCTTATTTTCTAAGAAAACCACAATGGGATTCTTGTGCTATTGGGGACAATTCTGCATTAATATGACCTCAGAGTGCACTGCACATTGCCTCCCTTCTATGGCATGTTCTGTGATACCTTCATATGTTGCATGGCGGTTGACATAGGTTTTTCTTTCAAATGTTGAGCCAGGTGATTTGGTGAGAGTAGAGCTGGGAGACTGAGCTTGTCTGTAGCTGGAGGATGATGATGTTGAATTCAATCTACCACTTCCACCTATAGTTAAAACAAAACGCCCTCAGCAAATGGAAGAAAAGCTCTGGCTGTACACTCTGTATGCCCCAGGTGCTTTGTGTTACTGTGTTCTGTGCTGGACAAATTTGCCTTGGTGTTTCACAACTAGAGATGGACAAGAACAACATTTGGGTATAACTCTGGCTGTCCTCTGCACTCAGTGAAGAGAGGAGTATTGGTTATTACTGTGGTTTCAAAACAAATCTTGTCAATGATATGTATGAAACCAGGTTCTGGCCTAGGGCAGTAGTGAGCCATCTCCCCCAAGCAGAAACCAATCTAGTTCTGGATGATGCTGAGTTTTGGGTAGGATATAGATTCACTTGTAAACTCAAGTGTTATGTGACACAGGCTACAAAAACTGGGAGGTTGTTAAACCAAACTCAGAATGCTGAAGGATGCAGTTTATGAGATAATGGAAAGCAGAGATGAGTCCACTTCCCTATAGAGCAGCTATCCACACTCTCACTTAGTACATTTACTGGAGAAGTGATTGAGGTGTGCATCAGGCCCGAGACAGCCTGGAGGTTATTAGCAGCTGTTATTTGTAGACAGAGGAAACAATTTCCCTCCTAATTCACATCAGTGCTGTGGAGAAGGAACTGAGCAGCCGTAACTAATGTGTTCATACTCTTGCACAAAATCTAATGCTGGAGTATGATCAGGGTGCAGCAAAAAGGGAGCCCTGTGATAAACTGCAACCTATCTATGCTGATCAGCAGGATCAAACCAGATATTGTTTACCCATCCCTACAAAAAGAATGTGTCCTTTTGATCTCAACAGTTCATTGACATCAACAGTTGGTTTTGTGCCAACTTTCCCTCTAAAAGGACCTGTTTTGTTCTGTAACTTTTCCATTCAATTCAGCAGAAAGAACTACTGTGACAAGCAGGCCCCTGTTAGAGGCATTCTGCAAGAAAGTGGGAAAGAAGAGACTACAGAATGCTCTGTGAAACTGCAAGAACTCAGTATCTCTGAAGTTCAGGTTCTTTTCTTCCACATACTGAAAAGTAGTCAAAGGAAGGAAGATGGTAATGCTGCATGGCCCTCTGAGTTTGCAGGACTGGGGGACTGGGTTCAGTTCTCACACTGGTGCCAGTCCAGACAATTAGACTGACATCTTCACTGGAGTTATTTCACATGTGCCCCAAGGCAAAGTGATTCCACACTCTGGCCTTTAACTGGCATGCAGGTGTCTGTCAGATCTGTTTGGTATGGCTAACTCTCCCCTTGAGCTTCCAAACCACTTCACTCCCTTTGGTTTGTCAGCTCCCTTGGAGCACAGAGAATGTTTTCCATAACGAGAGTTATACAGCCAGTCCCACTGGAGACAGAGAAGTGTGCCAGGTACCTGGCTAGGAAGCTTAGTCTTTAGAAGCCTTTGCTATGACAATCTAACAGCTGAGCAAAGAATGCTGTTAGAGAAGAATCCTGGTTTTATGGAGCAGGCAGCACACACTGATTTTGCATGTCCAGAAAACCTGGCAGAGTGTTCAAAGTGCTAAAGCCATGGACACACAAACATAAGAAAACATTTTCTAGGAAATTCTATAATAATATTCTACCCTCAGCAAGATCAACAAAAAGATTAATCAAAACTGCCTTTAGAACAAAAGTTGTCAGAAAGACTGTGATTTGGAAAAACTGAAAGAAGTGAAATTCAGCTTCCGAATGATTTCTTAAAAACAGTAGGAATGACATTTTTTGTTGTTCTCCTGAAATGAGGTTTTCCCTGTGGAAAATTGAACTTTTGCCACTTACTCACCCACTCTCAAACACAACTTTAGGGAAGGAATACCTTTGCTTTGTGTGTCTAGTTGCCACTTCTGCTTTCATAAACCCTGTTTTCCTTACCCCCGTCTCACCCTACTTCCCTGCCTTGAATCTCTCCTCAGCCCATTTCTGCTGCCTTTGCTCTCTGTTTCCTACTGGGCAATGCTTTCATTCCTTACTTGAGGTCACATAGCTGCTTCCATGGGTGTACGACCGCTTTTCCACTCCACTCCCTCCAGTGTGGGACGATGTTTTGAACCCACTGCTGCTCCCTCCTTCTGAAAGAAATGAGCACAAAATGAGACATTGTCTCCAGGCAGGAGATAAGAAAAGCAAGGACACTGCATGAGGCAGGAGGGACCCAAAGTTGTCCACACACTCAATTACAAGTACAGCTTCATTTCTGGTGAGAGATCAGAGCTGAAGAGAAGTGACTTGGCAGAGCAGACAAACACTCACACTCCACAGCCAGCAGGTTTTTCCTCCATATACAGACTGAAGAATACTCCTGTTAACCCTCATCACAAATGAGACGATAGTGCAATTCCTTGCCAACTCAGCTGCAGCAAGCTAATCAAGGATATGGTGAGATAAAGAGTGTGGAGGATTCTTCTCTATTTGGAGCTTGTACTTCTCTGCAGAGGTAGAAATGATGTGTGGCCTCTGATATTACCCAAAAAGATTCACTCACTGTTGCCAACTGGGTAAGATGACAGAGAAAATAATACACTGTAGCCCCAGCAGTGGAGGCTGCAGACCCATCACTTTTGATCCCAGTTCCCAAAAGACTGTCACCACTGGAGACCCTATATCTGGACTTAAATCTTTGGAGAGTCTGGTCTTCCAGTCTTAGTGGAGTATGTGGCTTTGTTTCTGGCAATACCGAGACAGGTCCCCTCTCCAGTAACAAGTATTTTGGGAGAAAGGCATTTCTGCTTTCCTTTGGGTGCAGATCTTTATGCACTGGGACCTGCTGCACCCATGGATTTATGGAAATAATGAAAATAATGCAGACAATTAAATAGCATGGAGAGGCACAGAACACTGAGCAGAAGCAATGCAATGACTGAGAATTACTTACTGGGTGGCAAGGACGTCAGTCTTGTGGTTACAGTCTCTGTAATAACTGAGGGAAGAAGAGGGTGCAGAAGTAACACCATGTTAATATAGCCAAACTGGATCAATGTTCTACCTATTTTCCATGCAAAAGCATGACTTGTTCAAAGATTGACTCATTTAAATAAAAGTCCCTTAAGACCACACTGCCTGGGGCTGTGGCTACAGGCTCATTATCACACAATGCTGTGTTTCTTTGCAGGTCTTACTAGCTCGGAATAAGAACATCACTGACATGAAAGATTTTTTTCTTTACCTGTTAAAAGATCCCTGTAAAATTTCTGGGCACTTCTGAACCACAGCCATTGCTGTAACAGCAAAGCCCATGGTCAGACCCCTTAGTAGCTTCCTACTAGTTAATTCTCATAAGGTCAGTAGAAAATTAACCTGTTTCACACAAAGCCCTCAGACGTTTTCTAGGCCAGCCAGGGCACTAATATCAGAGGTAGGAGCAGCACACCAATCTCTGCACTACTGGTTAGAAATGCTACGACAGGGCAATCATCTGGTTAAACAATCAGGTCATGATACACATCTTTAAATGTCTGATCTTGATCCATTCTATTCCTTATTCTGACTTCAACATAGAGACCAGGGCCAGGAGTGGAATTTAGTTCTGTACCTCTGGTCAGCATTTAATCCCTTACAGGAATGGCCATTCACTTCTGGGATTTCAGGGGTGTGATATAAAAATTTAAAATCTCCTCCTTACGTCTTTCAGTAACTTCTGATCCATCTTGCCTCGTTTTCTTTGTTACAGAATCCATATCATTGCCACCTGCAAGGAAAACAGAGGGACTGCACTTAGAGCTCTGTGAAGAGTAAGAAATGACAACAGCTCCCCACAAGTCCCACCACTTTGCTCCCTTTGGATGGGGACTAGACTGCCTGGAAGATGTCTGTGCCAGGGAATTTACAGTGCCCTTCCAGAGCCATATGATTTTTACTGATGGACGGGCACCTACTACACTGGATGCTGCACAAGGCACCAGAACTGAAACACCAGGAGGGGCTGTAAAGCCAACAGGTGAGGTAGAGGCAGTTAAAGCAAATCCACTCAGTGATGGAGTTTAGGCCTGGATTTATATCCAGACAACACTACATTATGGTTTCCAGCTGTGCCCCCATAAAGGTTTGATGAAAACCAGAAGATCCAAACACTACTCCCATACATCTCTTCTGGGCAGGACTCAACAGCACAGGATTAACTCTGCAGGCAAAATTGCAGGAGTAAGCTACCTGCACTCTGCCAGTACTGCCAGAAAAACCTCAGCAGACAAACCACTCCTCTGCTGACAGTAATAGTGCATTCTCAGGGTACACTTATGCTAAAGCCACATCACTGACTTCAGCAAAGCAGAAAAAACACTGGAGGTACCTTTGAACAAGCTATTTCTGGCAGCAAGGAATTTAAGGCAGGAAGTGCTTTATCTTGCTTTACAGGCAGAGCAGCAACAGTTTGGACACCCTGTCTGTGGCTTTGGAATCTGATCTAATTTAATGCCAGCTCAGGTCAGTCTACATAGTACTGGAATCAATGCTGTGGATGCTCTGTACACACTTTTTCATTACTTGGATCCCTCTCTAGTCAAAATGATTATCTCTAGCAGACCTATGACTGTCTGCCAAGGCAAGAATACCACAAAAAACATGATTGTGGAAAAGAGACATCATCTAGAAGAGAAAACACTTCTGTCAGAAGGAACCACACAATTGCTCACTCCTAGTCTTCCTAAGATAACATTTCATCTTGTGCAGCCACAGACAGTGAGAAGTAAAAGATTTTAATTTACACACAAGCTCACCATAGGGCAAAAGCCTTCACTGGATTTGAAGTCTCCTCCTTAAAGTGAAGGCTCAGCTGTACCAAAATGAACACATTTAAGATGCTGAGTCTAAAAAAAGCTTTGGGCAACATTCCTTCCAAGTTTTAAAGCCCAGCTTGATGCAGAACCCAAGACCATGTCCCCCAGTTCTGTTAAGTTTGATCCTCATGATTCCTCTTAATCTTTGCTAAACTGCAGCCCCCTTGATGTTACACTTGTACTGCCCAGGCATAAATACTTACACAAGGCAAGATGCAGCAGAGAATCTGCAGGAACATTCAACATTCAGATTCAATTCTGTCTTTAACCAGCTCCAGCTATTCCCAGAGCAGGACAGGAATTTGAGTGGAGAAGGCACAGTGCCAGCCAAGCCACTCTAGCCCCCCATGACACACTCATCTGCACTTTGCAGAGAACACCACAGTGCCCACAGCCCTCACTCTGCACTGCGGACCCTGAGCTTGTCTAAACAGCCCTGTAAGTGGGGCTCCTGAGGCCATGTCCAAATCCTTACACAACCTGGTGGCAGCAGGATGCTGCTCAACCCTTACAATGCTTGCTAAAACTAGGGATTTCCAAGGGATTTTCCAGGGTGTTGATTCCAAGGCTTATGCAAGACTGGAGCTATATGCATTAGGAGAGTTCCTCCTCCAGCAGGATAACCGTCCCCTGCAACAGAAGGGTTTCTGGTCATTCACTCCAAGGAAAGGCATTATCTCTGCTACTCTTCCTTACTGCCTCAACAGCGGAAGCATCTTTCAAGCTCTCTCCCTAGAAACAGGTGCTGGAAGCTGTTGTCTAGATGTCAGCACTGTTGGCTTTATCAATGTTTTTGGCAAGGAGCACAGTTTTGTATTTGGAAACTGCTTTCCTACCGCTTTGTAGCCCCAGAACTCCACTTTTTCTCTGCTACTGGGAGGTGGTGCTAGTTATGGATGCTGGAAGAGGCCAGCACCACCATGGAGTGAATGCATCTTCTGCATCTTTGCCTTCCCTCGAGAAAGGGAAGTATCTTGCTTGATATCAATTAGGAAAAAAAAAATAGGTTAAAGCCCATCTTTGGAGCTGTGCATGCCACAGCCTGGCCCCAGCACACAGTGCCTTTGCATGTGTGCTTGGCACATGGATGCCAGCAGGCTGACTGTGCTGCATTTCCATTGCCTGCCAGGCCTGACTCATCTCCCCAGCTCCTATCTGGAGTCACAGAAGCATAGCTGTGGGCTATGTCTATGGCACAGCAACAGCGCTGTTGAATCAGAGAAGTCATCTCCAATTGTCTTGAAGCAACAAGCAGCAACTTGTGAAGTGGGGTCGCTCAGTGCAGGAAGCAACACTATGGCCCCTTTTACATAAGCTCAGGGGCTGTAGTGTGCTTGTGGCACCCACAGAATCAGAGAACTTGCATTATTGGCACTAGGAACCAGGAGAGGTCTGGCATTGCCACACTGCAGCAGTGCAAGCTGCTTCTTCTCTGTACAGCATTGAAAGCGGGATAGTAATAACTGCCCAGCACTGCAAGACATGCTCAGATCTGTGCTTTCCACAAAAGCTGGACAATGCAGGGTACCTCTTGCACCCCCTGTTCCACTTCACTGCAGGGCAGCACACTGGCAAGGACACTAAGCCATTCTCAGACGGGACATTCAGCTCCCTCTTACTATTTTAGAATCTAGGTATTGTATGCAATGGTAATAAAGTTTATTACAGACATTTTTCAAAGGGGAGTGGAACACCCACAAAGCTGTCCTTTGGTGGAAAAATAAAAGCAAGCACGTTTCAGATACTTTTATCCCTCCACAATGTTCTCCCAGTTTTCATCTCACAATGCTGTTGCACTCACAGCACATCTTTTCAGCTCTCTACTCTATCCAGAGGTTCCTGCTGTGAGACACTCCATTAGGAGAAAGAGGCACCTGCAGGTGCTGAGATCAATAATATTTAATGTCAGCAGAACCTTCTGATCATGAATACTCTGACACTCAGCAGATGCCTCCAAATGATACCACTGACTATGTCTCCCATCATATCACGTCTTTTAGGGTGCCCCTTCCTTTTAACCAAGCCTTTCAGGTGCCACTGGCCTGGAACTAAAAGAACTGGTTAAAAAATGGTCCCTTATCTCATTTACCCCACAGACTAGGAATTTGACCTTCTGTTCTAAAAGCTGTTGCTTTCAAGTCATTTCACCAAAACCAACACAGTCAGAATTGAATAAATCAAATCATACTTCCAAATCTGCTCATTTTATAGGCTGAAATGATGCAAATACCAGGGAAGCAGGTTAGATGCCCAGCCAAAGCTCGGACATACTGTAGGAACCAAATTCTTCCCTGCCCACAACCTGTTCTGGCTTCTTTGACACCAATATGTGCTCACATCTCAGAGCACAAGCAACAGTGCTGCCCAGACTTCACTCTGCTCTGCCAGACACCTTCCTTTCAAAAAAGTGTCCTCACCGTTCCTACTTAACTGTGCTACTCAAAAAGAAATAGGCCATTCTGACCTGCACAGGCTTCTTGGCTCTGGCACAGAAAAGGAGACAAACAATCTAGTATTAATGAAAAAAGTGTTTGCAGAAGGGGAAAGATCTGCTGTCACCATTTCACAAATGAAGCAACTACTCACAGACACAAGTAACTTTCCCCAAGTCCCTCAAGTCAGTCTAAAGAGAGGAAAAGACAAATCTTTTACTTTATGCCATTATGTTCAAATTGCTGGACCTGCTGTAGAAAGGATTCAAACTGAATCTCAAATCACACTTTTCTGACTTACTGTGACTAAAACGCCTCATAATCTTCTATGACAAAAATACAGCACAAAGTACATGATCAATGAGTCACTGCTGATAATAAACAAACTTCTTTGAGACAAAGCAAAATTTGTCCATGGCAACACAAACTTTCACTCAGAAGCAATTCCAGGCATTTTCAGGACTTATTATTACACCCTGCACCCACCATCTGAAGCTCCAATTTACAACCACTACTCCTCCAGCACATTCCAGATCTGCTCAGTTTTAAAAACAGCCAACAGATGATCTGCATTTCACCATGCCAGTACTCCTATGGAAAAGAGAACATTCAGCTAATCTTCATCTATTTTGCGAGAGTTTCACAAAATGCATTAAAAATGTACCTATAACTTGGCTTCACGTTTCGTTTCTCCCAGCAGGCAAACTCCTTTCACTGGATACTCACTTCAAAAAAGTAGTATTCACTGACAAACAGAAACCCAAAATGACCCAGCCCTTATGCAAACTATTTTTTATATTGTATTCCCCACAGAAGAATGTAACACCTCCTTTATCCTGCCTGAAAAGTCAGCCTTCTTCTTAAAGGAATCTGGAAGACAAAAAATAAAGGATACCTTTTTGTGCCTTTTTTTTTAGTAATGTAACTTACCTGGAGTTCTTTGGTTAGTGAAATGAAAATCTTGTTTTCTCCCCAACTGCTTCCCTTCTACCAAAAATTTGCCACCTACACTTTATATCATGTCCTTCCAAAGGTGTGTGGAACCTGAGTGATCATCCAAAAATGTTCACCTCTTCTTTATTTATCCCGTTTTATTCTCGCCCTTCTTCTGCTTTTCTATTCCCGTGCTCTTATACAAGTCCCAACAAAGGCGTGTCGTGGTTTCCTGCCTCACCCTACCCTTCAAATTATCTGACACTCACTGAAAAAAAAGATCTGCCTCCAGGAATCAAACTTTATTGAAAGAAAAAATGTTCCTTCCTATTTGCTCAGATAGATTAACTATTAAGATCCCAGACAAAGGTATAAAGACTTATGTCAGTGAACATGAGTATGTATAGCAGTACTTTCTGATACATGATCTGAGATCTGTTTGGGCATTTTCTTACAGGAAATTACACAGCACCTGCTGATGCCACTGCAAAGCTGCCTGCAAGCTAAGCATGTTCTGTTGCTTGCAAATACAATGGGCTGAACTACCAGCTACTACAAACTGGCTGAAAACAACTCAAGTCAGTGATCTGAAGTGTTTTGCCAACACCATAGATATTTATCTCTATTCAGAAGATAGCAATATTAATAAATAAAAAATGCACCAAACTAAGTAAGACACAAAATTTCTTCCATGTATACCACCTGCAAACTTCTCACTGAATAGGAACTGAAGCAGAAGCACAGCCATGGCGTGTCAAAGCAAACCTCCATCTAGCTCATGACCCTGCTTTCTAACCACAGCTCATTGTAACAGCCCTGGGAACACCAGGTGAACAGGACAAGCACATGCAGATATTTTCCTGGTGTACAGAGTCAAAAGCGACAGCACCGCAGTCATTTGCTGACAAGTGGTTTTCCATTAATTTGTCCAAATAGTTTTTTAATCTGTACATTTTAGTACGTACAGCATCCTACAGCAAAGATTTTTATAGCTTTACTATACCTTGTGTAAAGATTTTTCCTCCTACTGAACATAACAGTGCCATTCAGTGCACCATGCTTCTTTGTAAGAATCAGAGTTCACCTTGGCTTTTCTCACCCTACACAGATTTGGACAGATTTGTTCTGCTGAATAGGAAAGAACTTCATGTGGATTTTTGCCCAGACCTTTTGAGGGGGTGTAGCCTTGTACTGTCAAGATGGTGCCCTATTAAGTTCCATATTGGAAATTTCCAAAGGTGGGTAGGGACATGGCTGCTCTACAGCACCGCACTCCACTCCAAAGGCTATGCCCTGTGTTTTTGATGGGGATCAAGACTTCTTCAGAATTGATCAATGCATCTCCTAAATCCCAGACCTTGTATTTTTATTTATCTTCAGTCAGACAGATATTTATGCAGCACAATTTCTTCCCTGCATGCAGGAAGCATCTATTACTCTGCTTTTGGAACACTAATCAAAGAACACTTAGTTGTCGAAACAAGCTACATGTGGTAATTAAGTCATTAAGAGGTGTAGAACTCAGCCTGACACCTGGTCAAATTGCACTTGGCTTTAAGCCTTGACCAAAAGGATAAAAGTGGCTTTAGCTTTCTGAACTTCATGCTGTTTGAACACAACACAAAACTGTCCCTCTTGTCATCAACTACACCTAAAACCTGCACTTCATTCATCTTATTTTACATTAACTTCTAGCATAATTCAGTGTGTGCTTCAGACAGACAAGTTGCTCAAGGAAAGACAGCACTGAATGCACTGGGCTATTCTAGTGCTGTAAAATCTATCAGTGTGAGGGAGACTTACTGGAATGGCAGACAGACTTCACTGGAGCAAGAGAGAGGACCTCACATTTTCAGACAAAGTTCTCAGGATTGGAGACATTTCCATCCTCCTTTACCTCTGTCTACCAGTTTTCTTTATGTATAAACAAAATTAAGCCATCACAATTTCAATAAAATAAGAAAATTACAGTATTTTAATCTCTGCAATGTTGTGACAAAGATCCTGGTTTAATGTTTATTAAGAACAAGGTGCTCAAGGAGCATTTCTTCATGAGTCATTTTGCCAATTTCTCACTGGAAAGTTAAAGAAGGTGGAGGTAGGGTATAACATGAAGGTGATTTAAAAGGAAACTGAAAATAAATCACATCTTGAGAAACTCTTGAGAACTGACTTCACATTTAACAGGGACAATATAAGAGAAGATGGAGTTGGGAGTGCTGCCTGCTGAAACACACTGATTAGTTCACTCAGGTCCCTACTGGGCAAGTGTCAACATGAAGGACATAATTTAGAGAGGTCCTGAGCTTCTTCACCTTTTACTGAAGTCAGTGATTGCCTCAGATACTCAAAGTCACTGAAAGTCAGGTGTCTAGTGGCACAGTGCAAAGAACTGCAGCAGACCCAGCTTCGGGTCATCAGCTGCCACTCCTGCACTAACATTGATGTGTGGACTGGTGGTTAGAGCAGGGGAGGCACCATGAGCTCCTCTTCGAGTAACAATCATCATCCTCCCATCCCCCATCTGTCCTGCTTTATTTTGCTTGTAGAAGCTGTAGAAGTCTGTTGAGGTAGAGACATGCTCCTGTTGGGTGTACCTGGGAATGTTCTACCAGATGCAGAGTTTTCTGCTTTTCCTGCTCCCAGCATAAGAAGCAGCTGCAGAGACACTGAGCTTTTAGTCCATGCCTCAGTCTGGCAGTTAGAGACATCAAATCACAGTTGAAGACAGCGCCATTTTCCTGGTGAAAGATGCTCCAAGAGTTTACGACACCTGATGATGACACTGAAAAGGTTGAGAAGATGAAGCAGAACTCTACCCTGCACATTCACTGCTCCTGGAGGTGTGCTGTGCTACAGTCCATCTGAATCCCTTCTTACTCTGCAAGGGGAGTCCAAAGATAAAGGTTCTCAAAGCTGAACCAGCTTGTTTTGTTATGGCCATTCTCTAAAAGCTTAAGGTGTGTTCATGGTTTAGAAACAGACAAGTTATGATAACTTGTCATCTTCAGCTTCAAAGGAAGCTGTGGAGCACAGAATAAGGTGCACATTGGTCTGATAATTCTGTCTTGATTGACACAAAAATTACACAACTCGTGAATCAGCCAAGAAGCTGATTGGAATAGTGCAGGCCCACACAAGGGTGGTTTGCACAAGGAAGAAGGCACACCTATTTCTGTATAGCAACTGTAGTTCCCTCCATGCCTTGGTTTTACACAAGGCAGCCAGGCAGCCACTGAACCAACCAGAGCCTCTTGAGTCACCCCCTTGACTCAATGCCCTGAGTCCACAGCTTGCACATCACTTGGGAAACTCACCGTGAGTAACTTCAGGCATGAATAAAAGCCTTGTTGGGAACTGATCATCTTTTCTGGAGTGCAGGGAGGTGAGTAATGTCAGGATGCAAAAAAACATTGCTAACTCCGTCTCTTAGGTCCCAGGATACTTCAGTGATCAACAGTCTTGGTTGTTTGTACTCATTAATACAAAGATTGTACTGCTAAGGACTCCCTTTCCTCTTTCCTTCTGGGTTTATATAGCATTCCACATAGCTTCTCAGTGTAAATAATAAATAACAATATTTATAATAAAGCTATAGCTTCATATTATGGAGTATTATAAACCACGGTTCCTCAGCAGTGCAGGACAAACAATTGTACTGGCCCACAGAGGTGGGGCTGGACTGTTCTGGTGGGGCACAGCAACTGGGAAGAAGAGGCTGAAGACTTGGGCTTGCTGCTCTTATTATCACCATGTAGACAGGAGGAGTGGGTCTTTTCAGCAGCTGTAGACAGCTGTGTACCTCTGCTCAGACACAAGTCTGTACAGACACCAGGGCCCTGGTGCTGTCACGGTGATCTGCAATACAACTGCCTGATAGTTACCAGCAAGCAACCCAGTCCAAGGGCTGGCGAGGGACAGGTGCATTGCCTTGTGTGTCTGGGACCGCTCCTGATAATGCAAGTTTTGGTGACAGACAGATCAAAACAAAACACACCTGTGACGTCTTCAAGTCTCCCTGTCCTCCATGCTGCTTTTTATGCACATTGATGCTTGGGCACATTTTACATCTCAGTACAGATCAGGTTGTACAGCAGGAGCTGGCTGGCAGAGCCAAGAGTTATCACCCATGTCAGACTGACCTCTAATGGCATCGTGGCTGGGATGTAAACAGACCTGTGTGCAAAGGTGACCTGCTGTCATCTCTCCGTCCCCCTCTCCAACCCCACCCCGCCGTCCCCATAGCAATTAGGGAGCTACTCCAGCTGTCCATCACACCACAGCATCTGCCAGGGAACAGGGCTGTTGAAGCAGATGATCCTGATCACTGCCACTCTGAGGGGTTTCACTTCGAGTTTAAATGAAGTAATTTGCATCCATAAGATTCTTCTCCTTTGCAGTGCTGGCATGATGAATAATCCCTTTCACTTTGTCCTCTAGGTAAGAGTTTCCTGCAACACATGCTGCATATGGCAGCACAGCTATGAGCTGGACTGAGTCTCTTGTTTGATGCTGGTAGCTATTCCCAATGAGCCCACTGCCCAATCTGCTTGGTCAAAGGGAACTTGACTATTTTACTTACCATAGAATGAAAGTTGCATTCAAGGAATCAAATAATTTCCTATGCCCTGGCTTTTAGAAAACTCCTGCCTGTTTGAAAGCCCACCTGCGAACCCATAAAACAGTTTTAGCACCAGTGCCTTCTAGACAAAAACTAGGAGTGCTAACCTCACATATCAAATGTTTCAGGCGGACAGCGAAGGGACACAACCAGTGCCAGATGACCTGGCTGTGGTGCTGCCAATATACATGGTGGAGAAAATTCAAAGCAAGCTGTTTACAAAAAACTGGCACCATGGAAAAAAACCTCCAAACACTAAAAAAACTCCATCTTTCTCGCAGCGCCAAAGAAAATAAGATATGATTTGTGAACAGTTCACCAGCATGGTTTCTCCATGGTTGAAATTTCATGCAATTAGTATTTCAAACAAACAAACAATTCTACCAGTTCTACCTGTGCCAGTCCAAAGCCTGCAAGTTTAAGCACCGTTATAAAAAGCAACACAAGGAGAATTGCAGTGCAACACTGCATACAGGACAAAAGCTGGAGACAAAAGCTGGACAAAAGCTCTGCTTATCTTGGAGATCTGCCTCAGAAAATTATGGATGTTGGCAAATAAGCAGGATTTCTACCTGCAATCTTGACAGAAAATTCAAAACACATATTGGCAAAAGAATCCTGATGAAAAAACTCTGGCGGGCTCAGCTACAGTTTGTAGCAACTCACCTCCTGTACAGAGAGAGGGATTCTCATTAGCAGGAAGGCAAATGCTAAAGGCAGGCAAAAGGGGATGGTGCCTGAAGGATCTCTGAGAGCAGTTTTCTTTTGCTTTCCCCTCTTCCAGCCCTATACATTCCTGCCCTGCAAGCCCTTTTCCCTGCTAATTTTCAAAGGGTCATTTTTGGATCAAGGATTATTTCACAACCCAGGAGTCTTTAGGAACAGAAGTACCACTGATACTGTGTCACTCAGGTGAGTTTGTGCATAGAACAAGAATATCTCCTGGAAGTACCTAAGCACTGAGAATGAAATTAAACACAAGACTGTGATTAAAGCCCACAGCTCACACCCAGTCCAAGGAACCTGGCCAAGCACTTGCGATCACTGTTGGGGAATAAGTGAAGAAAGCACCAGACCTGTGGCTGCAGGGAGAGTTGAACTGCAACCTTAGTCTGAAACCTAAGTCAAAATGAAATCAAAACAATCTGATTTTTTGTGAAGAAGCGAGAGAAGGCCATCCCAGTGGTGAATATAGTCACTCAGAACATGTAAACACCTGTATACTGATTTAAACCTGTGATTTTCACATTGTTGTCTCCAACCATGAGATTAGACAGTCTGTCCTGGGCTGAAGGGGCTTTGAGAAAATGCTTCCTTTAAAATAATGAGGTTTTTGAGGGAATTATCAGGCTTTGGTAGCAAAGTTTCTGAGGCGGGGAAATAAAGGGGTTTGTACAAAACATTAGAACAGAATTTCTCTGTATATCCTGGGAAGTCCTGGCTATCCCCCAGGACCATGAATAATAAAGACTGAGGCCATTCAGCAAATTTCCTGAGTCAGGCTTCGAATGGAAGACTGCAAAGTTCTACCAGATTTCTGTCCAGAGATGGTCCCTGTCACCATGATCCTCCTCCTTCTTTGCTAGGAAGGTACTTCCTGTGATTAGGCTCTTAAGCATTTCAGGGTGGTGCTCACTTTTCATTGCCAATGTAAACAACAAAATGAAAAATCCCTGCTGGGCACTAAGGTATTCCCTCTAAGGGAACATGCTCTGCTGTAAGCCCTGTTTATTGCCACTGATCATTATGGATTTATCATGGATTGGAATTTATCACAGTACAGATTGCTGTATGATTAGGGAAGGGCACTTCAGCTCACACCAGCTTTTTGTTCTCCTGGGTTCTTCACAACCATAAATCAATTTTCAAATGTATGCTTATCTGAATATTGCAAAACAGTTTTAAATCAAGAAACTGGTTTCCATTAGCATAAACATGGATTGGGCTTGTTCCTGTTGCATTTATTTAGATCTGGATTAACAGCACACAATAAAAGAGCAATCTGGATCTTATTTTGGTTCTGAAGGCAACATAGCACTTGTTCTAACTGCTTGTGGCAAGAAGGTGTGTGAAACTTCTTTTATTCTTATTTCTACTGCTATTTATTTGTTGAACTGGTCCTCAGAAAGGCTTGAATCCTTCTTCTTGGCTGCTATCATGCTGCACCTGCTTTTCCTGGGGCACACGGGCTCAAACTGCCATGTGCAGGCTTGCAAAGCCCCAATTTAAATGGCACTCCTTTATTAGAGGATACATTCCAGAGGCATAAAATATTATTATCCGATACACATGACTAGAAGACTGCTGATCTCCTGCAGGACTGCAAGCACAAGATGGGACATGAGACTCTTGGTAAAACTGCTCTCCAGAACACACCTCACGTGGCAGCTGGGAGCTTCGGACATGTTGTCAGCACTGAGGTTGGAGACCCTTCTCTCTCACACTGCAAAAATTACTGAAGTAAAGAATAAGTCAATCTCATTGAGACAGTAGCTCTCATTTCTTCAGTTGTCTCTTCTGTGGAAACATTCCCTTAATTACTGAAATTACGTTCCCAACACTTTTCTACCTCTTCCAGTCTTCAAGAATTCCTCAGTATCCCCCTCAAGACAGAGATTAACAGCCCTCTTTCTACTTCTTTCACAAATTTTCCTCATCTTCTCTTTTTAGCAAGTAGTTATGGGAATTTATTAATTCCTAAGTTTTGTGGTCATAGGAGGGAAGCTGTTATTTCAATTCACAGTGAAACAGAGTTGTGTGAGTTTTTCAAATTTAGTACTTCAACTGTGCCTCTATTTCCATACGGAAGTTATAGGTGTCTTCACCAGAACATACTTCTGTCTTGACTTTTAGGGTGAATTGTTTGTTTACAAAAAAATTCCTTTAAATGATGTTTGCAGAAAGCATAGTGGTCTTTCTTTTTTTAACTGGTCATTGAAAAAGTTTGGAGAGAGTGAATTGTCTACAGTGTGCTGCCTTCTCCCTAACAGTTATTCTGGAGACAACACAGATCTTTGCTCTGCTCATGAGGAAGTTGGCACAGACTGAAATTGGAATCCATTGTTTTTCTACACCAGGATTTACTTTTACGATCTTGGCCAAAAGGTGTAAGGTCTATTTTTCTCAAATTTCACCGTTAAATATGGATTTTTGCAAATAGTTATTATTTATCTCTTTCACAGTGTCTTTCGCCTGTATCTTGTTGTGTTAAAATTATAGCATTTGTGGACTTCTTTCTATTTTGACACACAGCACTTTGATAATCTTGATCAAGTTCCTCATTTACATCCGTCACCCTGGCACAGAATTCCTGACCATACAAATGTTCCCACAGAAACAGAACAGACCATATCCCCAGTCACAACACAGACTCAATACTTCACTTCAGAAACCTTTTGGAAAAAAATCAGATTTTAACAAGGGTTAAAATAAGCCAGACCTCACATTTTCTTTTTTGCCTTGACTGAGTCAGTTAAGAACAGACCTAAGTAAAAGCTGGAAACTGTGGCTGGAGTTACAACGTAGTCAGAGACACACCATTTATCAATAGTTAGAATAAGAGTAAATATTTGAGCAATATTATAGAAGCAAAAAGTCATGGCTTACAGCTCATTAACAAGTGTTTTTCAATCTTTTTTTTTATGATCTCTCACTGTCTTTTAATCTAGGACTTCTTTTAGTTTGCAGCTTTCTTCTCATGTGGGTTTAAAGCAGTTTTCAGCACCATTCATGGTTATTTTGTTTATGCTCCCATTCCCTCAGAATGGGAAACTCTCCAAGTTTCTCACTTTTCATTAGAGATCATGCTTCTGCAAGCAAATCTCTAGCTAGACACACCTTTTCCATACAAACCACAAGTGATATGCTAATTCCAACTCAAAAATGTGTGTTCAAGAATAAACACAGAAGATTTGTGACCCAGAAGAGAACAGAACAGATGAGTGTGAGCCCTTTCATATTATTTATTTCTGCCTTGTAAGAACACTGAGGTAGAATCATAGAATCACAGAATGGTTTGGGTTGGAAGAGACCTTAAAGACCATCTAGTTCCATCCCCCTGCCACGGGCAGGGATCCCTCCCACTGAGACTAAGTTGCTCAGAATCCCATCCAACCTGGCCTTGAACACTTCCACAGATGGGGCATCCACAACTTCTCTGGGCAACCTGTGCCAGGGCTTCACCAGCCTTACAGTAAAGAATGTCCTCCTAACATCTGATCTAAGCCTGCTCTCTTTCAGTTTGAAGCCATTCAGCTCCTGTCCTGTCACTACCTGCCTTTGTCAAAAGTCCCTCTCCAGCTTTCTTATGGGCTCCCTTCAGGTACTGGAATGCCATAATGAAGTAATCTCAAAGCCTTATCTTCTCGACTGTGCATTCTCTGGAATATCTACCCATGATTGCTGACGTAGTAGTAGTAAAAGGAGTAGTAATAGCAACAGAACAATAATAATAGCTAATATTATTTTTATCAAAATCATGCAGCTCTTTCATGTGTGGCAGTCTTACAGTTAGCTCATGTAGCTAGAATTCAGACAATCCTAAATTGCTGCATCTATCACAATTCATTTAATTGAGCTGTCACTCTTTTTCTTATGATTAAAATGACAATGGTAAGGTGACAACTGTAGGACCAGCTCTCCAATATGCCAGAGCTGATGGAGATATCTTTTCTTTTCAGCAGGACTCATTTCTGTGGAGTTAGGCAGGAACACTTCTTCACTTTACCTGCCGACTTCTTTCACTCATCTCTCTTGATGATCCCAAGCTGGCTGAGGGTCACACTGCCTTGGACAAAGGGATTTTTCACTGAATATCTCACCATTTTTGCTAAATGTGAGTATCAATTTCAGTCACAATGAGCAAAACAACAAAGATATAAGCAAGGAATATTCAGAGAAACATAATGAGCAGCAGCTGGCTTTACTGGGAAAGCCTCTACATAATCTGGTTCCCAAGCTCCAAGTGACTCTTTTACTCCTTGCTCTCCCCAGCCAGGAACAGTGGTGATAGAATCACTCTATCACTATTGCTCTCTATCACTAGAGAGATTCTATCACTCCTTCATAAAATGTCACCTTTAAGAGGATCTCATTTTACAAACCAGCTTTTCTCCAGTACCAAGAAGGCATTTAAAATCAAAAGTAAAAGGATGAAAGATGGCATGATGGCAAGTACTCTGTGCTCCAGCTGCTCAGCTGGAAGGGCAGAACCCTGGTGAAAAAGGAAGCTTTCCTTTTCAGAACTTGATCACTGACTTCAGACTAGCAGATTATTTTTTCTAAATAGTTCTGAGGAAAATATTTGCAAATGAACACCCAAAACTTGAATCCAAGCTATTTAAGTTGCCTCTGCTTCTAGTTTCTGGCAGGTTTTCTGACTTGGCTCTGAACCTTCTGACTGTGCCCATCTCTATTTTCATGTCTCTGCTTGAAAAATCCTGTTTCTTATCCAAAGCACAAAAGTATTGCCTTTTCCAAAAGCAAGGTCTGTTGTTTGTCATTTCTTCTCAGCAAGATGACTGGCTGGAATCTTAGTTGTTACTCAAACTTTTCATTTCACAGCCATCCAGATTCTCATTAATTTGCTTCCATCAGAAGTTTGTCTTGTGAGACCTGTGATAACACGCAGCTTTCTCTTTTATTAAAATCAAGGTATTCTGGGCTCATCCTCACTCCATATGTTATGTATTTCAGATGTTCCTGCTGGCATGGAGCTTTTTGGGTATTTTTATTGTTATCACAGGGTTGCCAGATGCATGGTATGGTGGCTGCCTTCCTTATCCAGTGCCTGCAAAGGTGCTTTTTGGATTCTACTTTAATAAAATCCATGATTGAAGTTGTCAGCTGAAGGCTTTGTAACTACAACACCTAAATATGTTTTTAGGTTTCAGCATAAATTAAAGAGTTCAGAACAAAATATTTACACCTCCTCCCCCAGACATTAAAATTCGTACTAAGAAATCGTTCTGTTAGGCACAATAGCAATATAAAACTAATGGATGAAACAGAGTATAGGTGGTGATCTGAAGAACTCTCACTAACAAGTGTTTGTATTTTTTGGAGTTCAGTACACTAAGTTCACTGAATCCATTTCATTTTGAAAGATGAGGCCCAATAAGAGCACTGATCCATGGCTCCAACTTCTGTCAGAACAGCATTTGTCTAAGCCTGTAAAGAAGAACACCGTGAGAGTCTTACACGCTTACTTTGACGTACATGTGTAATTTTAAGCACATAAAATTATACAACCGTAGAAAACAAGGCTGAAAAGGCCTTCAATTAGGTATTTGTCCATCTCTCTGTCCAAAGCCTACTTCCACATTAATTATTCTTCACAAATTTTTCTTTAAAACACTTCTAAAACTTCCCATAAGGTTTCAGAGCCTCCTGATTTGATCTGCTCCATATCTCCCATACTTGCTGTGAGAAAATGTCTTGAAGTTCCAAACAAGTACCTTGAGTTGACAATCACTGCCTCTCTTCCCTTTCAGTGTAACTCATCTCTTTTCTTGCTGTCACCTTTTATGTATTTGAATGCTGTTGTCATATATGCCATTAGGGTTTTCAACACCAAACTAAGCTTTTCCTGTTCTTGAAGCTTTCGTCAGACATTGAGTTTTCTGGATTTCCAATCACTGGGAACTACCTCCAGCCTTCACAGGGAGTACCCACATGCTTAAAGCTACACGCATATTTAAGTACTGTGCTGAGCTGGAGACTTCATTTCTAGTGTTGCCCAAGGCTGTCAAACACATGCTGGTCTGGTTTAATTGCACAACATTTCAGTTAATTACTGTTTTGACGATAAATCTGGCAGTTTTGCAAATGTCTTTAAATTTGTAACTGCAGGTAAAAACCAAATTTTGCTAATGAAGGACAACCAGTGCCAAACTGTTGTGAATCTTATCTGCCTGACCAGCAGGCAGAGTTTAACATACAGTTTCATAAGGTATTTCCTTGACAGTGCAGGCATGAACAGTGTATATTGGAAACCGGTGTTCTTAGTATGTCTAGAAGCAAATTCATTTGCCAATAAACAGCCATGCCAATTCCTAACGCACAGTGAGACACTGATACACAAATATATCCCCGACCTCATCCAAAAAGAGGTTTGATCCCCTCTATTTGAGCACCCAAAATGTAGCAGACAGAACAGCATCTGTGGTAGCTGACACATGCCAAGTGTATGCAATCAAGCAAAACATAAAGAAATCAACAAGCCAATACATGTGCATAAAATATTATAATGAAAACTTAGGCAGACAGAGACCAAGTGGGAATAAGACGGAATGGAAACAGAGACTAAGCAACTGCCAGAGTCAAGAGCAATCAGCTCACAGGTGGGAGGGCAGTGAACCATGGCGGGGCTGGTGTTAACGGGGCTATTAGAATTCCAGGCTCCTACTTCTGTTCTGTTTACTTTACTGTAGCTATTTGCAGTGTAATCTTTCAGCTTTTCCTAAAACAAATGGATAGTGTTTGCACAACAAAACAATAACAAACTAGTAAAAAAAAGACCAGCATCTAGAAGCAGTACAAGTCAAGTGTACAATAAAAAATTGGGATGTACAGTTCCTAACACATAAACAACTTAGCAATAAGCAAGTGTATGATCCAATACAAGAGAATTGTTTATTGTGTATTGTGTGAATGTGCAACATACATAGAATATATCTGTGTCTAGTATTCAGGAACTGTCAGGGACAAATAGTCTCGCATCATAGTGGTATTTGTGAGAAAGCATGTCTCTAGGTTTGAGAGAAAACTTTAGGACTAGGAAGTGCTAAACCAGAGAGTTTCACAGCTTCTAGGCTTGATTTTAGATAGTTAGAATCCTGCTTTAAGGAAAAAACTTCTGACCCAGAATTCCTCACTGAGATGGAAAAGAAACATGTCACCAAAGAGAGTAAACTGCAGAGAGTAGGTAATGATTTTCTTGATTAATCTTCACACCCACATGTCACACATGATTAAGTAGTGTAGACCCATATGTGCACTTTTGATCCTAGAAAAATGAATCCTACATAAGACTTCCTATCCAGACATCATGTGGACAGTTTTAAGGCTATTCATGCTCAGTTTCACAGTGTCAAGAACAGGCAGGGTATACACCATGTAAAATTTAAGAGTGATCTATCTCCTGATCTAAATCCTGAGGAGCCTTTCAAGAGAAAACTTGTCAGTGCATACCCATGTGTTGAGTTACCACCATGCATTTAACAGTGATGAAATAGCTTATTCTGGCATATGTTACCCATGAAATGCTTGTAATTAACTCAAGGAAAAAATGCAGTAAACTTTAAAACATCAAAACCAGTGTAACTCTTTCAGCTGTGAATGAACTGCAGGATTTCTGTTTTCAGGAGTGGCATGGCTGTCATCAAAGAGGTTGATGACAAAGAGAGCTTGTTCAGTGTCTGTTAGTATGTGTGGTGGAGGTTGCTGTAGCCAGGACACAGACTCAAAGTTATGTGGGCTACTGATGGGAAAACATCCCATCAGTTAAAGAGGGTGGCATTTGCTAACTTGGTTCACTTGGCATCAGTTCAGTGTTCCTGCACTCCACTTGAGACAAATGTTCTTCACCCAAAATACAGTTGCCTTAATGTGTTGAGAGGGAGACTGGTTGCTTTCCCACACAGTGCAAAACACCTACACTAATGCAGTCAGCTGCAATTCCAGTATCCTCAGCACCACATGAAATAATACCATTAGCTGACTCCATATGCCACACTTCCACTAACTTCCAGCAGGATAGCAGAGTTCTGCTTCCCTTCAGTTCAGCATTTCTCAATGACTTCAAATGTCACAAGGGCTAAGCTGCCCTTCTGCAGGAAAACAACACAACAACAGTAAAAATAATGTAAGGGTAATCACTTGAACCCACTGAGGTTGTAAGAAAGCATTACACACTCATCAGTAAAGCTTTCTGTATGTCTGTGTAGAGAAAAAGACTCAAAACGTAGTTATTTCAGGTAGGAATATGAGTAGAAAATTTGCACTGAAATTGCTTTGGAAATAATTGGAACAAAAGCAATACAGGTCATAAACAATAAAAAATTTATTTTTTAATGAACCATAACTGGCATAAACAGCATATTTCACTCAAGAAACAAGAAGTCAAAAAAGCTTCACTGCACATTTTACTTGCTAAAGGAAATGGCACTGAAGACATTCTTGTTGTCTTCCCTCTAGCTGCGTATTTTGGGAGAAGGTGCGATAAAAGAGTATTTATTGAGTTCCCATTGTTTTTGAGTACCTTAGATATTTTGACTTTTAAGAATTTGCCTCAACCTTTACATTAAGAAGTGACAGTTTTGTATCTGTTCACAAATTTTGCTCAGCTGCTAGCCTCACGATTCTGAGGCAGCTGTCCTTAGACATGTGATTTGGTTTGCACAAATAATACACAGACATATACCCCATCTCACAACAACCATGCACACTTGAAATGTTACATCTTTTATTAACTGTATGGAAACCAGGAGAGAGCTTTAAGCCAGCTCTCACATCAGTGTACTACTTGTGAGCCTGATTTGCAACATAAGGTGGTGGTCAGAGGTTGACAACACTGCCACACTTAAATCTCAGCCCTCTAGATAGGACTTTATTCTCAGCAGTATAAAGAGATGGAAAACTGCCATGAACACTTTAATATTTCATCTTTAGGAAAAGACTTCTAAATTTTTACTTTATAAGGCTTTCTCTAGCCTCAGGTAAATGACCTAATTCGTTTCCAAGGAGGAAGTGTATTTTTAAACCTTTCCTGCTGATGTTGCAGTTTGGTAGGGTGTGCTCAGTAGAATGGTTATTCGTTCTAAAACAAAATATAACCAGTGGTGCTGCTGAGGTGATGACGAACACTATTCACTCATGTCTGCACTCAGAGCAACAGTGAAACCCCAGAAGTTCAGGAAGAAGGAGAAGTGTCCATCTGTGCTTCCCTGCTCACTGGGTGACTTGTTTGGTACACCAGCTTAATCCCCTGGGTCCTGCCAAGGCCTCCAAACTACAGGTAACTGCTCAAATCAGCTTGGCTGCACTTGCAAACAAACCACGTTTACTTTGTCAGCTTCACCAACTCCAGCAGTACAGACAAATGTGAGCAGTCCAAGAGTTATGTGCACACAGCACAGAGTGAACTCTTACATGAGGTATGTGAAAAAATGAAACAACTCTTCAAGCTCCACTACAATTCAAATACTTTTAACACAAAAATATGCTCAGACCATCAGAGATGATGTAAAAGCTGTACCAGGGACTAGTTTGGGCAAGGGCTTAGATTTAAAAGGCTTTTTCTTAAAATAATGACCAATCAATTTTCCAGCAAAGACAAGAACACTGAAGGTCTGTTTATTGTTTCCTTTGTCTGCTACAGTCTCATAAAGACTTCAAACTGTAATCTTTGGCTTGCTGTGTCAGAGAAAATCCCACAGACACAGAAACAAGAGACAATCGTATGCCGACCCCTTTTATTAGCACTGGGCCTCACCCACTTGGTTACTCACACATGCAGCAGTGAGAACTACGCCGCCCATCTTGCCTAGCTCTTACATTATCTTTTGTAATGGCAAATTGCAGTGCCCCTCAGCTACAATAAATCCAGGAAGTTTTTCTTTTCAAGTCAGGTACCTTGAAAATTGCAAGCCACAGATGTAAAGCAGAAAAGGCAAAAAAAAAATTTACTTTTGCTTTAGCTTATGCTGATGTCATTCTAGAGACTTCACTTTTAGTTACTGGGCATTTGCACCATTATGAGAGCAGAATCCATCTCCCAAGAACAGCTTTTGTTGTAGTAAACTGTTTTTACTCCAGGAATCTAGTCTATAAAGTTCTTTCTCTGGTATATTTACATGGCTATAAGCAAGTCAGAACATCTTTCTGAGAAGTGAATTGCAGCCAGCAAAAATACAGCCCTAGGCTGATGCTGAAGTGGGTAGGATTTTAAACCTTTCTGCAGCAGTTAGTGGTTAGGCACATAAAAACACCCCACCCTCCTGCCCCAGGCAAGAGAGAAGACACAGACAGTGCAGAGTGTACTTCATGCATCAGGATACATCACTTGGCTTTAAACAAGATCAACAGATATCAGAAAAATGAGAGAAGGGGGTAATATATATGTGCCTTAAGACACAGTATGTTCACTAACATCCTAGTTACTCAGTGGCAATGTTTAGGGGGAACATTCTGTGCCCTGCCTCTGTGCCCAGAGAACTGTTGAATGGAAGTTTTGCGATGCTCCTGACACTCTGGAAGAGAAGAGCCCATAAAGGTCAAACTGGAGTTTCTAAACTCAAAGCCAGTATCCTTTACTATTACTTTCCATTTTGGCTTCGCTACTACAGATGATGCCCATAGGGGAATTAAAACACATCCTTGTCCTGAGAGTGCTGACGTGTCAGCCTCAGTGCTCTTCTGGTACCACAAGATTATTGAGAGGGTACATGGACAATATCTTTCAACTGCGCAGACAAACTGGTGTACACTTGGAATTAAAAAATAATCCTAAGATTAAAATGTCATCACAGAAATAGCAAAGAAAATAAAACCAAGGAAGACATTTTCCTTTTGGTTCCTTGGGGAAACTAATTTATCTGAAGGGAAGTGGTATGTTCAGCAAATAGAGATCAATAATTTTATTACCCAGTCCACAATTTCCTAAATTTTTTTTTTCATTTATTTTGCTTACCCCAAGCTATTCTGATCACAAAAGCAATAAAAGAAATCAAACAATAGCATTATAGTGCTTAATAAACACCGTATTGCAGTGAATGTGCTACTGTGTGCACATACTGGTGAGCTTAACTGAACAGCAGGAGAAACGCTCTGCAGTGTGCCATAAACATGTCAGTATCAATGACACATGGATAATCTGCTTTCCTCAAGGGAAACAGATGTGCAGTTTTTGAGAGGAAGGCTTCAGTCTGACTCTGGTTTGCCATCATTAAATTGAAGATAACATAATATCCATCACTATTGTGTTTCTGCAATAAAACTATTGGATAGTCACTGGATACTTCTTGATGGCACTCTAGTTCCCAGCTCTGTCAGGAGCCTCCAGCCAAATGTTGGGAGAGTCATGTTTTTGCAGTACTGTGTAAACACAAGGTAAATTAATAGGCAAACGGAGTAAACACAGCTAAACACTTAATACTAACCTGAACAGGATCTTTTCCTAGAGTCATTACCCATCAGTGAATACTGATGACAATATTTCCTTTCCTGTACTTTAAATGCAGCACACTAAACTCATGCACCCAACATGTAGCACCATCATTCCATATTCCCAGTCGCAAACAATCTCTAATCCCACTTGGGGTGGGGCACACGGGCGTTGCTCTAATTAAGTGCAATGATAATGCACAGGATGACTTTTTCATGTGTTATGTTCCTGTAAAACCTTACTGGAATCTCACCTGGCAAATGATCTAAAATCTCAAACTTTCTGTTGTTCTTGCGCAACTCATCTGTTAACATGTCTGTACAACAGAGCATGAGTAATTTAAAGCAGGGACCATCCTTGAGATTGAAGGAAATACCCTGTGAATTTGAAGACATGCCATCTCAAAGCTCCAGAGTATCTGAGATTCAACCCTCTTGATAAATTTGCAGCAGAAGTTCTATCAGCACTTTCACCGTTGCACTCAGGAGTCCATTTTTAACATATTAAAAAATTAAAATATTTGTGACATTAAATTAGCTGAAGGTTTAAAAAAACAAATCCAAAACCCAAAAAAGGGCAGGTTTAACAAATGCAGCCAAACTGTCTCAACTCTTGAGGTATTGTGCAAAGGAGGTTTTTTTTGCTAGATGGTTACAAAAGATCATACAACCCCACATAATGTAAATTCCCACATTTGCTACTGAAAATATTATTTCTAAATCAATTTCACCCACAGATAAAATCTTATACAAAGAGTAACCTAAAGGCTTCAAGTTCTCAGACTTCCCAGCACAACTTGTTGTAGATGGGCTTTGAATGCTTTGATACCTTTTACTGTAGGAGAGTAAAAGGTTGCTGTCATCCCAGTCAAATTCTATTTGAAATGAGTGAATTTATGTATACTCATGGTCAAAACCACAGCAACTGCTAACATGTTATCACAGCTACAACACTCAGTGCTTACTCACCTCAAGACTGTCTCTGGTCTCAATACAGATGGGAGTTATCCAAGGTGAAGAGAAAATAGACCATCCTCATCTGTAGCTGTGAGGAGGAACCAGGCAGGAAATTAATGCAGTTCTGACACACAAGCTAAGGGCATGATGCAGTGAGAGCATGTGGGTGCCTGTACCCCACGTGCAGCTCTCAGCACAGCTGCGTGAGGCATCGATGCACAGCTCGGGGCCGTTCGGCTGTGGGCAGTGCTGCAGGAACCACTGGGACATCATCCCTAAGGGCTGGGAGCTGTTGCTGTTATGGCTTCCACAGCTCATTCTGTCGATCCTGACAGTTATAGCTGAAAAACATTTTGTACAAATCAGTTTTGAGAAAAGTAAATCCACATGGGGAAGCCAGGTGTGCAGGTGATAAGAGACAGGAAGATCGCTCTTGCTTCAGCGGCGCCTTTGAGCATCAGGGAACTCTCTAATCCTGAACTGCACAGTGCAGCCATAGCTGGGGTTGCTCCTTGTCACAGTCACAATCTCCCTGCCTGTTTCTCCAGTCAAATTTCTTCATTTTCACTTCTTTCCCACAACCATGACAGTGCTGCTCAGGTCTCCCATCTCCCAGTGCGTCCCTCAGTTACACTTTTTCCCCTTATGTGAGGAGACAGTGCCTGGGATAAAGGCTTTGGCAGCTTGAGGTGGAGAGCTGTGGTTCCCTCGGCTGTGACAAAAGGCAGGGCCTACTGCGCTATCCATGGTGGGGAGTGCTCCATGCTGAGGCAGAACCCCCCTCCCTGGCACAGGGACACTTTCAGGGACAGTGTTTTGTCGTCTTAAGCTAGGCCAGGGAAGGTTTAAGTTGGTCACTACGAAAAATTTCTTCACAGAAATGGTGACTGGAACTGGAACAGACTGCCCAGGGAGGTGGTGGAGTCACCATCCCTGAAGTGTTTTAAGACTGAACATGGCACTTGGTGCCATGGTCTAGTTGGCATGGTGGTGTTGGGTCACAGGTTGGATTCGATGATCTTGAAGGTCTCTTCCAGCGTAACTGATTCTGTGATTCCCTGAGGCGGCACCTGGCCTTAGCCCTCACCCCAGCCATGTAGTGGCGAGCCCACGCTGGCCTAAGGGACACAGCACCGCCTGGCATGCCCAGATGCAACAGGAAAGTTTTACGAGATCCCCGGGGATGACCTGCGTTTTCCGCCCGAGGCATCGGGATCGGGATGGGGACCGGGACCGGGACCGGGATTGGGAGGTCCCCCCCGCTCCCTGCCCGCCCCTCAGCCCCACAGCGCCTCCCACCGCGCGCAGGCGCGAACAGCCCGCACGGCCCGGGCACGCGCGGCGCGCAGGCGCGGGGCCTCCCCACCCCGCCCCTGCCCCGGCAGCGGGAGACTGAACCGTGTGAGGGGAGCGCGGGGGTTCTGCCGGGCTCCTTCCTCCTTCGCCCGGGTTCTGCGGGGTTTGTGCTCCCCGAGGGGCCGCCCCGCACTCCTCAGCCCTGCTGTCGGTGTGCTGTGGCTGCGGTTTTGGGGTGCAACACCTCAGAACGAGCTCCACGGGTCTGTGGCCTTGCTTATGGGCTGCACAGCCTTCGTCCTGCTTCTCTGCGGGTGGAAAACTAGCAAGGCAAAAACTGTATTGAGTGTTAATAGAATCTTTTGTTGTTGAGAAAGTAAAAGGAGTGAGTGCCGTTATATAACATAGCTATAAGCAGGAAAACTGAGGACGTAGTCACAGACGTACCCAAAGTGCGAAAGTCAAGTAAGTACTGAAAAGCAAAATTGTCTTTTCCCCTTCTAACTCAGGTTTTCCTTACTTGCTGGACAGAATTATTTGTGTGGTGAACAGCATCACTGCTTGAAAATGTCAAGGATTCTTAGCCTAAGATACAAGGAAAGGATTTTAAGAGTGCAGAAGATCCAGTGTAGGTGCTGCCAAGTAACAGCATTAGCAAACCAGTGCAAAAAGTATTTGTTATGGTCATTTGTAAACGGGTCTGCGTTAGAAAGTACAGGCAGAGAATCATGGGATTGTTTGGTTTTTTTTAAGCTATCTCTTAGGCTTGAAATGATTTTGCTGCTTGGAAAGACTTACTACGTATTTTAGACATACAGTATACATAAGCATGATGTAGCTTTTTCTAGGCTCTTGCTTACACCAAGAAATAATAGTATTAAACTTCCATGATATTTAATGGATGCTGTGGGCTTCCTATTTAATTGATAGATTGCTAAAATACCCAATTAACTAGACTCTTTGCTGAGGTCTGGGGTTTTTTAGTAGAGTACCGTATGTTCAGTTTTGAACAGCTCGGGGGGAATGTTGACTTCTAAGATAAATGAGTACCTCCATCCTTTGGTATGAAGCCAGGAAGACCAGGGTTGCTGGGCTATTAAGGCTTTGGCATACTGAAGCTTTGGCATTTTTTAATCTCTGAAGAAGCCCCTTGTGCTAATACTGTGTTGCCTAATTTTGATTCGTAGGATTTTATTCTTGAGAGGCTTCTGTTTCAAAACTCCTAATTGCAATTTGCGGGTGAGCAGAGGTGTAGCTGTCGATTTTCCAGCTGCATTCTGGTCATTAGCAGGTGGCTCACAATTACCAAACGAAGTTAAACATTGCCAAATCGATTTGAAGTTGGTTTGTGCTGAGAGGTGTGACTTAACCATTTTAATTAAAGTGCCTTTCTGAGTGAGCTGGGAATGCTTCCTGTTAATCAAAACTTCTACCTGTGTGAGTAATTACTTTTTAAAGCAGCATCCCCAGAAGGATCAAATGAAACTGGATTATTTTCGTGGACCTGGATACCCAATTATTTTGTTCTATAGAGAAGACTAATTGTTTTTATGTGTGGACAACAAAAATCTCCCTGGCTCCACAGAGCTCTAGGAGCGAGGGGAAAAATAATATATAAAATTGATGGTAAAATACTTTATGGCAGTTAGTAGTGTCATGCATCCTCTTAAAGAAAAGCTGTTCACAAAGCAAGATGCTACTTAGCTCATGAAACAGTTGTATAACTTATGCAGATGTCTTTTTTGGACATGCCAATTAGAAAATAAGCCTTAGAATTTCATCTTAGAGCTTTTTACTCATTTCTGCAGCCACATGGCTCGTTATAACCAGGTGAAAATGACACCATAATTCATTCTGTCATTTAACAGAGACTGCTATTCATCTCGAGATGGAAGAGTCAGTGCTGGATAAATTGCCATCTTTGTGCAATACTCCCAAGGATTCTGGGGCAGCACCTCCACAGGGGACTAGTTCAGGGAAACAGGTATGAAAACTTAATACTTTTCCAATAATGTGATTCTTCATAGTAACAAAAATGCTTGTGAAATCATCAAGGAGTCAGAAGTCACAGAGATATTGTTTGCTGGAAGTCCAAAGCCAGGTACCTTGTAGCTATAGCTACAAGGCTGTGCAGGTAGACAATGTGTCTGGTATACATTGCTCTGAAAATGCACATGTTTGCTGTGAATACAAAGTGATGGAGCAACATAACCCAAATGCCATACTAATAAATTAAAATACTATATAGGGTGTGGGGTGGATTTTTTGCTTGTTTGTTTTAACCTGTCATCTTCAGTTTTCTCAAATCCTAGTTTTCTGGGTTGCTATGCATGCAGGATGACTTTCTGTGACTTCTGCCTGCAGCGGAACAAAGTACAATGCTTTCAGTTTGTATATTCTCCATAGTGCTGACCTCTGCTTTGGTCTTACCCTGGCATGAGAAATGGTGATACTGTCACACTCAGCATCCAGATCTATGCAGGACAGGCCTGGCTTGAAAGTATTTCGTAACTAATCCCCCACTCCTGTATTTTAGTGCATTTCTATAAATAAAAATGTTAGGCATAGATTATAAAAAAATAGTTATTTTGAAGAAAAAACCTTTTTAGATGCTTGTGAAGTATCTCAAAGCATGAACAAGTCAAAACTATACAGATATTTCTAATATGCTCTAGAATACAGATTTTTGTACTAGGTCTAATACAGATGTATGTATGTGAGATAGAGATATATATATATATATGTATATATATAGATATATATATATATATATCAGGAACAGCAGGAAAAATAACCCTTTGAAATATGCCGTATTTCTTTTACACAAAGACTAGATGAGTAAGCTTGCCTCAATAGAATACAAGATTTGGTCCAAGAAAATGTGGAGCTACATTTTTCCATATCTTGCAGCTGTATGTGCAAATACATGTGAAGGGAAGAAGTTAACTTTGTTCAAGTTTTTGAAGGCTATACAGAGAATTAGGAAGTCTGGCTTTACAATGATATTAAATATATTACTTATTCTATGTAAATAATGATGATGGGTAAACAGTTGTTTGCGATTTGATAAAAATTTTAGATTATTCTGACCACCTGGGTTTTTTGGGTTTATTTATTTTATTTTTTAGCAAATGAGTGCAGCTCTGAGGGAACGATTAAGGAAAACAAGACGTTCATTCAATGCCAATTTTACAGTGGCTAAGCGGCTCAAAATAGGCACTGAAGAAAAAGACTCTGCTGGTGCTGACACAGGGTGCTTGCCAGAGACAAGTACAGACTGTTCCAGATTACAAGATGGTTCTGAAAACGTGGAAGGAAATGGCACTGGACATACATGTTTCAAAAGTCCCTTAGAGGAGAGTGATCCTTGTGGATCAGCAGAGAATTCAGATGTGCTACAGGTTGATCTTGGTCAGCAACAGTCCCTGGAAGAAAAAATAAAGCTAGTGAAACAAGTGCAGGAGAAGGAAGAGCTACTTCGTAGGCTCAAACTGGTGAAGATGTATCGATCCAAGGTGAGGCAATACTTACTGGTTTTTTAGTGTGGTGTTTGTGTATTGTCTGTTTAAGGCATTTTATAAGAATACCTGCAGCGTATCAAAACCCCCTTATGTCAGCAAATGATGACTCTTTTTTTGTTTGTCCCAATTTCAGAACAACCTGTCTGAGCTGCAGGCTTTGATAGTGAAGTGGAGAAGTAGCACCCAGCTGATGCTGAATGAACTGCAGTCAGCCTTTTCTGCAGATGGCAAGAAAGTGAGTCTCACTCAGCTCATTGATACTTTTGGGTTAGAAGACCAGTTACTGCACTACAGCAGAACAGAAGAAGATTTTGTAGATGCATAATCTACAGCTGCAGAGTTTTCTTTACACAAACACAAAAGCAGAAAAGACTGAATAAATTCTGATCATGTCAGAAGTGCTGGTCAGACAATGGACTTCATGCTTTGAGGTTAGGAGGTTTTCTCCAAAGATACTTGTAAAGCTGTGTACATACATACAGTAGACACTGCAAAAGACATTACTTAATGGAAAAAAATCAAACTGGTGATGTTTTGGAGAACCTTGGTCAGTGACTTGGTCATAATGACTTGGTCAGTGAAATTTCATTTAAGAAAAATAAAATTAAGTCATACTTTAACAGGTAGAAAGCAGTCCATTTTTTTGATTAGTCTCTGCATGGTTACTTGTATTGAAACAATTCAAATTGTCAATTCTGTTCATGTTCATATGGGAAAGAGTTCTGTTTGTAGATGCACCTCCATTTTACAAATGTCTTCCTGGTGCCAGTCAGCCAGTGAAGGCTAATGACAGCATTTTGTGAGTTAAGTAAAGGTAACTAATTTTCATGGTGTTAATATTCCAAAGCTAAGATGTTCTCACTAGCTTTAACTCCTGCTGAGGGAAATGTGCCATAATGCAGTTGCTTTCAGGTACTGCTCCAGACAGTCTCTTCAGGGCTGCCATCTCATAAACGTTCTGCCACAGCCTGAGGTAATACAAGGGAAGGCAAGAAAATTGAAACTAACTTTCTACTGTCCTACTACACCAAGGTGTTTTCTCTCTTCAGATAAATAAGAAAAACAAGGCCTTATTTAATGGGATTGTTTCAAACACAGCATCATAAAGCTGAATAAACCTTTACCATTTCATTTATTCCCCAATAAATGCCTTTTTTTAAAGGTTTTTTTTTTTAACTTGAAATTGCTTATTTTCTCATCATGATGACTTCTGGTTTTTTATTTTCCCTAAAATCACTGCTTCTCAAGTGTAACAATACATAAATGTTAACTACTTTACAACCCTCCCTGCTAGGAATCTTGTTTTCTTACTGGTTTTACCTTACCTCTTTTGTTTACAGGTGCTATATCCTGTTTCCTTAATAAGGGAGTAATTTCTTAGACAGCTCAAGAGAAAGAAAACCAAAGATTGTACTCACCCTCTTAACAGTGATAGGGCTCATTAGACTTAGGCCTGTACCTACAACTTGCTCTTAACGATACTGATTTTTGCTGTTCACAGAGAATTAATGCAGAACAGCCTTTATTGCTAATCATATTTTGAGTATTAAAGCACTATTTCTCTGCCTTTTTAGGCTTGTACAAAATGACGATGATGCCTGGTGAAGGGGCCAGCTCTCTTCCCTGAGATCCTTGGCACATTTCGAACTCTGCTGCTTCTAGGGCAGTTTCAGCAGGAAGACAAAAAGTGTTTCAATAAGTGAGATGTAATTAGAATCCTTACAGATGCTAAAGCAAAAAAGGAGATGTACAGGATCACAACAGAAATTGTTTTTTCTTATAAATGTAGAATTTTAAGCTAAGGTATCAAAGCTATTGCTGCTCTCACAATGGGTTTAGATGTCATGTGAATTTATGAAAGAAGAATTGACACACACCATGGAGCAGGGAAATAAAAAGCAGGGAAAATGCCTGAGCAGGTAGATTGGGCTCCAGCAGTAGTTAATTTTATCACAGGTTCTTTATTTTTCTTAGCTGTTGTGGAGGGAGCTGGCAGGAGAATACATTGCATCTCAAATGTAAAGGGGTGGGAGATGCCAGCAGCTATTTCAGGAGGCCAGATGCTTCCAAACCTGGTTTTCCTGCGATTCTGTCTGTGGCAGCAGCCACAGCTCCTGCTGGCTGTGGGTAATTATACCATGATGAGGCACAGCTGCTTTCAGGAGGGGGCCAGGTCGCACACAGGGTCAGGACGAAGCATCCCTACATCTGCTCAGAAACCTACACTTGTGCCATCACAAGGGTAAATTACTATGTCAAATCCTCAGACATTCGTTTTAGCAGATGCCAATTCAGAGATTTCTTTACCTTTAAAAGGTTCTACAATTGCATATTGCAAACAATGGACACACAAATATACCTGTTCTTCTGTCAGTCTACAATTTCTTGTATCCTTTGTTTTCTGTAATGAGCTATATGGCTTATATAATAAAACCAGTAGAAATAAATCTCATCAACTGAAATATAATGGGGGTAAAAAATACAAACCAGACAAACATGTATCTTTCAAATGGAAGTTATATTTAAAGGAATTACAGAAGAAATAATTTGTGGTAGGAAAAGTTCAGGGAGAAGAATTGGCTGTCAAAACTCTTTTCCTTAGGTAAGACCATGGTATTACTCATTTACCTAGACTCTGATTTTTAAACAATATGTTTAAAAATTCTTGGTTTCAGACTTTCAGCTTCTGACTGAAGAATTGTAAGCTGTTTTTCCTGTTCCCTTATAAAGTTCCGTAGATATTTCTGCTTCAAAATCTCTTGGTAACGCTGCTTTGTGATCTTTTCAGAAATATCCCGTGTGTCTGCATAAAATACAGTATTAGTGTTAGCCTGTGCTCATAGGGGATGTGTAGTCTATATTTATATGAGACTTGCCCTGGGGTTATTCCAAGTTCTGTATAAAATAGGCAAGCATTTTAAAAAAGGCTCACAGTTGGGCTTAAGAGCCTTTATAGTACTGAATAAAACAACGTATTTCAAAAAGGCACTGGGCATGCTTTCTGTAGTTTCTAGGAAGTACCCACTGTTTTGAAAATCAGTAACTGTTTTCCACTAGTGGAAAGATCTCTATAGTTTTCCTGGAAAAAAGCCCATTGAACAGCTCTTAGAAAAAATGAAAGCATGTTGCCTAATGAAGTTATTAAGGACTGTAATATTTTGACTTGAATAGTTTCAGGAATTTAGTCAATTGGCTTTGGTTACAAGAGCCACAATCTCCAGGTAACTCTTCAGTAACCATGTTAGGCTTTGGCAGGAAGGACTCTGCTCATTGTGCACATCCAGTAACAGGCATTCCTTGCCCCTCAGCTGATGGTGGAGAACAGCACTGTCCAGCCTTGGAGTTATTTTCTGAACGTTCTTTGCTTGTGCCTTAAGGTGCATCACTGACTCACCAGCTGCCTCAATGATATGCATCCTTTCTGACACAGAGATAAGCATTTCCTTCAGCTGCAGGCTCAGCTCGTAGTTTGCTTGCTCTTTCAGACGGATGCCTTTCTTCAGCTCTCTAACTTTTTTCTGATGGTTCTTCACATTCTTCTTGTGCAACTGTCCAATTTGAAATGAATAAAGAAAACACAAGGTCATAGAAAAACTGTTCAGGCAAACTTATGATGAAAAGCTATAATCTTGTAGCTTTATAAACTTACATGTATGTTAACTAGTAGCACATTCTAAGCTTTACTTTGTATAGTGTCTTTCACACACTGTATCCCAATATGATTATGGAGTTCTAATTTAAGGAGCAGCCAAGGGATAAAGAGGTATGGGTCAGGAAGAGAGATATATTAAAGATAAAACTTGAAAGGCAAAGGGAGAAAAGAAAGTCAGTGGAATCAGTGAGTTAAGGACATGCTCTTGGCTGCTGCGAGCTGCTGCTGCTGCTGGACGGGCTGTAAAGGGACAAGATAAATACTAAAGCTTGAAGAGGAAGAGGAGGCTGGTGCCAACTAGCACAACTTGGAGAAAATCCAGGGGAATCACTTAAAAACAAGGACAGTCATAATTTGAATGATGAAATAGATGAGATAGCCAGCAAATCAGATTGTTGTGTCTCTGTTATTTTGAGCACAGGGGGCAGGGATACTTTGAACAGGCTGGTGCTCTTGGAGAGAAACACTAAACAGTGAAGACTGAAAGAATGCTTCATTAGAAATGGAAGAGTGACTTTTAGAGGCGGTGCTGTGTAAGAAGTGATTAGCAGATCTGCATGCAGATGTTCAGGATAGAAAAGTATTTAATTCCAGTAACAGAGCAAGTAGATTTCTCTCCATAGGCTTGATCTCTGAAGCAATCCATCTATGATGACTGCTTCCAAACACTAGAGAGCTGCTGCTGTAGACAGCACAGCTCAAGTTTAGGAAACTATTGAAAGCCAGATGTACAAATACATGAGATATATATATCCGTGTGTGCTATTATGGCTGTACTCCCAACAGTCCTTGAGTTAGAATGCCTATATCAATTGCACTTACTCTTTCCAAAACCCCTTGCTAATGAAGGCAAGGAGCTGCATTTAAACTAAGGCTGTGTCTTTCAGATGTGGTGGTTCACTTAGGATTTACCTTATCCATGACACCAAGACTCTGCTCCATCCCTGCTAAGTGCTGAGCGATGTGGGTGTCGTAGTTATGCACGGTTAGGAACTGAAGAAATAAAACCAGAAAGAAATTATCTTCTGCCTCAGCATTCTCAACAACTCCACCCTTCTATAAAGAAAATCATACTATGTGAAACGCAAAAAACTAGAATTCTGCAGTGGTAAAGCTTACTAGTGATCATAAATGGACATTGTAAGGATACTCTTGGATGCTATGTGAGTACTGGACTGTGCAGCTGTTAAAAAGGATGTTATCTATTATATATTTATAATGGAAACAAGGGCCAAAAAAGTATGCTGAGATTGTCAAAAGCCCCAAGCTATACTTTTGTTTATAACGTAGTCTAAGATAACACAGCTGAAGGCCTAAGACAGCCTGTCTTTAGGCTAGAGAGGAAAATTATTTTCTGTCCAATGGCTTCCTAGTCATTCTTACTTTTTTTATTGTTCTAGCTGCATAGTAATTGAGATTTCAGAGAAATTATTGATTTTTTCCTTGAGCACACTGCTACTAAAATACCTCTTTATCAAATGACAAATGGTAAACCTCATAATGTTTTATGGATCTGTAACGGGCAGTAGACAGGTTTATGTAGATGTAGATTCATCCTTCCAGAGTACTCTCCCACCAAAGTGACAGGCAAAACTCTGTGGACTGTTCTAGTTAGAAGAGGAGAAGCAGGAAAGACCCAGAAGGCTACTTGCCTACAGAATTAAACTTCTTTCACTCACTGCTTCATTAACAGTTCTCATTCCAGAAGTTCTCAGGTCCTTGCCCACACACATTTATTGAAGCCATCTTTCTTTCAGTTCCTATTGTTGGGGTATTTGTTGCCTTGTCTTTCCCACTAACCCCCACATTTCTACTCACAAAATTGACGTTAAGTCAAGCCCCTCAGGGCACTCAAATTCTGATTAAACTGGTAAATGCCTTTGCTACGGGCAGTTTAACTCTGAAAGGTGAGAGTTCTGCTCATCAGTTAATGAAGTCTGAGCTAACGGCAACACTGGTGATAAATTTGCCACAAGAATTTTTCAGTGCGTTGTCGCATCACCTCTTTGGAAAGCTGTTCTGTTGACTGGAGTTAGTTATGAAAGTCCTGTGGCTGATTCAGAACAAGCATTTGGAGAGCAGCAAAACAAATGAAGATTAAGCAAAACGTATGGTTTGAATTTTCTTTTAATCTTTTGATTGAATTGCAATATCCTTACCTGCTGTCCAACACTTTTCTTTTTCTCTGTGCTTTATAGCTGTCCCCACTGCTTTATCTCGAGCCTACCCATCCTCCAACATCCCTTACTCCAAACCTTTATGCCACCCACATCATCACCACAAGCCTGTAAGATTTCCCTGCAGTCTTCTACAGCCTATACTGCAATACCCTCAGGCTTTCCCTAAAACCTTTCTTCTTCCTCCTTTCTTCTTCCAGCAGTATCCTTGGCTGTGTCCCACAGCCTTTACCTCTGTTTCCTGGCCTGCCAGCTGGGCTTGTTCAAAGCCATGTCGGTTCTGACATGCTGGCCGGCTGCCCCCTCTTGCCTGCCAGGCGTGGCAAACAATTCCCTGTTCTGCTGCTGGGCCAGCAAAGGGCAGTGAGAGGGCGCGACTCCGTGAGGCTCCGGTAGGAACGCTCAGTGTCTGCGTAGAGCAAACTTAGGGCATTTCTGTGCGATACCAGACGGGGGCACCTCAGACCTTCCACTTAAAAAGGATGCTGCTCGGTTTAAAAGATCTGTTCCTTCAGGCTGCAAAATCCTGATTCCTTATTCAACGCCAGTTTTGAAACACTAATACTTAGGGCTAATTTTGCCTTAATTTACACTTGAATGTCCCAAAGAATTTCATCACTGCTCAATTTCATGAGTAAAACTTCCCTCTGAAGCTGAATTGTTGACCTATTAGGCATCACATTTCTCTGGTAATAAGAGATGAGGTATAAATATAAACGATCTTTCTTACAGGTATAGGCAGCATAATTTTCTGCAGTCAAAATATAAATTAGAGAAAGCAACTCACTAGCTGGCAATCTTTTGAAATAGGTAGTATTACAATATCCCGAGCCTTCTCTGTCAGATCTTGTATCTGCATTTTCATTTTCTTGTGTTCCCATTCCAGCTGTATTATCCCTTTAGAGAAGTCTTTAAATTCGACCATGGCAGTAATTTTTTTTTCTCCTTGAGCCTAAAAAAATAGATAAATCTTAATTAACACACTTTGCAGATTATGGATTAATTGTTTGCAAGAAGAGGGGCAACCTTCCAAAGTTATAATTTTAGTCAGTTAAACATGCTATACTGCAGTCTCTTTCCAGAATTTGCTCCAGATGGTTATCTTTTAAGGAAGTTTGTTCTCTTTTATGCTCTGTGTCACAGCCTTGGATCATAGAAATAGATGAAGAAAATGACAGCTACCCTCTCCCTCCATCTATCTATCTTATATAAGAATGGAAAGGCATTTTACGTCTACAAAATTCAAGCTTGCTCTGTTTAAGGTATTTTGCAGATGTTACTGAAGGTTTTGTGCAGTAGCAGTAAAAGGCAATTTTTGTACATCTAGAATGCCTGAAAACCGAACATTTCATGAGGGTATGAAAAACTGTTTTGAGTATCATCACCAATTTCACCTTGCATAAAAAACTGTATTAATTTTTTAATTTAATGTGAGCTATTATTCAAATGCTTCTTAACATGACTGTAAGTTTGCCTCGAGAGAATTTTTGGACTGGTGCCCAGGATATTAGCATTTTCTATTTACAATGTATGTGTAAGTGATGGAGTGTCTGAAGACTGTTGCCATTTCATTGATCTGAATTGTATTGACCAAACATCAAGAAAGCAGTCTGCACTGCAATCTTTACATCATGAGAAGAGACATTAGAGAATTCTTAATAGCTTCTAGATTACAATTGAGCCTGCTGGTGTGTTGTAATGAATTCAAACTAGATGTCAAACTGGAGAAAAAGCAGAGCCCCTGAAGGACAATACATTTGTTTAAAAAGCTTAAATTTCTTTCAGATAATGTGAATTACCGCGAGAGTGCAGTTCAGTTCTTCAACAACACTCCTATTAATGAGAATAGCATCACTGTAGTCTGGGACCTCAGTACTTTTCAATTCCACCTGTCCTTGTTTTAGCAAAAACTGGACCATCAAATTCTGCTGAATCTTCATCTTCTCCTCCTTCAGCCTAAGATGGCAGAAAACAGAAACAGCATTTAGTGATTTCAACAGGATTATATAAATCCTCACATGATTTTCAATGGTTATATTTATTACATAATGGTGGTATGTCCATGTAGGGCTTACTCTTTGACAGCCTGTCTTCTGTTTGCTGCTAAAGTGACTACAAAATCTGCAACTTATGGTATAGGTATACATGAAGTTTTCAACCACTGAATTCCTTTAACATACTCTAGCAGATGTTCTGAGGGAAAATGTTATTACTGAAAAGAGATCTTAATATCAATTGAAAAGAAAACAGAAGAGACTTCCAGCCAGCACCCATTTTCCCATCTATTTTACTTTGGGATTTGGTCTTGAATGATAATGAATGTGAAAATTATGTTATGTACATGAAAAAATGAAATATTGCAGGTCCAAGCAACAATGAAACCTAGATAAAAGAGTGTTGGAGAACAGAGATGTGTAATTTTGTTTGTAACTTTTGGCTGTGCGTTAGTGGAGTATTAAAAGTTAGCTGAACATAGGAAAAGACACAAAATTACCAAGTGAGTTCTTGGAAAATGTTCTCTAATTCTGACTTCATCTTCTCATTTTCATCCACTCTTCTCCGGAGAAAGGCCTGCATCTCTGCCAGTGCTAGGCCCTTCCATTTCACCTAGGCAAGCAACATTGTGACATTCCCAACTTTTTCAACTTTGTCAGTATGTCAGGGCAAGCCTGACAAGGACAGAGAAGACAAGTTCCTAAGAAGATATCTGTATATATAAATATGCAGCCCGCTATTTTGAGAATCTCAGTAGCGCATATGAGACATAAAGGTTACAATCCTTATACTCTGCTCAGACAATTATTTGTTCATATATGCATAGTTTATTCACTTGAAGGGAAATCATATTTGCTTCTCTTTTGGTCAAATTTCATGTATATCTGTCTCTGGATAATTCAGATTTATGCATTCATCCTTTCATAACGAACAAATACATCTCCAGAAACACCTTTTGTTAAGAATTGTTCTTTATGTTCTAGAAAAATATTGGAGTGCATTGGTGCAAATGTAGAATGCTAATGGGAGAGGATGACTTCAACAGATAATGGGAATCAAATACCTTATAGTTTTTTTTGGCATGGATAGAGAAAAGGAAAATGATAATTTTTTATGTTTAATGAAACCATATCAAGATCACAATCATTCTGATCAAATCCATCCACATTAATATGCTAATTTTTCCTCTGAAGAACAACTCAGCTAGAACAAGAGAACAGGTTTCCCAGTTATTCTGAATTGATGTGGCCAGAAGAAACTTTTGAAGGCCAATGGTGTTTATGTATCCTGCATTTCACCATTAGCTTGACCATACATGATAACTCCATTTAAGTTTAAGACTCAAAAATATCAAGAAATATATGGGCAAAATAAAGAATTTTACCTACCAGCTCCTCACTCTCCATTTGATTTCGTCTAGCCAGACAAAAACGTTCCCACACAGACTGGTCTAAGCCACTAGGCATGTGCTCAGGACTATCCAGTTCATCCATGGCTTTCATTAAAAAGGAAAGTGCGTCTTGGTAATCCTCAGGTGATCCCTTCACATAGGGGTTAGCTGTGTCAAGGAGGGTTTCTGTCCATGGGGTCCTAGTGCACACCCACAGCACAGACAGGATGTACTTTGTATCTTCTCTTGCATAGAAGAAGGTCACAAACAACTAAGAACGTTTCATGCTCTCAATCTCTTGCAAAAAGCAAATAGATAAGACTACACAAAATAAGAATATTGTCTTGGAACCTGATGATTATTTAGATTGCATTTAAAATAGGTTTTGTGGAGTGAATAAGGAAATGTATATTCAAAATAGCAATTGTTAGCATGATGGGAAATTAGCTATTGTTAACTATCCAATAAAAAGCAGGCAGTATTAATTTAGACTATTAGAATAAATAGTATTCTCATTCTTTACTCATGAGAAATATTAGTATTTAAACAATGGAATCGGAGGGGATCTTACTCTGGTCGATGCTTGTAAAGCTGTAAAAGTTCATCAAGGAGATCCTCAGGTATATCAGCAAACTCCTTTATAAAACCCTGTTCCAGGCTCTGGGGGTGGGGAAGAAAGCTTTCTTGTTACCAAAGTATCATTTTTTAAAAAAGCATCAACATGTCTATATCTTGGAAATACAGGATACAGTGCTTTTCCAAGCGCTCCCAAACATCACAGGAATCTGCACTATTTCATAAATTCTTCAATTTAAAGGACACACACTGTCCTTTACTGCCTAATTTCATTGATTAGTGAGTTGACCAGAACTCTTGCTTACAGAGAAGTATATTCCTCTCATTAAGACACAACATTAACTTTTAACTTCTGAACCTCCTTGTGTTTCCAAGAGCCTCACCTTCTCTTCATGTATTGCATCTTTATAGGGGCCTGTGTAAGCCTCAACACCATTTTTTGAAGTCAGGATTTTTCTTGCACTCTTGACCTATAGTAAAACCAAAAGATTTCAGGAACGAAACAGCCAGCAGAAGCACTGAATGGCTATTCACACACACTGATAAAGCTGACACTCCCTTATTTCTAGAGAAAACCTTGTGAGCTACTTTTAGTAACCATATAGTGCCTTCTTCAGGGGTCACCTGTAGATACTGCTAGAAGATGAAGGGCTATGAAATTAAACCAGCCTGCTGCTTAAGAATGTAACAAATTTGTATAAGAAATGCTTACAAGCCTTTTGAAACACTGTAAGGACATACTGTTGATACTTTTTTTCCACAGAGATTTTCTTTTACTTTCATGTCACCTCAGGTAAGACCAGTCAAAAAAATCTCTAATGTTGTTTGGTGGAGAGTTCTTAACTTCAGAATGCAATTTCCCCATTGTCATGGCAGAGTTCTGCTATGTGTCAAGATACTAAAGTCACGTTTTATAGATAGTGTTAAATGCTAATACTCTGCTGGGGAAACAGTTTTGTTGTATTTGACAGTTTCCAGGGACCAAAAGTTGTACCAATGGGACCATTTAGAAAATAGAAAAAAAAAAAAGTATTTTGAAAAATGTAAGCTGGTGTACACTTGGCTTCAGATGGCTCTAAAACTAGTCCACCCAATTCAGTGGTAGGGGCTAGGTGCCTGTTTGGAATCCCTGCCTGCAGCTCACAAAGCGCTGCTGGCAGCTCCAAAAACGGTGCTCTGCACAGGCTGAGCAGGAGATCTGACATGTGGAGGCAGCAGAATATTATTTGTGGACTCATGAACAGCTCTGTGAAGACAAAGTGGGCAAATGGGATAATACTGTCCCAAGAGCCAGAACCAACCTGCAAACTACCACAGTAAGAGACTTGCATTGAAACCCAGATCTACTACTGTGCTCTCCACGCTTTTGTTGACTTCTGTGGGATTAGACAGGAATGGATAAACTCTTCAGGAGGTTAAACTGGTTGATAAAACTATAAACACTTCGTGGTACGTTCTGCTTCCGTGGTCAGCTACTCTCACTCTGTCTTATGCTTTGAACTGACAACGCACATCAGCACGGCCCCGGCCTGCACCGGACACCTCAGTGAAAAATGTGATGGCATTACGCATTTTTTGTGCATCTTCCTGTCATAAACCCATCATAATCGGTACTTTCAGCTTGATACCAGGTACTAAAGAATATTATACATAGCAAACAAATAGCAGCATGCCCTTCTGAATGTATGGAGTTTTACCAAAGAACTCCAGATGAACCAAGCTGAGTACCTATTAAGAAAAGCAGATGTATTTATAATGTATGTCACTGGTACAAGTTGAAAAAAAACCAATGACCCTGTCAAATGTCAGAAAGTCCTTTATGGCAAGATTTTGGTTTGGAAAGAGCAGACTTCACATGAAATTGTACTGTAAACATTACATAATTCCTAACAACAGCATTCCAAATGATAACTTACTTTTTCTTTCTTCTTTTTTGTAAGGAATTTATGAAGTCCAGCTTCTCTGGTGTCCAACTCTTCATCCAACAGTAAAGCGTAAATGAGATTGACTATTTTGAGTTCTTCCTGTGAAATGATTGTAATAAAAAAAAAGTTAACATTTCTGCTGCACAGAGGCAGAGATGAAAAATTAATGCTTTTTGCAACACCTGGTAGATGACCATCTCTGATTTCACTTTCTTTTCAGAGAGTTTGCAGACACTCTCATCAAAATTTTGTGTTGTTTCCTTGATGAAATCTTCAAGTTTCTTCCATTCATTTCTCAGAAACTGGGGAAGGGAAGGACAAAAGCAGCAATATTACATCTGGAAAAAAAATAATTTCTGATGTCTCTCTAGATATATATCTATATATATTAGATGATGGAGAATGCACAATATGGAACTGTATAATTCAGCCAAAAGGCTGCAGAAATCACTTGTTTGGAAAGAGAGTTATGCCAGGCTACAAAGTTATGTTGTTCCAATACTACTTTGAAGAATAAATATAATTGTATCATTTGTGCATGGCATCAGCAACTCTGGGAATGGAACCTGAAAAACACATTTTAGAAATACTGGTACGTTTGTGAAGGAAAGCTACCTTCTTAGGCTTCACAAGTTTTTACCCATAGTAATTGTTATAAGTGGAGACTGCCTAATTCTACTGTCTAAGGTAGGATTTATTTAATATGCCACATGACCTTTGATGATAATTTATTCTTAGTTTAGCCTGTTTATTAGTATTCATTTTTAGAAGTTGCTTCTGAGAAAGAGGGGAAACTTTGGTCATGAGCACTGTGAACAAATCCATCTTTTCCTCATTTTAATTTACTTCTCTATACTCTTCTTTGTCTTCATTCAGTTCCTTGACTTTTTTCTCATAGTCTTCAAATGTTTTCTTTTCTTCTTCAGTCCAAAGATCCTCAGGTCTGGATATAAAAGAAGGTGGAGGAATATCCTGGAAGTATTGAAGAAAAATATGCTTAAAAAGCAATATTAAGTCTACATCAGCACACTAACAAACTACAGCATGCGCTAAATTTAACAAAAGGTGTGTCTTAGTAAGGTACAAGTCAAAGTAACACATATATTCTGTTGCTCTGATCTGTTACTTGCACCAGTAATTTTAGTGTAATTATATTGTGCTAGACTCACTGGCTTACAGGAATTCACTACTGGATCTTGTAAAATACAAGTATTTGGTACTCAAATACTACTGTCAGTACAAGATACACCACATTTTCTGTTTCAGAACCCCAAATCTAACTTCATGCTAACATAAACATCTAAGTGGAGTCCTAATTTTTCAAAACAGGTCGATTTCAGAGGAGTGCTTGGGTCTGCCCCACCCTTTTTCTGTGGCACTCTTTCACATCCTTTCCTTCCTCTACTGCTGTACTAGCTATATTTGCTGAGTTAAATGAAACAGTGTTTTTCTGTAAGATCACAGCCATGGATGATAGACCCTTCCCCCAGCAACATAGTTGTTACAATCCTAATATATTAGATAGATGTAATGATGATACATTAAATAGATGATGTTCCTACAGTATTCCACTGTGATAGGAACAGGTGTTGATGGGTAAATCATACACGGGCAGTAGACATTAACTTTTAACTTCTTAACTTTTTCGTGTATGCTCTCTTATGGAACCTATCTGGTCATAATGCAATTCTACAGTTCTCCAGCTTTCTTCTGTCACTGAGGTTGGAGATAATTGCTGGTCGAATGTCACATTGCCATAAGAGCCCACAAGCTTCCTAAAGGACATGGCAGAAACACATCTCACCATTTTCAAAACGTCTTCCCTCCTGATTTCTAGCACTCCACCCATCATGTCATCAAGAGCACGCAGTCTTTCATCATCCTGGGAACAACCACAAAAAATACTTGAAGGTACAAAAGAAGTGTAGCAATTGCAAGTTTTGGGGACAATAACAGTGTTCACCTCTACATTATTCAGTGTGTCACTAGTAGATTGATGCTCTTTGGGGATGTGTGTGAAACATGCCAGTAGTTTCAGAGTTTCTTCTGGTAAACAGACATTCATATGCCAAGTAACTTACTAAAACTGTCATTTTGGTAGTTTTGGAAAGAACACATAGGCATAGGGAACTCCTGGCCAAATGGCAAGTTATGATGAAGGAAGCTGTAATGTCACTATCTTATTGTGGATCTGTTTTGGGGCCGGAACCATCTTAGTTTTTTTACAGACACATTTTAAAGCCAGAGGAAAGCACTACGGTCTCCTAGTCTGATCCCTGGAGAACAGAGGCTGCTCAATCAACAAACACATATCAAGCACAAAGCTCCTGATTGAGCAGTAGCATGAATTTGGACATGTATCTAGTTCCCAGCCACCTGATATGGTATTTTAAATTGCCCCTAAGAACATGTTTAAAAACTGTGAGTCTAACACTATCTTTTCTCCCCGCAGCTGACCTATATAGTTCTGACTGTAAACAGTAAGAGGGAAAAGGCACATACTGTTACCTACCAGTTTAAATTTATTCTCCCATACTACATTACTGGCATGTTTCAGTGCTGCATTAATTAAATAAGCCTAACCAGAGACAAAGGCCTGTAAGAAGGATACTGCTTTAATTACCGTAGCAGCAAGGCGTCTTTCCATTTCAAGCTTAGCCAGCAATTCTAATTGCTCTTTCTCCTCTTGAGTCAAGTATTTCTCAGCTTTAATCTGAAGGAAGAAAATGAGGTTCATATCAGGGTTCTTTTCTCCAAACGTGATCACATGTGGACTAAGAACCTTTGGAAAAATGGTGGTCCTGGTTTTGGCTGGGATGGAGTTAAATTTCTTCCTAGTAGCTGGTATAGGGCATCCCCTGGCCTTGGGATTGGTATGTTGGTTGTGAGCAATTGTTTTTTATTTGCATCAGTTGTTTTTCTTATGTTTTATTTCTTTATCTTTTTATTATTTTCCTCTTAATTACATTTATGATTGTTTTAATTTCATTAATTACGATTATCATTGTTGTTGTTATTATGATATTTTATTTCAGTTATGAAACTGTTCTAATCTCAACCCATGAGTTTTCTCACTTTTACCCTTCCAATTCTCTCCCTCACCCTGGTGAGACGGGGCAGTGAGCGAGCAGCTGTGTGGGGCATAGTTGCTGACTGGGGTTAAACCATGACAATGGTGTAACACAAATTCTTAATGCTTTCTCTGTCTCTGCTCTATGACAATATTCCTCAAGATGAAAATTCTCCTTTTGTACAGCTACAAAAACTACATTTAAATATCCTAAAATATAAACCACCATCACTTTTGTTGATACTAGCTGTGTTTTGTGCATGCCTATCCTTACAGTGGGATGACATGGACTGGTGAGACAGCAAAAAGAAATGGGAAAAGATTGACCACACAAGCAGATAACATCAGTGGAATATATTGCATAAGAAATACGGTGTTTCTTTGTAAATAATTAATTGAATTTATAAGTACATTACTAAGTATGCTCTAATAATTAGATTTTTAGTTGGAAACGACTTTGTTTCAAAATGGCGCTCAGAGAAAACAGAGAAACCCTTAACTATGGAAGCAGTTCCTGAAAGCCCGGTTTGAATGTCAGGAACAAAGAATTCCTACCTAATTTATGGGCATTTTGAAAACTTTTAACAGCAATAAAATAATTTTGTATACATTTCATTCATTTCAGATTGACTTATTAAGTCTTTTCTCCCTAAAAAGGAAAGGGAAGAAAATGAGCCAAAAAGATGATTTTAAGTATACAGACATATCTGCTTTAAGGTTTTTCAGTATTGATGCCGTGTCTGGAAATGTGAAGAATTAGAGAACTGGATTTGAACAGGTAAAATAGAAAGATGCATTTTTCACACACCTCTGAATCCTGAACGGTGAGTGCTCGCTCTGGCATCTCATCATCTGTAAGGACTGGCTCCCACACTTCCACTTGAAGTTCAAGCTGTTCCAAGATTTCTCGGATCTTCACGTTTGCTTCTTTCACTCGTGCTATCTCCTGCTCCTTTTGTTGTACAATTACATCAAATTCCTCATTAAAAGCAGTTTTCACTTTGTAAATGACGTCCTGAAATACCAAAAAAGGAAACAGCAATACTGTTCAGGTCACATCCATCTGTGTTTATGTACTACTCCTCAAGCCATCAGAATCATAAATGTGTCTGTTTGTGTGTGTGACAGGGAGATAAACTGGTAAACCCTTTTTGGGAAAATCATAAGGGCAGAGTTCAAGCTTTGTTAAATGGAGTTGGGCAGATGATCTCTTTTTGCCTTTTTTTTTTCCTAGAAATTTTTATTCATTTTCTTCTACATATCTGGCATTTAAGAAAGAATCTGAAAGAAACATGCTGCTGCCAAAGTTAGATAAAAATGAGGCTGTCCTCTGTTTCTTTCTTTTGGCCTTCTTCAGCTGAAAGAAGGAGGAGCTGAGAAAAAAAAAAAAAAAAAAGAAAAAAACATGTGACCTGTAAATCTAGAGACTAAATCACAGGTGCAGGAAGGGAGAGCAAAGGATATACTTTCCTGATGCAACCTGCAGTTTCAATATGCTTTCATGTGATTCTCTGACATCTGTAAGTAAAATGTGTCCATTAAACAAACAAACATTGGAAACGGACTGTTTAAGAACACCTCAGACCTTATAGTCATTTTAAAAAGCATGTATTCTGAGTGGATTAATTCTTCTTTTAGCATAAATAATTGATCTCAATAAAGAAAAGTAGAACTTTAAGAGGGTAGCATATGTCTCTCTTACTGTGTCAATTTACTAAAATGCACCATGAAAAGGATACAGATACCCTGAAATTGGATAACCAATTTCATAAAATGTTGTTCTTCCAAACCCAAGCTGAAAAATCCACAGCACTATGTACATTTATCAGCTTTTGTCTCAGTTACTCAGAGACTGGTGCAACTCTCCATTGTTCAATGTCAATATGTCCAAAATCTAACAGTGGCTGTGACTGCTGTGAAAACCAACAGATAAGAGAGTGTCACTGCAGTAAGACAAATTTCAGAAGATATCACCTTCAATAATATTGTCTGGTTGAGTTTCTGCTCCCTGGTGTGCAAGTCACATTGGTGGTATAGGGTAGATGTGTCCCCACCATACTGAGAGCTCAGGCTTCCACTTAGGCACTGAGATGCACCATCATCTGCCACTTCTGCTGCCTTCTCTCCTTCTTGCTCAAATAAAGCAGTCTCAGAGTCAACCTCAAGATTTTTCTTCTGAGCCTGCATGTCACAAACATGGCAACTCTGTTAGATTTGTACACGATCCAGTGGCACACGATGAAAAAATTCTAGAGGTTATATTCTTCAATTAAGCTCAGTGATCAAAATAATACAAGTTGAAATGTTCATACCTGGAATATTGGGGCCATTTGTAGGTTCCCCAGTACAACACTGGGAATACTGAAGCAAGTCCAGTGATAGGCCACTAATATGAGTAAAGATTTTAAACATTTTACATGTGAGGACAGACTGAGAGAACTGGAATTGTTTACCCTCAGGAAGGAGAAGGCTTGGGGGTTCTTTTTCCTGTGAGGATTGTCAAACATGAGAAAAGGTAGCCCAGAGAGGTTATGGATTCTTTCACCATAGAGATATTCCAAGCCTCACTGGACACAGCCCTGAGTAAATGCTCCAGGAATGCAGGACTAGATAACTTCCAAAGGGCTCTTCTAACCCCAGCTACTCTGGGATTATTTAAGACTAATACATTTTTTTTAGCAACATTTAATCTTTATTTCTATTTTTAAAATTTTTTGGCCAACTTCAACAGCAAGAAAATGGGCCTCAGGAATGTAACTAGATAAAGAAGTGGTAAGATGCCAGCTCAAAACATCATGATCTGTACCTTAAGATCAGCTGTCTCAGTCTTCTTTAACTGGAGAACTTTCTTCAAAGTTTCCAGCTCTTCTTTACTACGTTCCTTCAGTGGATAATTACTCACTTGACAATCCTTATGGAAGCACTGCTCAATTTTAAAATACAAAAACCCAAAGTAAGAAGTTCTTCAGAATGCTTCTATCAGTTCATTTGTTCAATACCTGAATGCTAAACAGTTACAAAGGCTTCTTAGAATCAGGAATAAAATTGAGGATCAATTAGTACAGATGATGTACTAAATACAGTTTTTAAAATTAATCTATGGATATGGTCTCTTTATCCATCTTTATCCACAGAATTAAACCAGAACTAGGTTTTTTTTTTTTGTAAAATGACTTGCTCTTTCACTACCCTTGGGATAATCCAGTATCATCAGTTTGATTCATCTCCCTCTGTTTAAAATAGGCAAAATCAGGGTTAAGTTTTGCTTTTATGTTCTGTGTAGCAGAAGTCATACGGACTGCACAAAGAAAAATAGTGTTTACTTCTCCTTTTAGCAATACTGTGTAAATGTATTGTCTGAGATCAAGGAATTAAAGTGTTGCCTATTTGCTAACCAGAACCCTTTTCCACCTTAGAAGGTAAAATCAGCCAGGCTCAGACAAAATGAACAGAATAAAAGATTTCCCTGAGCCCTGGGAAGAAGTAAAGTTTTTCCCACACCATAAGCAAATCAGAAACATGTTATTTTGTCTCAGTACCTTAAGGAATAAATAAACTACTGCAGAAAATGTCTTAAAAAGAAGAGGTTACCTTAACTGCACGCCCTTTTACACACATAACATCCCAGCACTCATATTTGATTAAATCCTGCAAATAGCAGTTGGATAAATTCTCCATCTCAATATCCTTCCTTGCCTTTCAAGATACAGAAGAGAAAATAACAAGACGTGATGCAAAGTAACAAGATATGGACAATTTGCATTGAGTTATTGAAAGAAAACTAACAGATGAAATGAATTTTCAATATTTCATCATAGACTATCACTACTGTCTTCTCCAAAAACTGTATTGCATAGTACTGAAGGCATCATTTTCGATGTGACAAAAAGCATTCTAGAACTTAAGCAACATGCCCAAGGCCACAGTGTGAGATTTATAGTTTCTGGCATAAATCATATTCCAATCTGCATTGTCTGCATCAGCAGTTTCACCTGCTTCAAAAAGTGACTTTAAATACTTTTCCGTTTTTCTGCTTCTCAGCAGTGAACAGCAACTTTGAGATAATCCTCTGTTATTCACTCATTTTTCTCCTTCCCACTGATAGTTTTAAAATGCTCCCCCATTCTGCCATACCCTGGCCACATCTTGTTCAGCCTCTTCTTGCGCTCGTTCCTGTTCTTCTAAATCCAGGTTGAACTCCCAGTGCTCGAGTTTCTCAATGTCTGGCACCTGCTCATTTTCATGCATCATTTTCTGAATCTATTTTTTTAAAAAATAAATATAAGGAATAAAAAGTAATTTGAATGTGAATAGGGGAAATGCTATTTTTAATACTATAGAACTTGATATCAGAGAAAATTATTTTAATTACCTGCACTTTTAACTGCCTTATGGGAAGAAACAGAAGAAAAAGGAGAGGACAATATTTTCTATAATGGAAGTTTGTTAGGCAGAAATAAGCCTGCTGAGGGGACAGATATAGGTATAAGGTACAAGGTATAAGGGTGGTACAAAATATTCATTTGGAGCAAAGGAAACTAAGCAGCAGACAGTAGCTCCTGGCAGTTTCAGCACTGGTCCCTGAAGAAACACATCTCTTTAATACCTATCTTCTCCGAGTTTATGACAAAAATGTAACTGAGCACTAGAGCTCACAGCCATAAGGGAAGTGTTCTTGTAAACAAAACTGGGCAGCTGAGCCATTACCCTTGTAAGAAACTCACAGTTTCACGCAGCTTTTTAATTCCCATTTGCACCTCTTCCTTCTGGTTAGCAAACCTCCGAGTGTCTTCTCTCATAACCTGACATACAACAAATGTATTGTTGAAAGACAAAAAAAAGGCAAGAGAAAAAAAATACTGAAGTAATCTAAAGGAACATTTTCTGTACAGAAAATAAAATGCCAGAGGGGTTAATACCTGAAACAGACAAAACCCTTATTCAATAGGATAATCCTTAGAATTGCACAAGAGAAAACAGATTTTACAGTCAGGTCACATTGTAAACTGGTTGTACAGCAATAGCACTTGAAAAAAAGAAAATACTAAAGAAAGACATAATGACAAGTGCAATGCTTACAGACAGACTGAACTGCATAAAGTCTACTGCCAGAATTTTTTAATCCTTAGATTTTTTCATTGTTGAAAATTTTCATTGTTTTCATTTTTCATTGAGTAACCTGCTTGGATTTTGGTCATAATCTTCTGTGCAACTTTTTGACATTTAGAATAAAAAAGTCTTTATAAGTTTCTAAAAGAAGTGAATTTGTCAGGCTTTTTTTTTTTCTTTGCTTTTTTTTCTTTACTCCTTGTGTAGAAGTGCTCTTCTGGTCTTCAGAGCTCCTGTTGTGCTTGGCACCTTCTCTAATGTGTTTATAACCTTGACCTAGAATTTCTAAAAGTCTAGATCACAATAGTTAAAGAGAGATCCAAATGTGAGAAAAGCTTTTGAAACTAGATCCCTTTACAGCAAATACCTTAGCACCCCAAGTGACTCATGACCCTTGAAAACTCTGGCTTTGATTAGTACTTGTTCTGTGAAAGTACCTTCTGCATTTTCTGGCCTATCCATGTCATGTCATTGGTATTCGTGACGTTTCCATCTTCTTCTGTCACCTCTACATTGGAAGATTTCAGTGGTTCCTCCTGAAATTAAGGATATAAACATCTAGCTCAGGTACTTACAGAGAGAGTGAAAGAAAGATGGAAATTAAAGAAAAAGTGGACTCCCATTAGAAACACCACCACCACCACCACCAGGTTAGAGAGTGTTACATTTTTGTTGCCTAACCAGTCCCCAGATTTGATCCTGCAAACCCTTGCTATTGTGCAAAGCCTTTTGACTCAAATGATCGACTGGACTAATCTCTGTAATCACAAGTTTGATTGATTCCAATGGAAAAATATAGAATTAGTAACACACAATGTATAGCAGTAACATCTCACTGGGAATGACACATAACTTCACACGAGGAGAAACTGACTTTCACAGAGTTTTCTGTGGCTGAGGAAACCAAGGGAAACTGAAGATGTGAATGTCATCTTCCCATAAATATTCCATTTCTTTGATAGTACTCTTCCGCAAATTACTATTTAAGCACAATCAGCCTATCCTCAGGGTTATTCTTCCACTTTAACAAAAGGATTAGTGTATTAAGGACAATTTTTATCATGTACAATTTTAGGATAATGATCAAACTTTTTTCCCCCATAAAAATAAAGAAAACACATTAAATTTCTTTACTGGAAGTGATTTTGATGTGGATTCTGGGTCAAACTTCAATTCTGTCATAGATTTTAAAAAAGAATTTTCATCTGAAGTGGATTTGTTCAGTATTTCAAGTAGAGATTGCCAGTAAAGAGCAGCTTCCTCAGCTTCAGTTTCCTTTATCTCCCTGGTAAACAGAAAGGGAACTGATGTATTTTTTGTATATTATGGAAAAGGACAAAGTATTAAATACTCTTTATAACACAATTATTAAGTTGTTTAAAAATGCCTATTCAATATTTTCGTATTGTTTCCATTCTAGAATTGCATAATTAAGTGAAGTCTCCACAGAAGTAAAAATTCTGAAAGATAGATTGCCCATATTAGAAATATTGCTCCGACAGAGTCATCTTTAACCTATGCATCTACCTGAACATTGATTTTACCACAGAAAAGCTGTACGTTCAAGTGTCTCTTACTCCTAATGTCTGCTAAGAGCTCTCTATAGCCACAGTAGAATTCCCATTAAAGCTGTGATGTCTTCTTATCACTGAGTTAAAATAGTATCTCAGGAGATTACATCCCTTACATCCCCAGGGAGCCCTTTCCAGAGCTGATTTGAGAATGATAAGAAGTATCACTATTGGTGATACTTCCCAGAAGATACTCCTGTGTGTTGTGCTGCAATCAGACCCAAACTACAAGACTTCCTGAGCTATGGAGGCCAGGCTGCCTCTAAAGATGAGAGGAATGATTTTATTTCTATCCAATTCTTCTCCTTACTTTGAGACTAAGAAAAAGGAAGTCTAGAATCACAAATAGATGCAAAAATTAATCTATGAGGATACAAGAAACGACACAATCAATATTAGTCTGCCATTTTATACATACTTCCACTTCAGACACACCAGGGCACAATCATTTTCACCGTTAACTAGGATGAAATTGCCATCCAGGGAGAATACCATGGATCTGATTCCCCCTCCTTGATATGACTGACAATGCTTTTGAGCAAGTATATCCTAGAGAAGTCATAGAAGCAGTATCAGCAAATACATTTTTATAATGGAATATGTCTTTAAAATATTTTTATTATTTAAATTTAAAAATATTTTGATGTTTCTTTATGTTTAGATAAAAGTCAATCCAAAATGGCAATACAAAGTACATAAAATAACTAGGGTTTTTAAGTTTTAAAGGTTTGACTACACATGGGACAAGTTTGTAGTATATTGATTTTGCAGGAGATAAAGAACAGTAGCAAAATTATCTACACTAAGATTTACTGAAGAAAGAAGTAAGTGGTTTGTATACACATTCATTATGAAAACAATGGTCCTGTATAATGCTGTATCAGTTCATGTTCAACACAAACTTTTCTCAAACACCTTCTATTCAGGTGAGGAAAAGTTTACAGCGAAGGAAAGTAATTTTCACACTTCTGTCTCACGTAAATCAAACAAAGCCTATGCCCAGACGCCCACCTACCAGAGTAGAAGTATTGTAGATAAACAAAACACCATCCTTGGCTGCTGCTGCCAGCCACTGCCTGTTGGGTGATAAACAGAGCAAACCTGATCCAAACTGATAGCTAGGAATCCTCTTTTCGGATGAATATACTGATGGATCTTCCAACTTATTCTGCCAAACAAGCAAAAGGTTAGCAGCAGCTTAGATGATATCTATGAAATATCTATGCCATTTTGAGAAGATTAATGAGAGGTTTGTGGGTTACCACATGCATTGCAGTTTAAACTGTGGTTGGATTACTAAAATCAGGAACTAGTGCCATTGCTGTGCTGCTGATTTGCTTCTCAACTCTGCAAAAGGGTCTGGATTCAGTATGTTTGAGCCTAGAATTTCTTGGCTCAGAAAGGATGTGACATGTCAAGGAGGAATGCTGACATTTACAATTCACCTTTTTACTTGACTTGACTCTTAAACTGTGGGAGACCTGTGAGCTGCAGAGAGCTGCAGTTCTTCAGCAGGCAATGACAGTGGCTTCCTGAAGCCCCCACTACTTCACTGTGAGGCTGGGCTGGGTTTGCATCTGAGAGTCCTGGGCTCACGTTGGCTCAGCCCCTTCAGGAGCTGCATGCCCAGGTTACTCAGCAGACTGCACAAACCCACAGCTCCAGCACAGAAGCCACTTGGGAAATGCCTGCAAGCAGTGTGGATTTTAAGAACCAATATAACAGAACAAGGACATTATTTTTGCCAGGTTTCTGAGCAAGTGGTAGGATACTAAAAGTTGATGAGTATGTATGGAGTAGGTATTTTGAGTGGAGAGAGGATTTCTTTAAGATAATATCCTGCTGTATTAATTTCATCTACAGCCTTTGTCTGCTGGTATTTAACCATCACCCAAAGTAAAGCAACTGCAGAGAATTACCTCTTCAGAGAGGTGGTATTTACAGATGAAAGGTGCACTGGTGCAGTAGCCATACACAATGTTATCCTTCAATCTGACTGCTGAGCTCAAAGGGCAATCCAGATCATATTGCTCCTTCTTCAAGTCACTAGCATTAAACATTCCTTGTTCATTCACATACTTGTAATTATCTAAAAGATTGACAAAACAAGGAGGGAGAAAGAGGCATCACTACCACTAATGCAGGTGCTTTGTCTATTATGTAATTATGAAAATGATCCTCAGCAAGGAGTGAGCTTGATATAACTTTTCAGGGAAGAGACTGGGAATTAAGTACTTAGATTTAACACCAACTCAGTGAGTCGTGCTGATGTAGCACACTGCAGTGAAGCAGAGCAATAGCTCTACTGGCTATAAAGAAGTACTAGAAACAGTTTAATGACAGTGATGTGACAATTTGCATGAACTAATTTACTCTGCTTCTTGAGTATTACGTCAACAGTGCTAATTAGTTTGCATGCAGGTTCATGTCACCATTGCCTTCATCTAGAACTTATTTTAGGAATCTCTGCCATGAGGAACACACAGCCTGGGTGGTATTGGTTAAAACACTGCAGTTCACATCTTCAAAAGGGCATTTTATTCTTTTTGGTTCCCTAATTTGAGCTTTAAAGGGACACCTGAAATTAAGACTGACAAGGCACCTGATATAAAACTGAAATGAAGACAATAACTGTAGATCTTTAGCAACTTTGAAAATAAAGCCCCATTTTGTATGTCTAAAAATAGGCACAAAAAGAATCCAATGTTACTGAATATTTAAAGAAAATACTAACTTTGTTGAAAACTACAAAACTACTTTTTGAAAAGTTTGTAAAATGTAAGGCCTTTTAAAAATTAAATGTAAATAACTTGAAAATCTGACACTAGGCTTGTTGCCCTAGAAAAAGTTAGTCTATATTTCAATTCTTACCTGTTGCAATTGCTGAAGACAGATGAAAAATTTCCAGTCGTGCTTGTTGGACCTCTGCTACATTAAGGAGTACCATCACTTCAACTAAGTCATTCTTTAAGTCAGAAATTACAGAAAGGTGGAGCACTTCATCTGCCAGTACTGAAGCAGGTAAGGAAGATCAATGGAAATTGTTACTGAAGCATGGTAACCTTGTTTTTACTAAGCTATCCTGTGACACAAAACGAGATTCTGGTTTGGAATGTATCTCAGCTCAGGAGTGCTGCATGCACTCATCTCCACTTGAGGCACTGGGTGCTGGGAATCCCTTAGCACCAGCTCATTATTATTACATTAAACAGTCAAATCTGAATTTACCTCCAGCTTGAATTGTAGCAATTTTGAGGCTCTCTACTGATAACTGCCAGATAAAGCACAGAAAAACTCTCCTCTAACAAACCATCCAGAAAATGATCAGGCAAATACAAAAATTATTTAAGGAGATATATTAAATTAATTCAAATGATAATATAATGTCCTTTATACTTAAAATTAGGGTGAATGTCAATACACACAGATATTATCTGTAAGAATACTGTTTTGGAAAAAATAAATTCACAAATTTCAAAATTTTTTGTGAGTTAAAATTCATCATATTTTATTCCTCACTATCAATCAGCAAAGCTGACAATTTCAGCAGTCCCCAAGTTAAAGATGTCTGTGATAGAAATTTGTAACAAGAGATTACACACAATGATCATAACCTACAGTTTTTTAGTCAAAATTCTCACAAAGTTCTTTAGTTCTTTGCCACCACTATTACTTTTGTGCTGGAACTGTGATCAGTTTGCAAGCTAATCCATTCTTTTCCCTGTGATTTATAAACACTCTGAAAGAAAGGTACTATTGGTACATTTGCTAACTAAAATTACAAAGGGGGGGAAAAAGCAAAAAAACCAAAACCAACCAACCAACCAAACTCCCCAAAACAAAATAAAGAACCCTAAGAAGAACTCCGGTCCTTACAGAATAGGTGGGAAGAAAATGTTTAGTCCTCCAAGAAAATCAGGAGAATGAAGGTGAATGGCTTAGCCTGACTGGCAAGTATATTTAAAATGCGGAAAATGGTGAGAAGAAAATGTAATTAATGCTGTTACATGTATTACCTATATATCCCAGAACCTGGAATAATTTTGATGGATGAGCATCTAGAATAAAGATGTGTCCTTCTGTAGCTCTTGCAATGAGGAACTGGCCCCTCTGATCAAAGCTAGGTAAAATGCAAATCCAAGTAGAAATCAATTCAATACAGTCAATGAAGAGTCAAATAATTTCACTCCCTTAACTTGCTGACTTCACTGAGAGCATAAACACAAATTTCAGCTTCTGGGTGTACAGGGTTAGGGTCTGATATAACGCCCAGTGCTGTGAGTGCAGTTTCTAATTGAGTGGGTGGTCAGTCTAAAGCTGATCATACTCCACAGCAGTCTGCATTAACAACTTTGTTAAGTCAGAATTTCTTTTCCATTCACTTTTTTAGAAATAAAACTATTATACAGATCTTGATATTATTTTGAAAAAACCACATCTTTGCATTGATTTAATTTTGAACAAGTTGCTTTCTGTATCTATTTTTAAAGTTCTGTCTTAGGGAGCTGTGAAAAGAGATACATCTGAGTCTCAAATAACAGGCAGATTTATATTACAGTTTAACAGTTCAAAATCCATTGTATCCTTTGCAAAGTGGAGTAAAATACTCTCAGATTTTTCAATTATTGAGGGGAAAAAACCCAACCAACAAAAACCCCAACCAAACAAAAAAAGCCTTTTAGATCACTAGAGCTAATTACAAGAGGAGTGGTAAATTCCAGAACTTTAAGCAAATGAATAATTAACAATGGTAACAAAAATCCACCAAATAAAGAGATGCCAAAAGGCTTAAAGTTAACTTCACAAAACCTTAGATTTATATTCAGTGAGAAATAACCCTCTAAAGTCATATACATGGAATTGTGCATAGTTACTGCACATGGTGATCTTTCAGAAAGGATCTTATACTTCAGTATCTTCTGTGTTCAGTTAAACCTTCTTAAAATACAGATTTATTACCTTTCTCTTATATAAATCCTGCTACTACCTGTTGCAAGCAGTTCAGAATATGCTGGAAAAACATAGAAGCTGTTAAAATATTTTAATTGGTTATTTGTAGAATAAAAATTTCAATTTTTTTTGTTCAACCAATATCATTACTCAAGCAATAAACTGACAATATTCCTACCCTACTAGATACTTACTGCAAAGACAGCACTGGAAGTTTGGAAAGAAAAATTTTGTGAACAACCCGTGGAGCTTCAGCTTTGGTAACATCAACGAAACAGATTTGACCTCTTTGGGTCCCTACAGCAACACTGTTGGAGGAGGGACAGCAAGCCATAGAAGTTGCCTGGTTGAGAAGTAGAAGATACTTAACAGCTCAACATATTTTTATATATTATGCTATTTTTTAGTATGCAATTTCCTTTGCTGTTTAAAAGCCCCTAAAATTTGAAGAAGAAAGCCTATTATTTAAAAAACATGTTTTTAACATAGAAAGTATTTTAGAGACGTCATAGAAATTTATTCTATGCTTTGTAGCTACACATCAAAAGCTAATTCTGTTCTTTCCAGAAGAAAACAACCGTTATATCCACTCTCCTGATTTTAAGTAAAAGAAGTTTCACCTAAATAAAACAGTGAGTGCACTGTTGTGTGTACAGCTGTTATAGAAAGGGATTTTTTTCCTTACTATGTCAGATTTCAGGGTTTGAATGCATCTTAAATCAGGACAAAGTGTTAACACTTCGAAATGCTTTTATCAACTCAGTTCTTAAAACCTGTTTTTCATATCAGTCAAGGCATTTAGCTTTTATACTTTTGAAACTTTTCTGTTACTCATTAAAAAGAAAAAAAAAAAGGAATTCCATAAAAATTAAAATTTAGATATTGTTTACAAAGATGTGCTTAAAGACACTTCACCAGGACATTTGGCTGAAATGTTTCCTCTGCTTTGTAGTCAAACACATGACATGATTAGCTCAAGGAAACATTCTGAAAGATAATATTCTTTAAATCTCATCCATGGGTTGCTCAAAGACATTACTGAGGTTTGCTCAGCACTGGTTGATTCAAATCCGTGGAATATTATGCTATCAACAGAAAAATATACAAGTTTGAAGTATCAGTCACGATATAAACTCCTGGTCACATGTACCTCAGTACCAAGGTTTAGCTTGCTGAGGAAAGTCCCGTCTTCCAAGGACCAAACTTGTACTTCACCTGAAATTGTTACAGACTGTTGAACAGAGAAAAACAGAGTCAAAAGAGGATGAAATAACCAAATAGTCTGGAAGTGACTAATGATCTCCTATAGAATATAAATTCAACTAATCTCTGAGCATAGCAGATTAAGGGTTACTAGCTTCACTTGGGATTATTTAGCTTTTCATTAAGTCCAATTGCTGCAAGGTACACCTGCTTAAGGAATACTTTCAATAACTTTTGTGCATTCCTGCAAGTACAGGAATGATCTTTAAGCAGAATGAGACAATTTAGGGCAAAATATGGCAGCTTGATCAATATTAGCACTCCCACCATTCTGACTGTGATAGAAAAACCTGCTTATAATTTTTTTTGCACAAGAAAGCCTTGAGGAGAAGTCTTGTTTTCTCACATGAAAAATTATGGATATTAAAACAATACTTGATTTCTTCTTCTATCCAGGCAGTTTTGTAATCCCTCAGTAAAGTAAGGCTAGAGATCACTCAACCTTCACACTACTCATACACAGCCAGGTAAATTCAGCATTCCCACACTAATGGTGAACAAAGAGATTCAGCCTACTTAATCAACTATGACCCCAGATTTTCTAGGCTGGCTACATGGAGAATTCATGATCTGGAAATAAATTGCTGGCTAAAATATATGTCTTGCAGGAGTAAAAGACAATGAAAAGCAAGGAATTTCTAAGAACGGACAGGTCCACGAGTAGGGCATTCTTTGTCCCTGGACCCAGGGCAGAGGTATCTCTGAGGATGTTCCAACCTGTGCAGAAGGCTGAAAAGATCATTAGCAGTTGTTGGACAACATCAGTTCTCCGAACTAAATCCATCTTTTGCTCAGCTATCTTCCTGAACAATATAAGTCACACAAATCAGCAGCAGAACCAATACAACTTAAATTACCCAACCTGAATTCTAGGGCATGTTCTGACCCCTTTATAGGCTATAGTTGAATGAATACCATTTACTTCCTTAAGGAGAAGTTACACAACTGTAACAAATATCAGAACAGTCCTGATTTCTGCAAGGCTTTTCATTTCGTGCCTTAGCAACATATTGGTTACCCGAAAAGAACCACTGTTGTGTATTAGAAATAATACAATTTCTTACCACACAGTAGTTGTTCCCTGGAGTAAGAAAATCAGCTGCCAGAAAACAACTGCTAGATGTGTCCAAGAGTTTGACAGCTTCTCCACTATGGGCAGGTTTGTAACTATAGACTGTCCCCTGACAAATAAAGAGAAATAATTCATCTCTGGCTATGAAACTTTTCATTAAAAGCTTTTGAAGACTAAAAAAACCCCACCATCTTTCTGAGCTTCACTCTTTGAACTTTTATATTTGACTCTAACCTGAGGTAACAAGTGCCCAGTAGGATTCATCAGAATTTAGTGGATTATATGGTTACACTAGCTGAAGAGGTGGTTAGTTCATTTTACAGCGATCCAGCTAATCACATTTTCAAGAAGTTTTGTTTCTCAAGCTTTCTTTAATAAAATAATTTCAACACATCAAATCTCATGTGACTCCAGAAATTAATAACTATTCTAAACCAACACAAAACTTCATGTCTATATAGAGAACAACTCTACTGCAGAGTCACAGTAGGTCTGACACACCCAAGCTACACTTTTCTCCCTGTGCAGGCACACATCGAGCCTGGAGTTCATGCCCAGGAGATCCATGACTTGGACACATGGGGGACACTGAACACATACTCAACTACACACACACAAGGATTTCTCTTGGGAAATCTCAACATTAGGTACTTTATATTCCACCATCTGTAGGAGACAATTTTCCTGCACTTCATTAAAAGTCTTTCCAATTTTCTGTAGAAACACAGAATGGACTATGTTCACCTCTGATATAATTTGTTGACTCAGGTGAGTGATTACATTAGATGTTTTGTACTAATAGTATCAGCAAATTCATATAGAGTCACAGGAATATCCCAATCTGTAGTGCTGTTATCTCAAATGCTGTACCTGGTCAGTGACAAGCAGAAGACTGGTGTAATCAGGAGAAAATATGAGGCTGGATATGGGCTGTGAGATATCTGCACAGATTTTCACCTCATACTGCAGCTCTTTGATGTGATAAAAGATTAAAATGCCCTCCTGTGCAGAAAAGTACAAATCCACATGAGGTCTGTCACTTATACTATCTGGCAAACTGAACTGCAAGATCTGAAAATCACTAGAGTAGCAGTGTTTAACTGCAACCCATCACCAACGGTCTCATTTGTCTTTAGTATGTTTAAGTCAAAAGGACTCTAAACTCAGATAATAAATCTATTGAACATGAAGGTGTTGTTTAATACAGTTCTTAGTGACAGTCCATGTCTGATAACAACAGACTCTCTCATCAGCTAATGCTTTACATTTCCTGTTGTTCTTTTTGAGACAGTATAAGAATTTTTCCCCCTCTTAAGCAGGAATGTACAATGGCATTGTCAGATTGGCTTAGATATTGAGTTAAATTTTGCACAAAACAATTTGGCAATTCCATTGGCCATTTTCTCTCCTTTCCTGTTTTTTGTCTATCCTTCTCTTCTGTTCCTCTACAGTATTCTTGAATAAAAACAGGATTGTCCTCTTTTATTGCTTCTTTGACTACAAAAATAGAATGTTTTCCTGCTCTGCTCCCCTGGGTCAAGTCTTAATAAAGTGAATATAGACAGCACCAGAAAGGACCTTTACAGTCCTGCAGCCCTTCACTTTTTCCTAACTCCTGTCTTTGCAGTGAACTCTGCAAATATACTCCATTTGAATGTTCTTTGATTTTCACACAGTAAGAGTAAGTTAAAAGCATAAAGGATGTCTTACACTTCCAGCTGCGTACAGTCCCTCATTACAAAATGCCATGGCAAGTAAAACTGTTTTTTGCAGATTGTTTGGTTTGCCACCTGAAAGCACAAAACCAACATAAAATATAAAATTTAATTTATTGCAACAATGTGTCACAGCTCCAAATCTGGGATGATTTACTATTTATTTGTGAGTAAAAAGATCATAGAGTCATTTAGGTTGGAAGGGATCCTAGAAGTCCTCTAATCCAACCCCCTGCTCAGCACAGAGCTGACTTCAAACTCAGAACTAACTTCAAAGTTGGATTATGTTGTCCAGAGTCATATCAGCTAAGGTTTGAATATACCCAAAAATGGAAATTCCATATCTTCTCTGGGCAACTTGTGCCAATGTCTGACTACCTTCACTGTGAAAGTATTTATTTCCTAATATATACCCAGAATTTCTGTTGAAGCAAACTGTGTCCTTCGCCTGTCTAGTTGTATCTTCTCTGTAGCCTTTCACTGAATAGCTAAAGTAATAGTAAAATGCTTCATTTCCTTTTCTCCAGGCTGAACAAACATAGTTCTCTCAGGCTATCTTTGTATGTCATGAACTGAGACTGCAATAACCTTTGTGGTAATGTGCTGAACTTCATCCATTCTATTGTTTTTGTACGGTGGAGCCCAAAACAAAATGTTTGAAACAAACCCCTAAATCCTAACTCAGATAAATTACAAGTGATTGCAGTTCTAAAGAAATGCTAAAACTAAGCAGTAGGGAACCTCTTCTAGCACCACTTATTCCAATTTAAATTAGAACGAACAGAAATTTTTCCACTGCCACTTTCTCCTGAGGCTTTTAATTTGGCTGTCTATTAGTACAAAAGCTATTAATCTTTTGTCATGTAAACCCACATAAGATTGCCAAAAATGTGTCTTACAGAGGCCAGTGTGAGACGAGCTTTTCTAACCAGTGGCTTCCAGCTGTACTCAGATATTATTACTCCCAGACATCAGCAGTGCTGCCTAAAAATCTATCAGCTTCATTTGAACATGGAAATACCTTTCTTTTTCTGCACCTCTCTACGAACATAGGACACCACATCCGCTATTTTCTGCATGAACTCTGCATAAAAGAAAACAATTTATAATGTCAACCTTGTTTGTATGTCAATATTGCAATACAAGTCAGTTGTATTCCACTCTACTGAACAAAAGGCCAGGTTCAGTACACTAAATGAAAAATGTGCATTCTTCCTCAGTATCTACATTTTCTGCCATCTATGCAACTGAGCAGGCACAGTTCTCTTACTCAGTTTACAGCTGTAAAAAGGAGATAACATGGACTTGGCATGGAGAGTGGTACAGATGCAGATTTATCTTCCTTCTAGTGCTAAGTTATGGTATTCTTATTTCTAACAATGTTGGTTTTTTTTTCAATTAGATATACTTACAAAGGAAACTTCAGGCAGCCTGAAAATAATGCCCAAATGAAATGTTTTGGCTGCTTATGATTCTGTTTGCAACACCATATCAGGAATTCAGCATGTGCTTAAAGCTGGCCATGCACTTAAGCATTCTGCTAAATAGATACAGATTGCAGCCTGTTTTAAATTAAGCAGAAGCTTCAGTATAATATAAATACAGACCATTCTGTTACACAGTTTTAGGACAGCACTCAGATGAACATACAGGCTGTCATGGGTTAGCCCAAATGGCAAATATTCTTGTTGCCTTCTACTCAATTGACAAGAACAGTTCTGATCACACCTCAGCTTTTCATTTCTTGATGATCTCCAACTCCTGATTTGCTAAATTTAACACTCTGATAGTTTCAAAAAGAGAAATAATGCTGGTTTGTTGGGTTGTTTAAAAAGCAGCCTTCTGTTTTGCTGTTAACTATGAAAAGTGAAAGTCAGGGATACTTGCTGCAGCTTAAAAAATCATGTACTATATGTGAACAGAAGAAAATAAGATTACCAGGAGATTATCTATTACCACTAATTCAGTGTTTGTCAGAGAAACAGCTCTATGCTAGGAAGAAGCATATTCCAGTACTCCTCCTAGACCTGACCAAAGCATGAACTTCATGTGCACGGCAGGACTGACACCTTCCATCCCATCAAAGGATGATCAGGTACAGATTGCCAAAGGAACAATTTTTGATGGCTGTGTCTCAGCATCCTCCATTTTGGGAACCCTCTGAATGGGCACAGAAGGGTAGTGGCATGTAGCAGAGGAGACACCTCGGGTTTCCCAGAAAAAAAAGGTGTGAAATGGGCTGCCCTTGACGTAAAACTTTAGTCAGTCTTAGCCTGCCAAAAGTCCCCATGAAAAAAGACAGGTGGGAATACATACAGGGCACACAAACCAACTTGGTGAGTTGCAGTCAATCAGAGGTCCTCCCATTCCAGAATAAATTAAAAGCAGATTTCTTTGTTTGAAGCCAAAGATATCTTCTGTTCACTCTCTGTGCCTCACACATTCTCCAGTAAAGCCTGGTAGTGTTTGCAGCCTTGTTTTCATTATAAAACAGTCTGTGTAAGAGCTGGCATTAAGGAATGCTATTAAGCCACGCTGCTTCAGTTTTGTTGTTTGAAGACTCGTGAGCCCTCAAAGATCACTTCTAACATTACCTAACATAGCAAATGAAGACTATCCAACATTTCATGCAAAATAATATAAATTATTGGTACTTAACTAATAGTAAAAATAGTACTGCTATTAGTACTACTAATAGTAGCTGGTATATTAATAGTTTAATGTTAATCTAGTAGGGCTGGTTAATAAGATCTGGAATCCTGGAAATATAGTTAATTTAATAAATTTTGATGTACGTTAATTTAATAAATTTTGATATATTTACAGTTGTTTTGGTTTTGGTTTGTTTGGTTTTTTCACAAACAAAAATGAAAGTCAGTTATTGAGTGTTAAAAACACCCCCATAGAAGCTCAAAAGACATTCTCATATGTTTACTGTACTAATAAAAGAAATAGGGTTCTACAATATAGCTTTCTAATTTCTGTAAGGTACACAACAGGAGAACAGAAGAAAGCAGAAAAAGCTTTCACCTATCCCCTTTTCTCTCTACTTGAATGAAACACACTCAGCCATTTCTTACCAGGTGGAGCTTTTTGTTGAAGAACAGAAACACTGTACTTCTCAGCATCAATTGCCAAAACATATCCTTCTTTACAGCCCATATATATTTCTGAGGTTGCAGTCCAGCAGTGGGCAGTGGGATGCACAGAAGTCTTAATACAATTTCTAGGCTTCAGCATGAAAATAAACAAGTTGAATCAACAATTGACAAATATCTGTTCAGGATGTTACATACATTTCAAGATAAGAAAAAAAAAGATAACTATCTCATAGAGTCTGACATCATGTTTAACATCAGCATTATTTTATTCAGTCATCCCTTCAGTAACTTGACAGTAACTTGACAAAGAACATTCTCCAAAAAAGTTTATGTCTGGAGAAGCTTCTTCAAGTGATGAATTATATTTTCAATTAAAAAATATATATTTTAAAATTTGCATTTCCCTGGGTTTATTCTCCAGCACTTGTATCTGTTACAATTTTATCCCCAGCTTGGAAATTCCTCCAGTATCTTCCTTATCCTCGCAAAGAAATTGACCCACCATTACAAGGGCATCTCCCAAACTTTTAATGATAAAATTATTATAAAATTCAACACACTTAGCCCCTAGAGGTTTCTTTAAATGTCAGAGGGGCACTGGAAGCCCCAATGGTTACTTATTATGACCTCACCATAACAAATGCCTTTAAAATTGCTTTTCAGAATATTCTTCCACTTTATAGCCAAAACGTGAACATGTGGTTCTTGCATACCTGGCAGTACTAAAACACATCTTGTTTGAATAGCTTATCTTGTTGTATAATCCAAATTGCTCTGTAAAACAGCTCTGTCAATCTTTGTGTCATCTGCAAATAAGTGCTAGAAATATCCCTGACCTGGACTTCCCATGTGCCTTGAATTTCATTTCACTAAAATAACTCTCATAAATCTGTCATCCATAAAACAGGAAGAACAGAACTTCTCCAGCAAATATTATTAAAGACAGAGTGGCCTGTTCAGATACAACAGTAACAGAGGTCATAAAAAGACCATGAGAGAAAGAACCAGATTAGAGAGAATTCAGGGAGGGGGAAGAGGGGGACAAAACACAAGAAAACCTTTAGAGAACATTTAAAAGAGAAGATTCGAAACACCATGCATGTGTGCAGAAGTGGTGAGGATCACTAAACAATATGATGGGTGAAAAAAAAGAAGGTTCTATAATTTTATACAACACCTGCTGTCTCACTAAAGGTTCTATAAAAAGAGGAAATATGGATGGACTTGTGATGAAAACATAGGACAGAGATTCATAAGTACCTAGATTTCATTAGCAAAATATACCAAGCACTTGCTATATGATTCCTGGCAAGTAACTTACATTCTATTTATGCTTACAAAGCATTTTTAATTTCTCAAGGGAAAAATGTTACAGAAATAAAGTATATTAATATTTACCTTATAAATCAAATAGGACTAACATTAATAAATCTATAACAAATAGTTTTACATCACCCAGAGAAACATTTAATACAGGCATTTCCACTGATTTTGTAAGGCTTGAGCATCACAAATCTTTGGGAAGGTTGTAACTGAATTTCTGCAAAACGCAAGCTTCCTGTGTAAACATAACTTCTGTAATATTCCTTTGTAGCTGCTGTCATGACTGTCTTTACACATAAACTAGGTAAAATATGCTAATCCTAGGATAAGGTTATGTAAATGCCAAACCAGGTTGCTTCTTGGAGTGTGCATTGGTACAGTGGTGCATACTACTACTACTACTACTACTACTACCACCACCACTACTACTACTGCTGCTTTTTTTGAACTTTTCTCCCTTTTGAGTAGCAACTCTTCAGGGAAAAAAAAATTCCATGATGGATCCTTGCCACAAAAAGTTTTATAAAAATACGATGGAATAAAATTGGTGCTAGAGATGAAGTTGATTCAAGTGGGCTTGATTGTCCCACTCTGCTCTGCACTGGTGCTGCCTCACCTTGAATATTGTGAGTAGTTTTGGTCACTGCAATATAAGAAAGATATTAAACTACTAGAGAGTGTCCAAAGGAGGACTAGGAAGATAGTGAAGGGTCTAGAGGGGAAGCTGTATAAAGAGCAGCTGAGGTGATTTGGTCTGTTCAGCCTGATGAAGAGACTGAGGGGAGACCTCATTGCAGTTACAACTTCCTTGTGGTGGGAAGAGGAGGGGCAGGCACACTGGTCACTCTGTGGTGACCAGGCACAGGACCCAAGGGAATGGCCTGAAGTTGTGTCAGGGGAAGTTTAGGTTGGACATTAGAAAAAGATTCTTCACCAGAGGCTGGTTGGGCATTAGAAGAGGCTCCCCAGGAAGTGGTCACAGCACCAAGCCTGACAGAGTTCAAGAAGCGTTTGGACAACACTCTCAGGGACAGGGTGTGACTCCTAGGGATGATCCTGTGCAGGGCCAGGAGTTGGATTTGATGATCCTTCCCTTCCAACTCAGCATATTTTGGGATTCTGTGATAAAGCACATTTAGAAAACTCTGATCTAGAAAAATCTAATGCAAGAAACAAAAGGATGGAAAGCTGTAGGATATTTCAATTCCTTTCCCTCTGCTGCCCCGCTGTGGTTACACTTGGGTACATACCCAGCCTCAGTGCGTGGTTCTAGAGTACAGAACACTGACACGCTGACAAGAAGCAAACAAGCAGACTGGCAGTGGGCTTGCTTTTCAGTGCTGGGGTGTTGGAAAGAGGGGCTTAACTTGACAGGACTTACACATGTGATTTCCCTCCAGTGTCAGGGCTTAGAAGACCTAACAGTGCTCAGTTTTTCTGCTTGGTTAGAGATGGGGTTTATGTGCCCAGGCATGTGTAGAGGAGAGAATTAGTGCTGTAAGGCACAATAAATTCAAGTCCTGAAAAAAATTACTCAGCTACCATAGTCTGGAGCAAGGTGAAAACATGCCTGAAACCGATTCATTGCCTCCCAGTGCTAAACCCACAGTTTAGTACATGGGAAACATACCACCACCACAACAAAAGGAACAAGAGCTCATATTTTGGAAGAAAACCTTTCATTTCTAAGTAACTTGTTGTTCATTACCTTACCAATATTGACAACAAAAATACACCCATCTAAGAAAACTAGATGGTAAATAACTATCAAAATATTTACCATATAATTTGAAAGAAAAGGAAATCTTCAATGAAGACTATTAGAACAGCCTACTCTTACTCCAGAAATATTTCTATGGATAAGGAGATTATAATCACATTGAGGGTGCTAAAAAGAAATATAGGTTTTTCTGAAGGCAGACAGGAATGCAAAATCCCTACAGAGATCTTTGGTGTATATATCTAGTATTGTTGATAGCACAAACTTTTCCATGTGAAAAAGTTCACAACACGGTTCTGTGAGTTCAAGCATAAAAACCTGCTACTACTGAACAGAATAGCATCCACTCCAGGAGAAATTCTATTAAGCCTCACAGACCTAATACAGGAGCTGTTTTTTCCCCAATACTTCTTGTAATTCACAGTACAGAATAAAGAACAAAGGGGGTTTTGCACAGTTCATCTGCAATAACTTAAGAGGCAGTAAGGCAGAAGAAAAAGGCAAGGGCCCAGATAAGCATATATTATCTTCATTTTCCATGTTCTAAGTGATTTCAAATATGAGCAGTTCATATGTATTTAGAATCAATATAGGATATTTCTTTATAGTTCTTCATTGTCCTGAAAACCATAGGAAACCAGGCACACAGTTAAAAACCTCTACCACTGTGAAAGCATGAAGCACTGAAAAGAGGATGAGGTCAGGAAAACATAATTTCCTGTTTCTATTTTTTGATTCTTCTTTGCACACTATCTGATCATACAGAATTCCCATTTGTCCACTAAGAAGATGTAGCATAATGCCAGTGTCATCTTCTGCATGCTAGTTTTGGTGTCTCATATAAATCACAAGCCACCAAATAGAAACTGATGGTCTTTTTCTTAGAAGAGATTTCCAGATTTGCAAGTTGAATGTTTTCACACTTCTAGTTTGTAGTCAGGTGAAAGTAAATTTCAAACAAAATGAGAACACTTTTGAAGCCTCTAAAAAGAGGCATCTCAGGGAGGATAAAAAGTAAATAATCAAATAAAAGTGAGACAAATGGCAAGGTCCAACACTGACAGTGGTATGGGAATGTATTTCAGAAGCAAGGGTTGCTGTCTGAAATACAGCCTTCAATGTTTCCATAGCCTGAGACATTTTCAGAGTCAAAAAGAAAGCAATCCCAAAGGGAAGCAAGGATACATGAGGATTACTATCAGTTTAGCATGGGAATAAGTTTTCAAGGTTTCAGCAGGTCATTTTAGCTTGGGCATAGTTAAATGCTGACACACTTCATGCTGCTTCTGGGATACAGATTCAAACCTCCACTGCACAGATACATGACTGAGATAGGACCTGTGTCAGACATCTCACCACTGTACTGCACTACACAGCAGCTTTGTGCCTTCTCAGTCTCCTGTCAAAATGGATTTCAAAAATATTCTTGAGATAACAGATCCATTTGCTGGGTTGTACCTATTTAATAAGCATTAAGAATTATGAATTTATTAACACCTATTTGTATATAGATAGAAAATATAATGACTTGGAATAGTAAAAAGGAAAAAATTCAGTAACTACCACAAATGTTTCTGCTTCATCTCCTTCCAGTCCAGCAATGGCTGAAACTGGCAAATCAGGGCCATAGTATGGATCATCATTACGAGAAGGTGGGAAAAACAAATCCTTGTGAGGAGTCACAGTCCCATGAGCATCGGGGAGTTCCACAGGGCTGTGAAAAGGCAAAAGACACAGTCGGAGGAGAATAAATGTGAATAGTAAATGCTGATACAAAACAGAGAAGCTGTTTTCAAAATGGGCTTTATTTCTGCAAAAGTAATCAGGAAAAGTGAGTATGCCTATGTATTTACACATGTATTCTGTAATGCCAAAATGCACAAAAAACCTTTGGTATTTTTTTCAGATCACAAATGAAGGCCTTGTTTGTACTTTCATTAGTATAACTGTCGGTGGCAATGTATTGATTATATTAGCTAGTTAACAAGATTAAATACAGTTGGGAATGGTAGAGTAGCTGCCACCTCAAAGCATATGTTTTATACTTTGAGGACTCCAACATGGATGATACATACTACTTTTATACCAACCTCAAAAAACATTTTGGCATAAATAAATTCTAGTTTTGCTGTGCTCAGTGAATTGCATTGACAGAGCCATCCTCTCTGGACCTGTAAATTAGCCACACAAGCTGGAAATCACATAGAAAACTGATACTGCTTTTGGTACAATTTGTGATTACAAGATATTGTTCAACTATGCTTACTAGGAACAAATTGATCCAAATTTGATGGTTTCATAGCTACAAAAGCAATGCTCAATGTAGTCACTTACAGAAAAGCAGTCCAGGCTTTGGACTACCTTAATGCAGTCAGCTTTGATCGAGGCTGCCAAAGCAACTGATTAGTATTAGCTTCATGGTGTGCATAATCTGGCCATGTGAGTACTGAGAAATGAAATCATAAATTTAATTCACTTGACTGCCTAGACAGATTTATAGTGGTTGTGATTTAGCAATTACTGAGTACAATTGCTAGGTGAACTAAGTGGGACTAAATCCTTTGCAAATAGATGCATGTTGTTAGTCTTTGTTATTAAAATATACTTGTAGATTTTGCCCTTAGCTTGAGGGGTGTCCCACTCACTGTCGTGTAAGGTGATGTTCGTCCTTGCACCTTTCAACATGCCAGATGGTAACCGAGCTCTCAGCAACAAAACACAGCTGCTGCCAGTTCATAGGGTTAAAACTCAGAGAGGTGCCTGTTAGCCCTGGCTGAGACTCGCTGCACAGGAGGATGTTTTCTTGCCAATTCCTTCATTAAAGAGAGTAAAAGGAAATCAAATTCATTAAACAGGTAAAAAACACTGGAGCCAAAGATCTGGATGTGATTATGACTGATGTTCAAGATCTAGTCTGGAAAACAAATACTTTGTCACTGATAAAAAAATTCTGCTGTCAAACAAGTTAGGTCCTCTTGAGAATGAAAAGGATGTGGTTAATTAGCCACACATAAAATTATTACTGCTAGAAAATGATTGAATAACTGACATTTTAGAAACATTATCATGCACTCCCTTTTGTGAAAAGACCAATGGTCACGAGAAATGGATCTTTTTGATTAGCTCCATCAATGACTACTCAAATGGGCCCAAACAATTAACTCTTCAGCACCCCAGCCTTACTTTTGCAATCTGTAACATTATGATTGTAATGCTTGCAGCTGGAAGGCGTTATAAAGAAACAAATCACAGTCAGCCTATGATTAGCTATGGATTAATTACCTAGGTAATACAGTAATTGTGTTGTGAATGCAGACATACAAGCTATGGCTGCATTAACTAACTTGGGCACAAACCAGGGCAGAGTTTGTGTGGGGCTGTTATGTGTAGCTGACAGAAGCCTGAGAATCTGCTTTCCACTGACTTTTCTTTTGTCCAGTATAAGCTATTTTATGTTCTCCTCATCTAATTTGCATATTTTTCAATATTCTGATTAATATTTGACGGCACTTGCATTTTTAGGTGCTATCCAAGAACTGATTAACATTATTTGAAGAAAATGGTTAAAACTGTTTCTTAATTTATTGGACAATCTATCTGACTGTTAATCTAAATAACATTTATAGCTTTAGTATTTGTCATTATTGCTGAGAGGAAAAATCTAAAATGCATACACTACTGTAAATGGATTCAGTATAATCCCTTAGTCTGGCTGTAATAAATTCACTCACAGAAATAATCACAACACAAACAATGGTTAACATTTATAACATATGCAAAAAATGGGAATTATTCATACATTTGCAGTAGCCCTCATTAAAATTACAGGAAGCTATAAACTACAATTCTCACTTTTAAAGATATCAGTGTATGTTTCTTTCTGAAGATCTGTCAGCGTGTTCTTGTCTCATACCTACCAGATAACACCAACTGGGTTTTATAGTAGATAACTTACTAAGATCTGAAACTATGGTGAAACATGTATCTGAAAAGGAATCTGACATTAAGCTTCTCCTTTGAACAGAAAAGAATAAAGATTAGGGATAAAATATCTCAGATGAAAGGCAGCTTTTAGTTATCCACTCTTTATATTTTGAGACTGACATCTTTCAAAACATCTCTTATACCTCTGATTCCAAACTAGCTGCTTAAAGTACTGGGGCTGTGCAATTGTCATATAGTCATGACATCTAATGCTCAACACTGAGATTTCTGTCAATGAAAGCACAATATAACCCAATCACAAAAACGAAGGTCCTGATTTCACAGTAAATTCACACACCTCTGTTCAAATTATTATAAATTCTAAGCTTAATATTCTAATGTAATTGGATTTTGTTACTTAATCCTTTGTGACTTAGGATGTTTTTTTATGACAATTAGCTGCTGATAGTTGTAACACACTAATTCAAACTAGTTAAAATTGTTTGGCCTTGGAAATTGCTACTACTATAAAGCATTTAAAATTTCTAGGTATTTCTGGTTTTAAGAATAATCTAGAGAAGTCTTTCAGGATGGAGCATTTTTGTTTAAGAGCTCACAATGAACACATTGGACCATGTGTGTTACTTCTGCTGTAAGTGACAAGTGTGTCAGCTATCAGGCCAGTGAGGCTTTGTTGGTTTCCAGTGTGATATACACAGACATCCTTCTTGAACTACTTTGTACGATCAGAGCTCACAACAAACATTATTCTTCTTCAGAAGGGATAAAGAAGAGGCATCTGTAATAGTATCTACTCTCATTACTAAATTCTGAAATTCCAGGAGTTTCTGCAACTTCACTTATAATTGTATAAGAAAAGACCACCATTAAATTAAGACTGTACTGACTATTCCTTCTATGTCCTTGCTTGCCCTTCTCCCTCCTCATTTATTTTGAAGTGCTCTGACTCCACAGTCAATGGGAGCTTGCTGGCAATGGAGGTAAGAGCAGGACTGCATTTTACAGTACAATTAAAATATTAAATATTCTACCTTTCTGTATCTGCACTGCATTATATATTTCACATCAATGAACAGAAAATGATGATCTAACCCAGTGATCTAAGTTAGTGTAATCACTGAGCAAAATTACAAGCCAGAACTAAGATCAAGCAAAAGTAATTAAGAGGACCACTGAACAGTCCAGAGGGACAAACCAGTGCAAATCGGCTTTAGAACCTTTTTCCTCTTTTCAGCAGGCAACTTTCTTCCACAAACAGCATGGGCTCAACTTCCAACAGTGAACAGATAATTAACTGATGCTGAAGGCTCTGGAATTACTCCAAAAAACAAAATTTGGAAGAAGGTAGAAGATAACTTTGCTACAGCTAACAGCCAATTTGACTGGTATCTACTAATACTAGAAAATAAACAGCAATTTTGGTACAGAAAGTTTGCAGACAATGATAAATCAGGGGGAAAAAAAAAGCGAAGAAGGCAAACAGTATGTTTTCCAAATTTGTTAACTTAATCTATGTTAAAACAGTAGTCAGACAAAAATATGAATTTAATGCAAATGGTATGAGAGAATTTTTTTTTTACTCTTACCATACTGAAAGAACAAATTCTGGGATTGAAGAGTAACTGGCCAGATATGGGCCTGTGAAACTAAATGCAAGTAAGGTGTAGTCCAGCTGAGCATCACCTGAAATGTAAAAATAAAGAACATGGTCTTTGATTGTCCCAGACTTTATTTTATAGTACCACAGATACTCTTCTCAATTCCTTTATATCCAGTTTAACTCTTTAAATATTCTCCAGGCCCTTGATTTCTTTGTTTTACTGCAGATTATTCTTTTGATTTGATCATAAAAATGTTCCCTATGTATCACTGCTTGGAATTTTTTCAATTTTTTTTCAATAATACCTTGAAATTGTGAAGTATTTTTCCCCAAGTCCCATGAAATCTTTTGCAGTCATAATTTTATTCATATACATGAAAAAAGCAATGATCCTTATTTAAATGGCAAGGGAACTGAAACATCAATAGGGTAAGCAACTTAACTACAGAGAGAAATTACATGAAACAGGCAAAAACATACATTAGATCCTGGACTCCAAAGTTTAGCTGCAAGAACCCTCATCCTTCTCACATCCTGAATTTCTCATCTGGCTTTCAGCAGTCTGCTTGGGAGTCTACTGCAGTATGATTTTGTTGCTTATTCTGACTACATTTTCCTAAAACTAATTCCATTTAACCCCTTTTCTTTTCCTTTTGAATTAGCTTCCTTATGTACGGTCATATGAATCTCATCATGAGACAGTTCCTTGTCACACTGTTTTTCAAGTCTTACAAAAAAAAAACAACCTCAGAAACTGAATGATTAAAACACTGTTTTAATGAAATGATGACGATGAGGGTTACCACATCACTACCTTTTAATTCTGTCGGTTTACTCAGTTCTGGAAAAGTGTAGATGTATATGATGGGATTCAGCTTCCGGTCGGAAAAGGCCAGCACTTGACTGTTGGCATTTGCTGCAAAGGCTCCCACCTGGCCAGTCTGACACTGCAGTGCTCTTGTCTTCTTTGTTTTGATGTCCAGGAAGAGGATGTAATTACCACAAGGATAGCACAGAGTTTGATTGTTGATAAAGCCAAAGTTCTTGTTTGAGAATCCCTGAACCCAACTGAAAATAGAGCAACTGAATGTTAAAAATTAAAGACACACATTTCTCAAAATACTGTGCAAAAGGGAATGTTGTAGCCTAAGTTACACTGAACTGATGCTTGGGATTTGTTAGATTCATCCTCATACCCATGTTGCAAAACCACAATAACTGAGATCTGGTATTACGAGTCACTAGTTCAGTGTTTTCAAAAATATATGGTCGATCTTACCCTGATGGAGCACAAAGGACTGGCATAAGAACATGGAGAGATGCTTTTATTTCTTTCAGTTTTCACTAAAAATAAAGTCAGCCAAGTTCACAGGCTCTGGTTTTGTACTCGTGTATCTCAGCAAATGGTATAACTTTATTTGAAAGAAGTGCATGGGTACAATCCACACTTGGGACCCAATTGTGTTTGGTTAACCTTTTTACACTTTCATAGTTCATCTCATACACATAAAATAAAAAATAAAAAGGCATAGCTTCTGTTTCTATGAAGCAAACCAGGAGGACTGTTCTGCTTTAAAGACTCCAGTGCTTTAACATGATAAAACTCTGGAATGTAAACAGGATGTGTTACGCAAGGACTGAAATAAATTACTTAAGAGGACTCTGCTTATGAACTTACAACATGTCAAGAAATTCGTAACTGCTTGCAGATGTTTTTACTTTTCAAAAAGTGCGTGGACAAACATCAGGGTCGTCTTACCAAAGGGATTTGCATTTACCACTAAGCGAGGATGTCAGTTTAGCCTGCTGGTACCACGGCAGGAAACAGACAGCCTCTGTGTACAACACTGCTGCTAGCATCTTCTCTTTGAACTATCATTCAGAAACATCCCATCTCTGCTCTTTTTCCAAATCAGAGAATTTGACTGGGAGAGACCTTTGTTCTCTGCAATGACCAAAGCATTTTGACACTCCTTTCACAAACTCAGTCAGTCATAAAATCAGCTCAGCTGCTGATCCTTTGTACTCTTAGGAGAAGATGGTACTACAGCCTCAGCACTCTCATACTTAGGAACATTTTAAAATTACTAGCCTTGAGATAAATTTATGTCTAGCAGTAACTTCCCATTATCTTTTCTGAGGAGTTTCTGCTCTTGGCTTCTTTTGCTACATAGGAGTCAAGTGGAGCCAGAGAGGAGTGGGAGCACTGACAATGTGCTTGTGGAGATGAACTGAAAGCCATGGCAACAGAGGAGACATTTCAGCCAGTAATGTTTTTGTGGGTCCTCCTTCACACAAGAACAGGTTGTGTGGGGTGCCATGGCACGTGAGACCTCTCTGAACCTGTTTGTTTACAGGACTAGCTCTGTGCTTTTCTCCAACACTAGGTCTGAATTAGTGAAGTGTTTGAACTTCTGTTTGTGGAGGTAAAATGAAATCTAGAAAACATGTATGCAGGGATAAATTAATGGGGTGACAGTGCAATTTATCATTCTTATACATCCAGTAAGGGCCTCAGGGGACAAGGGTTCAGGCTGTTATACATAAAAGAAGATATATCTATATCTACAGAGATATATATAGACAGAAAACTCCTTTACTGTGCGAGTAACCACACACTAGAACAGATTTCCCACAGAGGCTGTGGAGTCTCCCTCACTGGAGCTATTCCAAAACCGTCTGGATGTAATCCCATGCACCACGCTCTGGGATGACTCTGCCTGAGCAGGGAGGTTGGACCAGATGACCCACTGTGGTCCCCTGAACCCGATCGATCTGTGATCTGTGCCCGTGCAAATGCTTCTTTCCCTCTCCCCCCGCGCTGTCCTAACAGATCCCGACAGCGCAGCCTCCTTTCCTCTCCCTGTCTGACCGCCCCAATCACACAGCCGCCGCGGGCTGAGCACAGCGCAGGACACCGCGCACCCCACCCGGGCTCAGGAGCGTGTGGGGGCTGTGCCGGCCACCCCCACCTCACTTCCAGCGCGGCCTCCGCGGCGCGGGCGGGCCCCTCCATGGCGGGCCCCTCCGTGCCCGGCCCCGCCGCCGCGGGCCCCCCGCGGCCTGGCAACAGCAACAGCACCCGCCATTGGCCGGGCTCAGAGCACGCAGCTGATTGGCCCGCGCCCCTGCGCTAGCCAATCAGTGAGCGCGGGCGGGTATTTAAAGGCTACAGCAGGGGGAGGGATGAGGGATGCTGTAGGAGTTCTTGTTGTTGATGGAATGGGGTAGTTCTGACCTTGAGCCGCTGGTATCTCTGGCATTTAACCTGGGTAATCATTGCTGCTGTGCCTAGGAAGCAGGTGCTCAATCAAGTGTAGGAGTGCACCAGCCTTGGGGGAGAGACTGTGGGTTCTGTCTCTTGGTCCCCCTGCATGGCCATGCACCTGGTCCAGTGTCATCTGCCCGTTTCTCATCAGCACAGCTGCGCCCATTTTCCCATTGCCTCTTGTGTCTTTATGGAGTCACTATCCGTAAAGGTGTTCAGGAGGGGTTTGGATTTGGTGCTGAGCGATATGGTTTAGGGGTGACAGTTGGGCTTGATGATCTTGAATGTCTCTTCCAAACTTGATGATTCTGTAAGTCTATAAAGTACAAAAGTTGTTATTGGATGGTGTGCAATAAAGCTGAAGCTTCAGAGTGAGCTGAGGAGAAGTTTTCCCTGGGAAAGAAAACAAAGTACAGCTGCAGCCTTTTCCTTTGTACTTGAGGCTTTTAGCCTGGTAACACAGTAGGAACCTCCAAGCATTTAAAAACCAGATTTTCTTTCCTAAAGGGAGGATTATTATTTATAGCATCTTGCTTGTGTTTGCTTGCTGTTCCTTCCCTGCACAGCGGCAGTGTGAGTTTTGCAGTACTGATGTGCACTCTCAGTGCTAGAGAGCAATGATGGAGAGCGGCATTCCTGTCCAGAGGCAGAAGGACAAGCCTGTTCCTTACCTCTTGTCTCCACAGGCACTCTGCGTGAGTGAACACCAGGAGAGAATGAGGAAGTGGGTTTATTTTCTTTGGTGTTTCTGAGGGCCTGTTGTAGCATGTGGGTCTTGTGATGTTGGTTTGAATTCCTATATGCCTGTCCCCAGGCTGTGAGTTAGCAGACTGCCTGTGTGCTTCATAACTGCTATGAGAAATTTCAAATTATTTTTCTCTATTTTCATCACCCAAAATTTTGCTCAATCTTTCCTAAGGATCAGTACTTAGAGGAATGAGGACTATGTCCTCTAACACAGTCGTTTGTTTTTTTATGGCAGAAGAAATTATTTTGTTGGCAAAGAACACCTTGTGTACAGGTTCTGTTTGCCTAGGGCATGGCAGACTTGTGCAACAAATTACCACTCCCTTTCTGTGCTGACCTGCTTAATATATACATTATCAAGCAGCACTGACTCAACAAAAATCATGTTGCTCCATTCCAATGGATAATGGTGTCAAGGCCATGGTTATATTACTAGTGACCATCTTGGTGTTTATCTGCTGGTGATATCACCACAGAAAATATTGGTCTTTGTGATCTGGTGTGTAAGGCCCAACTCCAGTGACAAAACCAAACCAAAAGTCATCCACAGGTAGAACTTGCCCCCTGTGCAAGCATGGATCCACTGATGAGGCTCTATTAGCCTTGGGGGTTTGACAGAGAAATATGCATTACTAGGAAGGCCGGGATTTTCCCTCCCTTTGGCAAGAGCTGTGCCAGCCCACTGGTCCCTGCAAATGTGCTGTTTCTTATTAATGTACAGCTCCAACCTGAAGATTGGTGTGTGGAGCCGCAGGAAGGGAATCACTTCACCTCTGTGGTCAGAGATCAACTTGGACACTGTGTCAATGTATGAAAGTCATAAGAGGAAAGCACTTCCATTTCCATTATCATACTCCAAGGAAAGCTAGTGCAAGGAAGTGCCCTAATCTCAAGTGAAGAGGGAGCAAAGGGACAGAGAAGACTTCAATCTGTGCTTTGGTTCTTTATTTTGTTCTATGCATGCACTGATGCTCCCACAAAGATCCTGTTTGCAGAAGCATGAATCCCTCTATGGCTGCACGATAGTAATTAAGTCAGATTTAACTTTTGCTGTGCCCACTTGTCTGTTGGGTTGTTGCCTCCTCTTGGGGTTTTCACCATGAAGCAGAACAGCTGCAGGAGAGCGAAACCCTCCTTGTTACCCTCAAGGTGGGGTTGGATCGGATTTTGGAGGGTGGTAGGTGATGCAGGAGGAGGCACTGAGAGGAACCTGGTGCCTCACCAGCTGCTGGAGGCACTGCCTATAAATATACCTGGCCCGTGGGGTGCCGTGGGTGTCTTATTTCCGCAGAAGTGCCAGAAGTGGTTGTGCTGTTATTCACAAGCGAAGAGAGGGAGAGCATCGCGAGCAGCTGCACAGTGCCTGCGCCAGCTGGGTGGGCAGGGCGGTCAGCTCACGGAGAGACCACCGGACAAGCTCACCGGGTCAGCAGCGGCAGCAGCGCTGCCCCGGGCCGAGAGGGAGGGAAGGGCGGCAGGGAGAGAGGCGGGGCCGGACAGCCGTCCCCGCGGCGGGCGGTGCTGAGGCACTCGCAGATCGCGGCCTCAGAGCGGAGCCCGTCGCGTCCTGCCGGCATGTCGGGCGATCACTCCCGCAGCCTGGGCAAGGGTAAGCGCCGCGGGGCCGCACGGCGGGGGCTGGCGGGGCGGGCGGTGAGTGCCGGCCGTGACGGCCCCTCTCCTCTCCTGTCCTCTCCCCGCAGGCAGCGCGGCGCCGGGGCCCGTGCCCGCGGGGCTGGTCCGGCTCTACAGCATGCGCTTCTGCCCCTACGCGCAGCGGACGCGCCTGGTTCTCCGTGCCAAGGGCATCAGGTGAGCCCCGCCGCACCGCCCCGCGCCCCAGCGCCCGCACGGAGCCAGCGGCGGGCCAGGCTTCCTCTCTTCCCGAAATCGAACATCCCCGAACGAACCGATTGAGAAGAGGTTTCTGTGGGTGATTTTGCTCTAAAGCTTGAATAAGTAGGCTGTGTATTAAATCGGCTGCATAAAGGCCCAAAGTAAAAACCCCAAGCTGATTCTCTTTTATAATTCTTGCCTGTCAGAGCTTGTGCTGGGTAGATGTGAGTAGAGACGTAACATACTTTTGTTTGGTTTTGATGTGAGAGGCCGAGAAAATTCGGGAAGCTACGAGTATTCAATGTTTCTATTGTATCACTGCCCAGCAAAACACAATAGTGAGTGAATGGCCTTTTTAAAAGAGGAAACGTACTGTGTTCCTAAACATTGTCTTGTTCTTGTGCTGTAGTTAATTTAATGAAATTCAGTGTTTGTGTTTGTTTCTTTTTCAAGATAGCCATGTCATTTCAGCATTCTTCAATGGGGTCTAATGTCCCCCTAAGTTTACAAATTAAAAATAACTGTTTTTCCACCCTTTTCTGATTCTCCTAAGTCCAAGGCCTGCCAGCAGTTTGTTAGCCAACACAGGGCTGGGAGTTCATGTTGGAATAGGGAATGCTAACAGGTCTCTTGATAGCAAGATGAGAGTTGAGTTAGTTAATTTTGGTTTTTACATGAGTCTTTTTTTTTTTTTTTTTGAAAGTAGATGCAGTAAAACTTCTGGGTCAGTTTAGTTCTGTTTTTATTTAGTGTCTTTGGACTGATTTTGGATCTGGGAGGTTTGTTGTAGCATAGTGATTTTGGAGGGGTATTATGGCTACCTAGATGTGACAGTTGCCTTCTGGTAACTTCTCAGTTGTTTTGAAAGTTCAGCTGTGTTTAGCAGACTTTCAGGCTTACTAGGAATTTTCTGGGGTCACACATACAACTCAGCATATAACTTACGGTTTGTTAATATAGACATATTTCCCATGTATCTTTTTTTTTATCAATGGCTATTTCCCTTTACTATAAACACCTGTTCCGTGTGAGGCCATAGGTTGGGAAGATAAGTAGGTAGGATGCTCTCCTGATTTACTCTTTGGTGTAAGGGCAGGTTAAGGTTCAGGTGCATTTCTTAATTGGGGTGTAGCTCATTTGCAATCAACTGCTTCTTTCTTAGACTGCCCCTGAACTCAAATGTGGTAAGTGTGCTGAGTTCTGATCTTTTGTTTTTAGCCTGATAGCTGGGTGCTTGTTAAACTAATAAAAGACATGCATACAGTCTGCAAACAACTCATTTCAAGTCCGTGCTTGCTTTCTCCAGCAAAGTGTGGCAGCAATTCTGTGTCTAAGAATTAGTCCTGCAAACGACTTCAAAGAAAACAGGAGTACAGGGCTTGAGGGTTGAGCCTCTCAAGTACTGAACTGATGAGCTGACTGCGTTTCACCGTGGTATGGGGTGGACTGGAGCAGAACTGAGCCTGTCTGGGTCTTGTTTCTTTTACTCTTTTAGCCATGAAGTTATCAACATCAATCTGAAGAACAAACCTGAGTGGTACTTTGAGAAGAACCCTGCTGGGCTGGTTCCTGTTCTGGAGACCAGCAAGGGCCAGCTGATCTGTGAGTCCCCAATCACTTGTGAGTATTTGGATGAAGCATTTCCAGGGAAGAAGCTGATGCCTTCAGACCCATATGAGCGAGCCTGTCAGAGGATGCTCTTGGAAGACTTCTCAAAGGTACTGTGTGAGCAGAGTGCGATTGCATTTCTGGCTTCACCATCATACCAAAAACTGCAGCTCTGTTGCTGATGCTGCTTTCATCCTTTAAGGCATTTCTTGTGTTTGGGACGAGCACTTAAATAAGCAGAGGGGATATTTGGGGCCTTTTGCTGTGAGCACATACAAACCATCGTGTCTCTGAGTTGCTCCCAGCATTTATGTGCAAGGATGGATGCAGGAAGGCATCCAAGCTAGTGAAAGTTTGTATGACTGAGGTAGGACTTTGAGCATCCTACGATAGAGCAAAGGTTAGTAGCCCAAACCCGCTGAATATGTGAGACCTGGGAAGTGACAGTTGCTGTATTTTATTCTGATTCTTTCAGTAGGAAGTCCTGTGTGAATGCAGGATGAGGGGAGTGCCTGACAGAGAGAGCCTAAAACCACGGACAAGAGATGGCATGTGGCTGTGAACATGGAACATGTATAGGGAGGCTGGTTTTGGCTCTCACTTGTGGTTGGGGCTGGTTGACTGGAATTAACCTTTGTTACTAGCATGTGATTTGAGGAGTCTAGGAAGTGAAAGAAGTCAGTTTGGATATGAGACAGGAGAGGAATCAACAGAAGATGGCAAAGGGATGTGGACAAAGAAGGGGCTAGGGGAGAGGATGTATTTGTAACAGGCCTTTTTTAAACAGACATGAAGAGAAGAGGGTTACAGGGAAGTATGTTGCAAGAAGGAAAATGTGCAGATGGGAAACACCCTTCTATTTGCTATTCTCGTATTACAAGACTAAAATTCATTACTATTTGTGTTAATTCTTCCTCTAGACTTTTACTTGCCTTTTATGGAGTATAGAGTTTTATTAATGGACTTTATTTAATTCTTTAAAGTCAAATCTTTTAAGCTTGAACTTGCATTTGATATCTTAACATCTATGTTAACATTTTAATTTTTGAGTGACTTGCTTGTATTCTTGTACTGGATGCATTAAAAGCTTTATACTTTCCTTTGTATAGATAACATCCTTGCTTTTCAAGCATGTTGTGGCAGTCAAAGATGGACAGGACACCACGGCACTGAAAGCAGAGATTGCTGAAAAGTTTGGCAAACTTGAAGAGGTGAGAGTATTTCATGATAATGAGCAGATTGCCAGCCTTCATATAGTTCCTTTTTTCCTTTCATGCCATGGCCTTTGGAGGTGAATCTCTCGTTTAGTTGGTAGTTAACAACAAGAACCAATCTCTCAATTTACTACCCCAGCCTAGGATGCACAAGGACACCATTAGAATAAATTTCAAGTAGCTAAACTAAACTTCATCTAATGATGAAGACTGTGTAGACTTGTAGAGATTTTTGAACTCTAGACTGCTGTTGTCTTGGATATCTTTGTTCTGCTTTAAGTGAAGGAGATCTTTCAGCATTGTGGTAGGTTGAAACTTAACCACAAATATGTACTAAAAGCAAGGGCTAAAGAGTCTGAGTTGCTGAAGAGCATCTGTGCTGAAAGCAGTGCAGGCACCTTGATGATGACAAAATCTTTTTCATTCTAGAGCTTATCTGGGGAGGCAGGGTGGAAGCAGAATGTAATGTGTCCCTTGTAGAAATCCAACCCTGGACCATGTTCTGCCACTGGTGGTGTAATGCAACTTCAGTGGAGCTCCAGGAAGTGTCAGATGGCTTTGATGCTGTATTAGCCACTTGACAGTCCATGTCAGTAATGGTCCTTGGCTAGTCTGAACAGCTGTTGGACTTGCCTTTGTCATGAGCCCATTCCTTCTGTCTTTAGCAGCCACAGCCAGTGCTTGGGTGGATCAATGAAGGAGAGTTCTTCCAGAGTACTTCTGTTCTGGTGCAAAGCTGCCAATAACCTCTTAGTATTTTCCTAGTTCTCCTGGCAGTGCTGTGCATTCTGCTTTCCCTTCCCCTTGGGTTGCCAAAACACAATTGTTTCCAGAGTAGTCTTGTCTATCTGATCAGACTGAGGCTGGAGTAGTGCAGATAATGAGTTCCTGGGGGAAGTTGTGTGTTTCACTTCCCTGAAATACAGGTGTATTGACCTTCTTCCTGCTTGATTAATACTGTGAAATAACTTGCTGTTCCTTCAGTGTCTCTATTTTACTATACCCTGAATGATTTTGTAGCAGCAGCTGATGGTCAGCCGTGAATGGGAGGCCGGAACAGAGCCATGCAAACTTCCCCCAGTGTATTGCAAGAGATATTTCAGAGGGGAAGTACTTTGGAGCACTTCTGTATTTTGATTTCTGCTGCCCGACAGAGGGGGCTGTGTTCCCGTCTCTGCCCTGTGCAGCTGCTGGTTGTGTTCTGCCAGGCACCTGGGAGCTCAAATAGCTTGGTGCTTCCCGAAGGGCTGCTTTAAAATTTCTGCTAGATCAGCAGGGTTGTGGACAGGGAATAAATGCCACATGAGTGTATAGAATGGTGTGTGTCCAAGCAGACCAAGATTTGTAAGATCTCTTGAGTTCCACCTATAAAACACACAAGTGCCTGAAAACAGAGGCACTAGTCTAATGAAAGAAGATACCAAGCTCTGGAGGGTCCTTAAAGCATATTAAACTTGGATGACCGTGGCACTTAAAAATGCATCAGAGTCTTAAATGTAACAAGAGAACTTGCTGCATTCTTTGTGGCCCTGCTTTCTGTGCTGAGCTGTGAGGAGTATCTCTTTCTGGTGTAAGTTACACTTGCTTCCTGTTGCCTTTACACCTGGAATCAAGTACAGTTTGAGATGTAAGGTTAGAAGTGCTTCCCTGACACCACTTGGCCTCAACTGCCATGGTAAAAGAGTCCCTGCTAAAATGGTGCTCTAATTTACCAGAATGATAAATTTAGCTGGATTTATTGCTCAAGAAATGCATATGTGCTGTTGTGTTTGATTAGTCTGTGCCATTAATGCTTTATGACAAGCAAGAAATCACAAACATATTCTGAGCTAACCTCCTCTTTGTTTGTGTGCATGCTGCAGCTTGCTAGTGCTTCATATTTTGTGGCAGTTTTTGAACCTCTGGAGAAGAGTTGGGCTGAGTTTACGAAATAGCAGCTGTAGTATTACGCTTAACTATACTGACTAGCTCCAACTCTGCTAATACTGCATGCACAAGAGTAATACCCTGTATCTCCTTCATTTGCTCACTGATCCCTGTAGTGTGCTTGCCTTCCACTATGAAGTGGGGGCTTTGTGTAGTGTTCTGCTGCACTTTTCGTTCGGGGGCAGCTGACATTTCTCACCCTTCACAGGCTCTGTCCAAACGGAACACGGTGTTCTATGGTGGGGACTCAGTCTCAATGGTTGACTACTTGATCTGGCCGTGGTTTGAACGTCTGGAACCATTCCAGCTGAAAGAGTGAGTACCTTGCCTGGCTTCTGGTGTGTTCTGAAGTGCCTCAGCATCAGTATTCTTGTGTACACTGCAGCAATGGGCCACTCATGGGGGCTGCTGAAGAAAGTTTGTATTGTGTTGTAGTTTGGGGGAAGCATCCTGCTCTAAGCTGGACATTGTACTGGGACAGAGAGAGTAGTGAAATGGAACTGTTCAAGCTGTTTTGTTTCCTTGATGCCCTCCAGATTTTCCATTTGCGTTACTCAGTCCCTTCCTTTTTCCTGTAGCTCTTTGAATCACGCCCCAAAGCTCCAGCGCTGGATGGAGGCCATGAAGGAGGACCCTGCTGTCAAGGCTACAATAACTGACCCACAGACATTCAAAAACTACCTCCAGCTGTATTTGAAGAACAGCCCTGAGGCATGTGATTATGGGCTCTGAGGTGCCAGTAGGCACGTGCTGGCTGAAGTGTCAGTGCTGTTTTTCAGTGTGGGAAGTCAGTGTAATTTGCTAGGGGCTCTGCTGTGGTTGCATTTCATAATGGGGAATAAATCTGTGCTGAAAAGGCTGAGAAACCTTCTGTGAACTCCACTCCTTCCTGTCAAGAGAAGGATGTGCTGGCTTCAGGCAGGAGATGGAAAATCATTGTTGGCCATGAATACTGTATAAAGGAAAACGTCTGCTCAGAGGTGATGGTCTGTAATCTCTGGCCTCTTGGTAGGCATTGCAGTGGGCAGTCCCTGAACTGATTCTGTTACCTGATTTAAAAATTGTAATACTGGTGTCTTGAAAATAAATAAAAAGGAAACAATGTTGTCTTCAAACAGCTTTTCCTTCCTGTTTTTGGGCAGCTATTAGTCACTGGACTGGTTGTACAGAGAAAGGAGCAGTGCACTGTAAAGGCTAAAACAGTGTGGCTTGTGGAGTTAAAATGTGATTCCTAGTGCAAAGTGGTTGTCTCTTCAGACAGCTCTACTGCCAAAACACTGACTTTGCAGCCCTGCCCATCTACCCCTGCTGAAATCATGTTTGCAGGAACCGTCTAGTAAGGGCTTCCAGTTTCAGTTAGATACGCTAGATTGTAATCCTTCTCTGCCCTTCTGAAGTAGTGTTGCGTTTATTGTAGGTTCTAACCGAAAGGCTGGAGTAAGGAATAAAGCCAAGAGAAACCATATCCTGAGCAGAAGGACATTTATTTTCTGTTCTCAGAATTTAAAGCATTGCTCTGCTTGTCAAGGTGTAGGTGAAATTAGAGAACAAGTAAAAGGAGTGTAGTCAGAACATTATGCCGGTCATGTCTTGCTGCTGGTGAAGGAAAGAGTATATTCTGTTTCATCAGCTAAGTGGCAGGATCAGAGCTTTTCAGCTGAACATCTTTGAAGCTATCCTCTATGTTAACATAGCAGAGTGGGGACAAGATTATTTAAATCACAAGCAATCACAGGAAAAACTTCTTCCTCTCCTGTTTTTCCTTTTATTTTTTCCTGTCCACATCTATGACTCATTCTGATGTTGCTCAGCTGTGTGTGTCTGTCAGACCACTAGCTGTCCAAACTAGCCATAAAAACCAGCACACAGAAAGAAATAAGGCAAAGCAGCATGTCCAAGGGCAGGGCTGTGGCTCCCGTGGGGCTGAGGTGGTTGTCATGAGAGATCCAAGACTGTTCCTATCTGCCTCCCACTGCAGTGAGGTGAGGTAGCAGAGCAGATTGTGGTGGTTCATGGGTTTCATGGTAATGGAGGCACTGGGAGTCTTGGAGCTTTTCTGGAGGAAAAGTAGCCTGATCTTTTTCCTGTAACGTGTTCTGCCCTGCCACAGTAACTCTGAGGCAGTGCATGCTTGTGCAACTTCAAGCAGGAAAGAGAGATTTGATGAAGAAAAAGAATGAGCAGGAACTTGGTCTGTCAGCCTGTGGCTATTGGAGGGGCTTGTTTATGCTCTTACTAGCTTTAATTCAAACTACGCAGCTTTTCCCCTCCTGTTTATCTTTGTGGCTTTTAAACACATCTGGCATTACTTACAGAAATAATAATTATGCTTCTTTTCCTTCCAAAATACTGTAGTTTTTAAAAAAAATTTCCAGTAGGGATGTGATGCTACACATGTTTTGTAGATTGTCATTAGAGGACCCAGAGGAAGCCTAGAGCTGTGAAGTGTTGTCAGCATGTGGATCTGGGCCCTTTCATTAGATGAAAGCAGGGTTTGAGCTTTATAAAGCTAGTGTCTCTGAAGCAGTGTTGATGGGATCTCAGTGGCAAATCTCCAAAAATTATCTGCAGAGCATTTTGGTTTTATTAGCAGCTCTGCTTTGTGTAGGGCTTGTTAAAAGCTGTTAGGATAGTACTAGAAATATGTTACAGTTTGCTCCAGTGTGTTATTTGACTGTAGCGGGAAATGTGACATTAGGGAGATCCAATAATAGGTTAAGAGCAGAGATCAGCATCCAAAAACTGAACTGGCTCCAGGCAGACCACAGTAACCCAGAGATTGTGTTATCTGAACAGAAAGAAAGGCTCTCCCAATCTTTATTTAGTGGCTGTAGTGTACCATTATAAATGTGCTACTTCAGCAAAAAAAAAGTAAAATGAACTATTCTGCCTTATAATTTACTATTAAATATCTGTGTTCTAAATCCCCAGGCAGACAGCTGGGGTCTTGAACTCATTTCAGCACAGCAAGAAATGCAGGCCTCAGGCAAAGTGTTTTTAATGTGGTAATGAATATGCAGTACTGGTCTAGTCTTGAAAGGAAAAGACAAGTTATGTGGAATGGACTGGCTCTCTCCTTTCAGGGTGGATGGGTGTAAAGGAGGCATCTGCATTTTCAAACATTTCTGGTCAACAGAAGAGAAAGATGGAAGTTGGCAAGGAAAGGATCAAGCAGATGAACAGCTCTCCCTTTGGTCAGAGCTCTCCTTAAAACCTTCTGTGGATCAGATAGTACAGTAAGTATGGTCTTTATTCACCTTCTGCTCCATGTTTTGCCCTTGAAAATTGTTAGTGCTCTTGCTTTCAAAAAAGTATGGTCCTTTTTTGTTTGTTTGTTTTCTGTTATTGTGCCACCAAATATAACTGCTACTAGCACAGGTTAAAAGAGATAAATTCAGTGTCAAGCAAACAAGGCCAGAGTCTGTCTTACAAAAATAGTGAGTTTAGTAGCAGGATAGGTAATAGATACTTCAGGTTAGCAAGGCATTGGGCCTTGTTCTGTCCTGCATTTGTAGCATGTCCTTGTATCTTTACTGATGTCCTTGAGATGTTTGGTACCCTCATAGAAGATGTGGTCCAGTGTTTGTTCATTACAGTTTTAGGATCCCTTATATTGAAGCTAAGAGAAAGGTAGAAGGGAGCCAAGATAGGAGGAAGGAATGAGGATCCCGGGTTCTCAGATCTGAGTGTTGGGTAAGTTGAGTGGGAATTTGGGTGAATAGACTGTGGCTATAACAGAAGGCCCTTGCTGAGGGAAATGATTGAGAAGTTGCTCTCTAGGGAGGTGTTAAAAGGGCCAGTAGTTCTTGTGCTTAAAGTAGTATTAACTGGAGATACTGGTTTGAAAATTCTCAGAAATCATGTACTACAGACACCTGAAACACTTGTGTCAACCCCACACAGATGCCTGTGGATTTGTTGCTTTCTCTAATCAATCAAAAAGGAAAAGGAAATCTCAACTTTTTGCTGTGTTTCACTTAATGTCAGCTTCTTGCCATGCTTCATGTAGCAGCTGTCTGTCCTGCTCAGCAGACAGGCCTGGCTGTGAGTGCACGTGTTGGGCATGTGGTGTTGGCACAGTGTTACATGTCCTGGGACTGCTCTCCCCAGTTTTCCACTGTTGTGGCATCTGTAATGTTCCCCTGCATTAGCAGGGTTTGAGAACTGGCTGTTTCTTATCCTCTCTCCTCTCTTTACTAGTAGCCTGATTATTTCACCACCGTTCCTTGGCCACAGGTTTCACTTGGGAATGGCTCATGAAAATGCAGTCTCTTTAAAGTCATGGGGTCAGGTGCAATTTTACTAAATCACTCCCATTTTCTGTAAGATGGAAACAGTCTTTTCTAGTGCTGGTCCAAAGCCAACAGGGATGGCAGTTGCTGATTTATCTGAGTGAAGTAATGATGCCACGTGATGTCATTAGTATTTTTCCCCTTCTACAACACTTTGATTTACTAAAACAGGAGTTTCAAAACTTGTCAGTGAGATGCAGCTGTGCTTGGGGTGGAGTGTGACAGCTGTTTAGCAGTCTGCAATAACACTGTATCTGAGTCCAGGAGGGAGTGAGAATGCAGCTGGTATGAAGGGGCTGATGTCTGGAGCCTGTTCTGTGCCTCTCACAGCATCTCTTGGAGAGCTGGAAGCAGCTTGTGAGAACTGCAGCCCGTGCTGCAGGTTTGTGTCCTAGGAACACCACCCTTGGCAAAGCCAATGGAAAAAGCCATCTCCCCAGGGGAAAGGGAGCCAGGAATAGGGGCACTGAACAGCCACAAGCTGGGTAGGGAACAGACAGCGTTTCCGGTAAGCTGCAAACCATTTGCATGAGTCACCTACGGGACTGCACAGCAAAAGCATTGGAGGGCTGAGGGAAAAGGAGGAAAAAAGCTGCCAGCTTCAGAATGCCTGAAGAATCAATGAGGACCAATGGAGGCATTAGGACTTAATATTGTCCTTCCTGCAGCTCTCTGCAGCATTCCTGCTACACCAAAGGATGCTTTTGTGCCTTTCCTCCCGTCACTCAAACCATCCTCAGAAGGGAGCTCTCAACAAGCATGTGCTTTGGGCCAATCCACAGGTTGGAGCATGGATGTTTTTTTCCCCTATACATTCATCACAGAGCTCTTTTCTGTGCCTGTTCAGGCTTGCAAGCAGAGTTTGTCACCTCTTACTTGTAGTAATTAAGGCATGGTGATTAATCAGCTGTTTGTCTTTGTGGGAAGACAGCTCTGATATATCCTGTGTATTCAAGCCCACAGAGTAGGTGCCTCGGTTCCTCTCCATATGCTTTATGTGTCTTGGCTGTTTTGTGCTGGTGTATCTCTGCTCTGGATCAAACCTTTCACTTCCAAAGCTTTGCCAGGTGTGGCTCTGGCAGGGCTAATGGTAGAAAGCTGCATGTGGACAAGCCTTGCTTTTCTCTGGTTTTGCATGCAGGAAGTTTGTAATACTGACATGATGTGATAGCCCTGAAGGTGAACTGAACTGGCAGGAATATCCTGCTGAGAGTGCAGAACACCTCTGTTCCGTGGGAACGCCTGCGTGAGGGAGGCCAGGAAGGGCTGCTCTGGATCATCTGCGCTTACAGGCACAGGAACCATCCAGGGCTGCCCTGCCCTGCCTGGTGTGAGCTGGCAGGGGTGAGACTTGGAACATGGTATTTAGCTTGCTAACATCTCCCTGAGGATTTGGGAAATCCCTCTGTGCTGTCTGATTCCCAGCAGAGGGCTAGAGAGCAAGACTGAAGGTTGGGAGCCATGGAATGGATTTCTGCCGTGATGCACCTGGGGAGGTGAAGTGACTGATGAGTCAGGCTGCGCACTGTGGTTACTGATCCCAGTCCTGCCTAGCTCTGCCCCCTGGGCCTGTATGCACCGTGTTGGATCCTGAATGTCAGATTGTCTGCAGAAAGGTGCCTGACTGCACTTCCAATGGCATTGTAAGTGCCACGGCTCTTCTGGAAAGTAGGACAATGCAGACAGAAATTTAATCTTGTCTCCTTACATGACTAAGTCTTTGAGTTGAGAGTGTTAATGGCTATGGGCCCACCAGTGGATTCGAAGATAGTTTCATGTCTAAAATAGACTCCTGTTCCTGCTGAGTGCCTAAGACACCTTTAAGACCTTCATTGGTTTTATTTTGGGGGGGGGCCACAATTTTTAACACAGTGCCACAGACAGACATTTTACAGGCACTCAGATATCTGAACAGGCTGTATTTAAATGTTTCAGCTCAGCACCTTCTGTGCTTCCCCCTCAGAGCAGATCAATAAAGCTAATACCTTTTTTTCTCCTTTCTCTAACATTCTGGGTGAGCTCTGGTTTTAGCTAGACAGATTTACAATTACTTGTAAACTCAGAGCCTTTATTTGCAGAGGTGCTGCCTTTGAATAATGACTGAGAAGTTTTGTTCTCTGCCTCTGCAGCCAGAGATTTTACTTCCAGCAGCTGAGGAGTCTCAGATGACACTCTTAAATGTAACATAACTGGAAAATGAAGTTTCTTGAAAGCACTGTAACATTAATTGATCCACAGCAGGGGCTTGTTCAGATTTCTGTTTTGAGACCAGACTGGTCCAATAGATATGATGGGAATATCTGTTTGCATCCATCTTCGCTTAACGCTCTGCTGCGAAGCTGGGTGGATCATTTTGAGAGCAGCAGAAGCAGTAACACAGCTCTGCATTTTCTCACAGCTTACTTCTTCAGGTCAAAGATGACACGAGTACCTACTACCTTTTACTGCACTGGGAACATTTAAAGTACCTCTTTTGTGCTTTTGCAGCATTATGAGAGTTTCTGTCTCCTATCCGTTTGCCTGCTTGCTTAAAGATTATCAGAGTTATTTCTGAGCTCTGTAAAATTTAGTGAAAGTTGTTTGAAGGATTCAGAAGCTACTTGGTAGGAGATGAAAGCATAGACCCTCTTTCCCCCCGGCCCATGAGTGTGAACACACTGACTGCACAGGAGACTGGCTAAAAATAACCTAGTTTATGTTGCCATAAGGAATTTATCATTTCAGAAAAAGACAGGACTGCCTGGAATTTTACTTGGAAGGGATGCAACAGCTCACATTTGGCTGGACCTAATGACTCAACACCTTCAGACATCCTTTTCCCAAACAAATAGAATCCAGTTAAATACAAGTTAAAATCTGATCCTGTGCCAGTGGCACTCAGGGACAGACCTGTGTTAGCTTTTAGTCCTGCAAGCAACAAACCCCGATGCAGAGTTGAGCAGAGCGGATGGAACATGCTCAATACATGGGCAAATCCTGAGCAGTATCACACTGAGACCAGTGTTACCGGTTTGATCCCTAGTGGTACCTTACCAAATTCATGTTAGCATGCTTGTGAGTCACCATATCCTCTGAGGTTGGTTTTGCTTTTTTTTTTTTTCTTTTATAGCACAGGTATTTCTGCCTACTTGAAATAGAGATTGTTTCTTTGCTTACAGCTATCCCATGAGTGGTAAAAAGTCATCAGATAAATTTTTAAGCTAAAAACCAATCTCTAGTGGGTGGCTCTCTCTGCTCTACTTACCCTATAACAGATAATACTGCAGTAATAGTCATGGCATGGGCCAAAAATCTGCCAATTGCCTTCTGAAAAAGGATTTTATAGTGATGTTACTCTTTCTGTTCCACAGCAACACTGAAGCAGTAAATGAGGCAAAGAAAAAAAATGCTGTAGGGAATCAAGAGCTCAATGGAGAAAATGTTGCTGAGCTTGTCAGATAGCTTTGAAGCAGGATGAGTTTATTTTTGTTTGGTTTGGGTTTTTTTTGTTCTAACAAAGTTGCACCAACCAAGGCTGCTGATGATCCTGGGCTACAGAATTCCCTTTCCAGCAGTATGTGGTTGACCCTGGGAAACTGTAACTTCTGGCTAAGTAGATTGGGGCTGCAGCTCTTAAGCCAGCTGCTTCTCAGACCTGCTCAGTGCTGATTGAGCCCCAGTGAGCACTGGAAGGCAGAGTTATTAAAGGTGTGCAGGGCATTCTGTGGGGCTGGGAGACATTCTGCGAAGGAAACAGTGGTGCTTTTATTATATGAGTTAATAACTAGCCCTGGGTGTGCTTCCAGAGCCAGAGCATATTAGAATATTAACAACCAGGTGCCATTCCCTTAAACCAGGCAAAGGGGTGAAGCAGGGGGCTAAGTGGTGGTGGGTGGTTGCTGAACTTGGCTGTGGATACCCCTAAAACAAGCAGGTAAAGAGGATTCCTCTGGCTGAACTGGAAATTCAGGAGATTTCTTGTTCAGCCCATAAGGGCAACATCTATCAGCATTATTTAGGGCTTGTCACAAAAGGGTGGTTTTGAGCAGACATATTCAGAATAATTATTTTGATTTTCTGTGGATTCATATTCTCAAGAAGAATGACATCCCTGGCATTACTCTGGAATAGCTATCCCACTTTATGTTCATGTTGCAGTTTATTCTGGAATCATTTCTACAGGGATTCTTGCTGCTGAGCTCACTGTGCTAGGATCACACTGGAAATATCCCCACTCCTTCCTTTTGCTCTCTTAGAAATGTTTTGCAGGGAACTAGAAACAAAAGAAACTTCATGCTCATTTAGATTTTGTACAAGACTTCCTTTATTATAAATAAAGCTGCATGAGAAGATCTATACAAATTCAACAGTGTCCTGCTATAGAAGCAGCGGTTTAAGTACAGCATTGTCAATCAAGGAAGACCTTAGTTTGGAGAGTTCTGGTGCCATTGCCCATCTTGGCTGCATTGCCAAGATTTATCTTTGCACTACAGTTTTGCTTCTGAGCTAAAAAGTTACACACAGACCCCCCAGTTCTAAAAAAAGACAAGTAATAAATAAAGCTGTTTACAAGGTAGGGTCCTATGAGAGCCAACCCCTCACTGAGCAGCAGCAAAGCTGTTACAGGTGCCTTAAGTCTCATTTCTTCACCACAGAGAAAACACTGCAAAGACTTTGCATTAAAAATGGCTGGTGAACAAACACCAAATCCTGCTGCTTGAATACTGGATACATTTTTGGATCATTTTGCTAAACTACATCTTTACACCCCTGTAAGACCTGTATACAGAGCAACTTGCAGAGAGAGAAACTGTTTTCTGTGGCTGCTTAACAGTGAACACCCAGCACCTCCCCTTAGAAGACATTCAGCTCCTGAACAGCAATAATAACCTTAGACCAAGACATTTTCTGAAGGCAAATGGCTCCTGAGGCTATGCTGTAGATCAGTGGTTGCTATCAACCCACCCCTAATTCCATGGTTTTGACAGAGTCTGTAATAAAATATTAAAACCACAAGTTGAGGGCACAGGGAGTGGTAAGAAACCAGTGGAAGGCACTCAGAGTTCATCTGTTGAATTCACTTGGTTAGCAAATAGCAAGAACAGTACTGAGGCACAAGAGAGAGGTGCAGGACAGGCTATCTACCTTTCCTTAGGATGTCTCACATCCTAAAGATGTGAGATAGAGGCACTGCCAAAGAGATGTTTGTTACTCAGGTGTCATATGCAGTTTGGTTTTAAAATAACGTTTTTCACTTTCAACCACAAAATCTCACTTCCATTCCCACCCTTTAAAGCTGCTTCCTATAAATACCCACCCAGATTTCAATCAAGGCAGAACTACACATGGGCAACACTAAAAATTCTTAGGACATTTTTACTGGCTGATGGAACTGAATTTTCTTACAAACCTTACTTTGTGAAATCTGAGTGTGGGCTTTTACTGATAGGCTACTGTTTGGTGGGCAAAGATTTGACACAGGAGAGACAAGGAAGTCCAAGGAATGATGTGCTTCCCATCACGGCCTCCTTGTACCACGGCAGAGGTGTGGTCCAAAGAAACTGTGTGTACCAGCCTCTCCTCTGACGGGTCATGTCTGTACCTCTGGCTTGCAAGGAAGATCTCCTCTCTGAGGCTGACTGGAGCACAGCTTATAATCACAGAGAACCTCTCCCCCCAACAGGTGTGAGGGGGTTCCCTCACAGCCTAAATGCACAGACCAGATCACTTTAAAGATGCTCAGGGCAAAATGAGCATATTGCATGTAGGAAAATTAAGCCAAGCAATTTGCTTTCAGTGGAATCAAATCCATAAATTACTTGATTCAGCTCCAGCTTGTGTTCAACTAAACCCCATGGGAACACTTCAGGGTCAGTTTGGGCATAAGAGAGAACAGGCGTACAAGTACAGAAAACAAAGAACAAAAGATTCAATCCACTTATCAGTTCAGGTTCCCTTTGAGTCTGAGCAGCGGTGCTTGGGGCTGTGTAAAGACGAGTTTGGGCACGTTTACAAGCCCATTGCAACTGGCTTGCAAAGCTTTGTTCTGACATTTTAATAGGGGAGTTACCTTATTCTGTTCAACAGCCTTTTCTTCTCGTGTTCCCCCTGCTCAATCTTATATAAAAGTTATTTTTCAACTCTGAATGTCATTTCCTGAGAGACCTGGGTCGCAAATTTGTTTCTGTTCTTTGGACAGTCTAAATTTAGACTCGTGACAGGAAACGGCAGAGAAATTCTAATTTCTCTCTGGCTGGGCTGGGAGCACATTTAGAAGCAACTCCAACCACAACTGCTCCACTGTGACCTGCCTGCCAGCAGCCCATGAAAAGCTGGATCTGCTACAGGCACTTTGCAGTAAACCCGGGCAGGTAAAAATGGCAAATGGCCTGGGTTTGCAAACCACTTACACAGCTTCCAATGCAGCCTCCAGGCTCCAGTGCTTACCCACCCTCCCTGCACCTCTGCTTGTCACTACCTGCTTGCCATGTCCCCTGAGATTGCTCCTGCTCTTTCCTACTGAGGACAGCCCTCTTGGCTGTACTAAGGAAAGCCAGGGGCTTACAGCACTCGTTAGCGTCAGCAATTAGTCCTGCCCTGTTGCTCTGCCAGCCCTGGCAATCTCCCAGGCACTCATCACCAAGGATGCTGAAGCAAGCACTGATGATCCAAGACTTTTTCCTACTGGCATTACCCACCAGCTTCTTCTCTCCCATTGCTACCTACCACTTACTTTCTGCTCAAAGATCCTACTTAACGACCTGTGGTAATAAAAACCAAGGGAGGCAGCACTTTGAGCATAGTTTCCTGTCACCACCTGTGCTTTCTTATAAACCAGCTGTGGAGACACGAGTTACAGCTTTCTCTGCCTTTGTGCGTGAAGTGTCCCTCACTGGTGGAGGGACGGAGATGAGCAGACACCAAGGAGGTGGTGAAACAGTTTTTACCAGGAAAAGGGAGGAGAGGACATGTCTATGGAGAGCTTGCTTATCAACTGGATAAGGCTGGATAGCAAGCTTCATGCTGTATGCTGTCCCCAGCAGTGATACAAGACTGAATCTTCCCTCTGATGCAATAGAGAGGATTGATAAAAAGGGACCCGTGGAGTGATAGTAAAAGCATCCCTGACGGGTCTTACCTCACAGAACAACCACCCTCTTGTAAACAGGATTAAGGGAAGCCCTAGTGTAAAACTTTGCAGGAAATCCTAGTGTAAGAAAATGGTAGGAAAGGCCCCTTAGCACTGGAGGCAGGCTCCTGGGACCAGCATAAAGCAATTATGCACTTGAGGCCCTGGCTTGGACCCCACACTCAGGAGGGTGAGGATCTCCCGAGTCCTCTCCTCCAGCAAAGCCACCTTGCTGGGGCTGGGCAGCCCACTGGCACAGCACTAACATGCTTCCTGTGAGATTTCAGGCATTTCCATTTCTGCACTGTTTTTTTTTTTTTTAGCACATACCTCAAGATTCTCCCCTGGCCTGAAAGCCTGCAGCAGCTCTCCTCCTTTGCACTCCCAGCTCAGCAAATTACAGTCTGCTAGTGCAGCTCCTCAGAGCAGCAGTCTTTAAAAACATTGAGGAGAATGTATAAAGTAGCTATTGCCTGCATATATGGAGCAGAAGAGATGCAACACGGATCACAAGGCAGCTGCAGACAACACTGCCCAGGTCTATTACATGAGCATCTTTTTCATCCCTTCCTTCTCCTCCCTCCTGGCCTTTGCCTAATTAAAACCATGTGCAGAGAGTCACATTCTCATTTGGAGGGTGATTTTTCACTCCTGCTACCAGACTGCTGAGATTGGTTTCATTACAGGACAATTTTGGAGAACTGCTTCTTTAAGGAAAGCAAAACTTATAGCAGTTTTAGAATCAGAATAGTTTGGGTTGGAAGGGACCTCCAAAGATCATACAGTTCAACCCCCTCTTTTCCTTTCTCTCTAGGCTGTTCTCACACCTTAGTGCCCCAAGGTAAGGAAAACAAACAACCCAAAATGTCAGAATTCAATAGTGGTGTTTCTGTTATTGAAGGTAAAAAAGGTTCCTGTTCATTGATCCAGACAAAATGGGCAGGAATATAAACCACTAGCCATGTTAACATGGAAGACTTGAATGAAATGGTCTGAAAACACTGACCCTGCTCTGCTACATCCTCCCACAAGAGAAAAAATGTGCAGGAGTGTTTTTGAAGGACAAGACAAGCCATTTAAATTGCTGCTGCAAGTCCACTCAAGAAGGCTTTTTCTTCTTCTTCTTTTTTTTTTTTTTAAACTGCAGTTCCCTTTTGAAGCTGTGTTTTATTTAAGGATTTCCATCCAGTCCAGATCTTGTGCATGACCCTCCTCATCTCCACACCAGCATGGAGTCTAATGGTGCACTTCCCATTGGTGAAAGAGCTCCTGCTGTCTGCAAGCAGACAGGCTCCTTTGATCCCAAGATCCTGTCTCTGATTTCCCCCACCCTGTTCTTATCTCCCCCTTCTGAAGGAAATTAAGTATATGGCCACCATCACACCCCCCACCCCCTTTTGCATTGCAGGCATCTGAATAAATTACTTCTATTTCTTGCTCACCACTGCTGTAGCATGACTGAGGCACAAGAGAAAAATATATTCTTAGCTGCATAAAACCAAGCACAGCAGTGGAACAGAAACCTACTTCAACACTACATCTTCCAGTTTCTCCCTATTTTCCCCTCATCACCTCTTCCTTTCTGCAGGAACCATGGCCCAGGACAGGTTCAGCTCCAGACAAGAAGCTGTATTGGCAAAGTCAGTTGTCTCCAGAAGGCTTCAGGAAGTTGCCCTCTGGACTTGTGCTTAGAGTTTGGCTTTGGTTAAAGGGGTTCCTTACGGATCCCATTGGTGTGTGCAAGGGGAATGTGCACCGTGTACTCATTTATCAGTGCAGACATGTTCCTGAGCATCTCGTGGAACGTGTCCACCATCTTCCTGTAAATGTCCCTGCGCAGCACAAAGGGACGGAAAAGGTTGAGAGGCTCAGCCCTCTGAAATATGATGGGGAAACCCAGCTCTGCTGGTACCTTCCCATTGCCAATAAAGAAGTGATAGAGCTTCTTTTCGTGCAAACATTTCTCTAGGAATTTCAGCATGTCCTGTAGGCGGGCCTCCAGCTTTTCTGGGGCCCAATCCTGACTGGGACGTGCCTGCAGGAGATGCAGCAGCACTGTCTTCAGGTGGTAGTTGGTGAGCCCGCTGGGACCTGTGAGGCTGCATTGCTTCCCATGGAGGAAGGAGAGGATCTGAAGGCAGCTGACGTGGCAGGCATTGGCAGGCAGTGTTTTGGACACCAGCTGGATGAACCTCCTCTCATACACTGCGAAGGTGAGGAACCAGTGGGTGCTGGAGGGGATGTCTGCTGCCAGGCTGCTCCGAGGGAAGTGGGAGATGAAGTAAACGTCAGAGTTCTCATACTGCACCACAGGGGTGAGGTTGAAGGCAATCGATTTCCCCGATTTAAATTTTATCTTCAGGGCTCCTGGCGAGTCCAGGAGGCTGAAGGAAAGGTCAAATTCATACTTGTGGGAGATTCTGTTCCAGGCCTTGGTGACAGCAATCTGGAACCACTTCATGACTTGGTCGGCATCCAGATATTGAGTGTTTTTGAAGCACAGGAGGTCTTCCATCTCACTGCTGGGCCTGGTACTACTGACCTGGCTATGGAGGAGGCACAGCATATCTTCCCCTAGCTTAGTCTTGTCACAGATGCAACCTGTCACATCCTCATCTGCCCTGCACACCTTGATAGTGCCATAACCTTGTTCATCTGGAGGAAAAGAGTCACCAGAGCACCAGGTCTGGCAGCGAAAGCAGTAAGGCTCTGGGGGGGCAAAAGGCACTATCAGATCACAGACGAAGGGTTTACGCACTCTCCAGTTCTCATACATGCTCCCCACACCCACGCAATCTTCCACTTCCATGTCAGCGTCCCGGTTACAAACGCTCCTCAGGGCCTCCAACAGGTCATCTGCAAAGCCCTCCACCATCTCCCGCATCCTGGCCATGTCTCCGGTGGTACCCAGGATACGCTTCTCATAGAAGCTGGCCAGGACAGCCTTGTCAGGGAAGGCCACTCCTTTAAATGCTTTCCCCAGGACTGCCATGTCATCCTCTTCTCCTCCTATGTCCTGCCAGTTCCCCTCCTGGAAATCCTGCCTCCAGAGCTCAATCAGCAGGAAAATGACCATGGAAAGGGCAGTCCACATATCCCATCGGATCTTTTCCTCTTTGCTTTCCTCCACTACCACTGCAGCCTTTTCCAGAGCTTTCTGTGTGGCTTCCTGGTCCGCGATTTCCTGCTCCAAGCGCAACTGCTCCAGCCGAAGGCTCTCCTCCCGCTCCTTCATCTTCTGGATGATTTCTTCCGTGTTCTCGGGGACGGTGCCATTCTCCTTAGGGAAGAAGAGCGGGTGGTTGACAATAGCTGTAATCACCAGTAGGCACACCCGGAAGAGTCCCACGGGCATGGCAGTTCCTTCCCTGGAAGAGAGAGAAAGCTGGAATGACCCATGATTCAAAATATCTTCCCTCAAGTGAAAAAATGAACTCCCCACCGCAAGAAAAACTTGGACATCCTTTCTAGCCCTGCAAAAAAATGCTTGAATCTAGAAACTCCTAAGTGCACGCCCCTTTCTGCAAGTTATCAACCAGCTTCCCAAAGAGGCTTTATCAGCTGACGGTGAGATGAAAGTGGCTCTTATCAAATGAACTTTGAAAAACAGAACTGTGAAGGCACTTCCTGCTGTCAACTCCTTGCGATACTGTTGGGCAGTATGGGAGGGCATGTCCTTCCCTTGCCTCTCCTTTAAAATTCCCTGGACAGAAGGGGAAAGAAAGAAGCAAGCAGAACCTCCCCTGGCGTATAAAAGCAGGACTGGAGATGAGCACTGCTTTTTCTCACCATAAAGCTAATATTTCAGATGTGGCAATGGCATAGGCAGGTCTGTCCTGGCCACCTTCCATGTTAAGCATGTTTGGGAACCCACACAGCCTGCTTGGATGAAGGCAACCTTCACTGCCCTGCTGGTGAGGTGCACCTGAGTGGGAACAAGCCTGCACAGCTTTGTGCTTCTAAGCAGGAACTACAGGCAAAGCTCTTTCTGCCTTTCAGCACCATCAGGACCAGGCTGTGGCAAACTCTCCTGGCCCCGAGGATGCCTCATGATCGCAGTCCCCAGAATAAGGGCAGAGACTCTGCTAAAATGGAAAGGGTTTCCTTTAGCCCAGTAGTTCTAAAAGCATCAGGTTGCTTATTTCTGGTGCTTACTAGACTACTGACCTGTGGAAGAATTAGGAAAAAACCATGGCTAAGCCATCTCCCCCAGGCAGCCCCTAAACAGCTGAGCTTGCAGCCAGCTCACTCCTGTTTGCAGTGACCTCAGCAAGGCTGTGAGCCACATCCCAGCCACGTGCCAGCAACAGTCCCATGTGTCACCCCTTGCACAGGCCCTTGGCATGACTGAGATCACTATGGTGTTTTGGAGTGGCTTTGTGTGGTTACTGGCTCTGCTGCTCCAGCCCCACATTTAATAAAGCTTTCTGTGCCATGGAGCTGCCAATGAAAGGATTTAATTCCCAACTTTCTGGGACACGGTCCCATTGCCAGGGTCTCTGCCTGGTGGTGACAAGGCCTCCCAGAGGGCTGGGCCAGATGGTGCTCAGGCTAAAGCCTGGCCTGTTTCCTCCCAGCTGGCATTTCTGTTTCTGGAGGGCTGGCATCACTATCAAGAACCCAAGTGCCTGCCTAGGGCAGTACAATCTGAAGTTGTCATCCATTGCTGTGACGGTGGAAGCTCACCAGTCCCTCTTTCTAGCAATATCACCTCTCAGTCCTAGCACAGGAAGATCAGAAGGACAAGATGGACAGGCAGGGATATTTCTTCTTCCATCTGGGAAATTTTAGCACAGCTGCTTTAATGCCTCAAAAGTGCTTGAGAAAGAAGGGTTTCTGTTACAGAAATAAAGTCTATCAATAAAATACTTCATCAATCAGACCAGAAATAGCAATCTCATTCCTAAGTAATTCTGCTGTGGGAATGAAGCTGTTTCATAGAGAGCCAAGAGATGGTGAGGCACTCTGTGTGCTCCAGGAGCTCAGGGCTGTAATTCCGACCCGGCTGTAATTCTGGAATAGCTCCTTCCTGGCTTGAACCCAGCATGTTCTGGTGCCACAGCAATCCTGCTGTCCCAGCATCTGGGCAAGAAGGAAAATATCTCTGGCAATCTCATTTATGCCTCCACAGGGCACACAATAAAGACAGATTCACCCCAGTGGACCTTGTTATCGTAACTGCACAACAAACTGCTGGTTTTGCTTGCAGGAACCTGGATTTCCTCAATGTGAGCATTTACTGTACATGGGAACTGTATCCTTCAGTACACAATTATCTTTGCTTATGAGAGGGCTGGGACTGGAATAACAAGGGAAGGGAACAGGATTGAGATGCATTGTCCAAGCAGCAAGAAAATTCACACGGTGCTCAGGATAATGCTCCAGGCCCCTCCCTGTGTAACATTCACCAACTACCCTTTTTTTTAGATGCCATGCACATGCATAGTTAAATGTTCTTATGCAGACAGTGCTCTGGAAATAGTTTGTGGCCCTATCTTGTCCTCTTTTACATTTACATTAACTCTTTAATTCATCAGGCAATGAATTAAAGCTGAATTAATGCCCAAATCTGGGTGTTCCAGTTTTCTGTGAGCTCCACGCCTGGGCACATTTTAAAAATAAACTGGGGTCGCCTTGCATTGCAAAGGGCTTTATCAGTTTGTTGGGGCAGGGCAGGAAGTGCTGGCGAGTTCCTTTCCTTAGTGCTACGCTCTTGCAGACCACGTGTGCCTTCCAAGCTTAAAAATAACATGGCCAGGGGCCAGGTGCCTCCTTCTTGCAGTCTTGACCAGGATGACATCACTGCTCTGCTCTGCTAGACCACTGTCCCTGCACGTGAAATGTTTTACTGTTACCACGTTACTTCTAAGATGCATAAGGCTGAAAGAAGTCAGCTTCCTTAGGATCTTCTTTCTCATGCCCAGCTGCCCATGGGCACACTGCTGCCACAGTTACCCGACCCAAAGCTCTGCTAGCAGCGGGAGTTAGGCCAGACATCCCCAAGTCCATCACTGGCTGGCTCAGCTGAATTCACTCCAGGTCACACTGACATTCTTGGATACCCCAGCTCATTTTGTGGGATCAGGCTAGGGAACATGCATGCAACCTCTGCCCTCAGCGAACCCTACAGGCAACCTCTGGAAACTGGAAGTGACAAGATGGTCAGATCATGGGGATTTGTGAGAGGAATATCTGTTTTCAGCCCAGAGCAAGTTCTGCTGGTCAAAACTGCCCTTTTGCTACTGTAGCTACTGACTCCAGAAAATGAAGCCAAACATTAACCTCAGTTAAGGCTTAAGGTTAATGGTGCTCAGTGACCAAAGTCAGTGGAGCCTGGCCTCGGCAGCAGCAAGGGTGGTATGGGCAGAGCATTCCCCCATCTCTCAGACACAGCTTTCCTCGCTAATATGAAAGACTCAACAATACAGGTGAAACCAGTAGCGCTGCCTGCTACAGTGCTCCAGCATTCCCCGTAACAAAGGCTGCTCTTTCCCCTTGCTTTTAACTTCAGCCCAAGCTATTTAAGCCTGATAAAAATATTTATGCCTGCTCAGGCTGAGACAGCTTTTATGTGGGAAAGAGGGAGAGAGTCCAAACCTTTCGAAGCTGGAGACCAAGAAAGAGAAATGGCAATTTTTCAATCTACATATCAAATTTAGCAACATTTCAAATATGGGGGAAAAAAAATAAAAGGTATTCATAAGTTTTAAAACAGCAAGTTCTCAAAGCAATCTGCAACCTTTTCTGAATTTCTCACCCTGACAGTTTTTTCCCATTTAAAGTATAAACAACATCTGGACACAGTAACAGGCTTACATCCTACCTACCTTCTGCAGAAAGCCTGTGGCAGTCCTGGGGCTCCAAAGACCCCCCCAGAGGGTGCCATGGTCTGCATCACAGGCAGGCCACTCCTGCCAGCAGCCAAAGCAGCCCTTGCCCTACTCCCTGGGCCAGGTGAGAATGCAGAGACCCCCCCCCCTTTTCTTCTGTGGGCACAAAGCAGGGAAAGGTGGAAGAAGACCAAAGAAAGCTACTTGGGAAAGGGAGAAGGGCCAGAGTATGTGGAATCTCACTATCTTGATGTAAAGCTGTCTCTGCTCACTGCCCAGCATGTGATGCTACTTGTTCAAACCTGCCTCTGGCACTAGAATTAGTTTCCTTCTGGGCTTTTCTGTGCCACTCACTCCTGCAGTGACTAGGGGCTTCACCAAGTTTAAGGTTAATGACCACTCTGCACAACCCTGGGAAGTGAGGGGGCAGACACCATCCCACCCTCCAGCTGGGAGAGAGGGCTCAGAGAGATAAAAACAGCTGATCACACTGCTGCTTGATTACAAACAATCAGCTGCATCCTGCAGCACTTGGTATGTTCAAAGGGTCCACCAAGAGCACCTTCAGCCCTCCACCCTCAGCTCCCAGGCAGGTTAGGCTTCATCCTTTCAAGCCTGAAACTGCCTCCCCAGCTGGAGGATCCTGACCAGCACCAGAGCAGGTCCTGGATGATGCAGGAAGCCCCAAGAGAGGAAGGGGAAAGGTGATGCTGCTGTCATGCAGTTCAGGTTGGTGCCATGAAGCCACAAGCAGAGGGAGGGCAGCTCTCACCCTAGCTGATCTCAAAGCCCTTTGCTGCACAATTCAGAAATGTTTGGCTTGCCCAGAGTACAGTTCCAGGTAGCACAGCATAAGGAAAGGGAAACAGCACAGCAAGAAGCCTTCACAGAGCCAGGCAGCAGCAGCTCCACCTTCAGCTTCTTCTCCTCTTCGCCTGGGAGCATCACAGAGGTCATACAGGGTTTGTGTGGACCAGCCTGAGGCAGCTGCTACCCTGTGGCAGTGTGTGCTCTCCCCCTTCCCAAGCCACCCTGTCACAGGGCATTTCCTGGCAGGAGCAGCAAAGTCCTTCATGGAGATGATGATACTCAAAGTCATAACAATATCCTGTCCCTTCCAGCTAAATGTGCTTAATTTCTGGCATTCCCAAGCCTTCCTCACACCCTTTTCCATAGCAGCTTCAGACCCTTTTGCCTCCTGCTCAACCTGGCAAAGGAAAGAAAGAAATGGCAGCTTGCAATTTGCAGGCTGCTCGTGTGCTCTGAGCCCAGATAACCCTCTACCTTCTCTGAAGACATGTGAAAATATTTCTCTTTCATTAACAGTGCCTTCCTTTACTCCAGATTTCCTCATATTGCTTTATTTTTTCAGCCATTTTATTCCTCTAGATTTTGAATCACGGTAAGCAAAACATGCTCTGGCTGGTGTTCAGCAATAAACCAGGTAGGAGAGAGCTGAAGCTTTGATTCTTAAATTGGAAAAACCCAAGTCAAGCCACTGAGTGCAGTTCAGTATTACACTGGAACACGCCAAGACATCACTTACAACACACTCGATTGCTTCCTGCAATCTGTCTGACACAAAAGGCAATGAATAGGTGGCTGCTACATTGTGTTTTGCTTTGGTAGGCTGCAAGAAAAGAGGCATTTCAAGTAGATGATAGAAAATACAGCTGGTTGGGAGGCCTTTTTCATTGAAAGCTGCCAAATTTTTGGAACCAGAACTTTCATGGGAACAAATATGATTTCTGACTCATTGGGAAGATCCTTGAGGTTTGGAAAGGGCTCTGCTACTTGTTTTGACTGGAGAGATTAACACCTCAAACCAGCCACTAAGCTGCAACTGGGACTTTCTTACTGGGAAGATGCAAACCTCAGTGTGAGGGGTTTCAGGCCCAGCTCAGCTGCACTTCCTCATGGTTGAGCTTCTGGGAGCTCTGTGATTCCTCCTCTTGCTGTACAACAGTAAACAAATTACCTTTCAGCCTTTGAGTGTATAGTCTGAAAAAAGCTTCTGCTGCATTTACAGAGATCTAGTCAAGAATAAAAGTTTGCTGAAAGCCCTTAGTAATGCATCATATCCTTCTCCAACTTACAAGTATCACTGCCACCTCTGCAGGTATGCAGAGATATGATCCAGCTGCCACTGAAAGAAATCATGTTATCTCTTAGTGGGGACTACAAGCTCTGATTTGTAAGAAACTGGCACAATGACAGGGAAATGGGCATTGCAGAGATGCATGTCAGTATTACTGTTCCTGCCAAAAACCTGGACAGAGGCACTTCCTCAGACAACCCCATACCCACACAGCACAGCGCAGCCAGGACAGGCTCTTGCTCTCCCATCTCCTGAGCACACAGTCAGCTGCAGCACACACAGCTCAGACAGGAAAATTAGGGGATAAAAATCCAATACAGAGCCTGAGCAGCACCAACTTGTGCTTCCTTTCAGCCCCTATGAATTAAGCTGTGTGCAGGATGTCAGTGGGATGAGATGTCGACTGGGACAGAACAGTGCCAGTCACAGCAGCTCTAACTCACCTTCTGACTTGTTTTTTGAGCATTAAATTAGTGCTACAGACAAAGTACCAAATTCCAGCTGCCAGCACAATCACAACTGGTTCAGCACAGACAGATGGGATTGGGCTCTGTCTTTGGCTCTCTACCAAAGCCACAAGTGGGGAAGAACCGAATGCACCAATACATGAGGTGCAGGGGCCTGGATGTTGAGATTGGTGACACAACCACGTTTAAAAGCAGGACAAGCCAACTGGCCTGCCCAGGACTACGGCAGTCAGGTATGGCACAGCAACCGCCTTCCAAACCATGCCTGGAAGCCACACCCCAGATTAGCTGCTTGGCCACAGCACGGCAGTTGGACAAGGCCACTTGCCTGATAGCTATTGTTCTGCTGTTTGATTGAGAACGTTGGCCTTTCGTAATATCCGTGGACATCCTGTCCCAGGCCTGCTGCAGTGCCAACAGGGTCAGTCGCGCAGCCCGAGTCGGACATCCTGCCCAACAGGTCTGCTGTGGACTTTCGGAAACAATATTTTTCTCCTGGGGGTCAGCAGATCAGGTATTTCCAAGGAAATGCTGATGCTCATCCTGTGTACAGGACTAGATAGCCCTCCCTTCCCACGGGCAGGCGGATTCGGGGGGGATAAATACTGCTGGGCAGCCCCAGGTCCAAAGGAGGGATTTTGTCAGCATCTCTCCAAGCAGAGGAGTGCTTGACTGGCCCTAGGAAAGACAGGCAGTCTCTCTCCTTTCTTCCAGTCATTCACTGCCTTTGCCATCAGGAAGCTTTTTCTCAGGCCTTGTTAACTCTCCCTTGCTGCAGTTTGAACCCCCTAACATTCCAGTGACCACTGTGGGTAAAAGTAGGACAGATTTTTTCTTTTCTTCTTGTGGTAGCACTCAGGATGTTCAGAGGTACTTCCCTCCTGCCTCAGCTTTCACTGTACATGGGTGCATTTATAAGCTGTCACCATAAAATCCCACAGTCCCCCTTACCCCAAAGCCTAGTCCAAAGTCTTCTTTCTGGCTCAAAGGGAGCTATTTGTCTTCTAGGGCTCTTTTCCAAAACCCAAAGAGACGTGGCTCATGTTAGATTTTCATTTTCATCAGCCAGTGGGGATTTATCAGGCCCATTTCTAAGTCATTGTTTCTCAGTGCATACAGCTATCACACCACTAATCAAAACATGCCACTAATCAAAACACTAACCAAAACATGATCCTCTTCCTGCCCCAGAAGCCAGCAGCAACCATTAAAGGCAGCTTTAACAACTAATGAATAACCCAGAGCCACGTCATGCCCCCAAAGCACTCGCTGTTTACTCACTGCAAGGCTGGACCCGAGAGGGGGTGCCCATGGAGACCAGGAGACAGCCAGCAGCGTGAGGAGTGTGTTACTCAGCATCCTGCTCATTGCCCGAATGTGGTTTTATTGCTTTTTGACTATGTAAGCCAGCTCGGCTCTTGTCAGCAAGCAGCACGTGGGCAGTCTGTGTAGCGCTCGGGTTCCCCCTGCTATGGCCAGGAAGGGGTTTTACAAATTGGAACAGAGTGTTGGCTGCAGGAGAGGCAGGAGGGGAAAGGTAGGAAGTGTGTATGACTCCCACCCACGTATTGAGCTGTTGTAGTAGGACCACAGCCAGGAACAGCTTGCCTTTTTAAGCCAAATAAATTTTGTCTGTTTTTGTCTGTTAAAAGTGAGGAAAACAACTGGAGTAGACCAAACTTTTGTGGGTTTTGCTGGTTTTGGGTTTTTTTTTCTTTTTTTTTTTTTTTTGTTTTGTTTTGTTTTGGTTTTTTTTGTTTTGTTTTGTTTTGTTTAGGAGGAGAAAAGACACACACAAAGTAAAAAACCCTTACCTTACCACCCTTACCAGCACCCTCCTCCTCCAACCCAACATGATGGGAGCCTGGGCAATAGTTGGTCATTCCCTTGCACACTCTTTCATCAGCATAGACGGACAAACACCCCTGCTGCTCCACCAAAAGCCTGATAGTGTCAACCACAATGTATGGAGCACTGTCACTGCACAGATGCTCTCTGGCCTCCACCTGGTGCTCACGCTGGGCCCCACTCTGGCTGTCACCAACAGCTCCTTGCATGTGAGGCAGCCATGGCTCATGGATCCAGCCTGGCAGTCACCTCAGGGAGAGGTGGTGAGTACAGAAAGGATTCAATTGCCAAGATGTTTGTTTAAAGCTGCCTCCCTTTTCCCCACTTAATTCTCAGCAAGGTGGAAAAACCCCACATCACTGTTGTTAAATCAGGCAGTGGTTAGTCTGGCTCTCCTCATCCTGTGGTAAGCATATGCATCCTTGTACATACAACTTAACTGTACACCCATTGGAACAAATGCTTTGGTATTAAAAGAATTGGTGGAAACTTTATTCGAAAGTTGATTTCCCAGCAGGGACACAGCACTCCAGCACATCTAAAAAAGAGCACAGGTGGATATTGGCAGGGCTCAGACATTACTCGCAGAGTGATTACGTTTTACATGTGAAACTATGAAGTCCCATTTCAGTCATGAACCATGAGCACTTACGTATTACAGACAGCAGAAAGCACAACAGTTGCCAGACACTTCCACACTGAGACACTGAACAAAAACACAGCAGAAAGAAATTGTCATTGCAGGTTGGGAATTTGGCTGATCTGAGATCTTCTACTCCATCACAGTCTTGACTCAGTGACAAAGCCACACTCATAGAGACCTGCAGGCCCAAGTATGTGCTTAAATGGGACTCAAAAACACTGGATGGGATTGAAGGTTTGTGGGATATGGGACCATTGTTTTGCTAACTAGTCACTGCTGCTTGTATTCAAACAACAGGGAAAAAACTGTATTTAAAAGCTGGCTATTGTTGCCAAAACATCATCACAGAAATCAAAAGCAATGCTTTATTCCATTGCCTGAAATCACAGCTTTTTTTTTTTAAAACACAATATAGTTCTTTAAATAAAGTAAAAAACAAAACACAACCCAACAGCCTGTGAAAGCCCCTGCAGGGATGGGTAGAGGGTGTGGAAGGAAGAGAGAACAAGAAGAGCACTTTTACTGCATTGCCCCATTTCCTTGCCTCTCACCAGGATGACTCCCTGATCTAAGCAGAGACACTGTGCATCGCACACAGACTCTGAGGAGGAATCAAACCCTCTTACTTCATCATCTAGTGACTCTAGAAAAGATCAGGAGAAACAACACAAATGCTTTGGGAAGCAGAAATCCCAGTCTTGGCTCACTTGCCATAAACCTAAAAACTGCCAAGACAGACGCATGCACACAAATATGTTGGCTGCAGAGTACTTCTGGCAAATCCCGCTCTTCAAAATGAGTTTGAGTAAATAAAAAGCAGCAGAAGAAAGCAAAATCATACAAGAAAACAAACTGCCCCACTTCCGTACAATATTTTCATGAAGCTTATCCTTTCAGCACTCGTGGCAACCACCCCAGAGCCATTTTCACCCAAGGGAATGACTCAGAGACAGCCTATTGCCACATGCACCCATATTTAATAATTTTCATGTGCTCTCTGCTCAGTCCCCTCTTCTTACCAAGAAAACAAAACATCTCTAAGCTCTTTGTTTCCCTGAAGAATTTGTAAACTGAATGCTGGGAAGAAAAACTCTAAAATTAGACTCAAGGGGAAAGGAGCGATGTAACTTGCAGGGCTGCAGCAGAAGTATCAAACACACATACTAAGATTGTGAAGCCACGTGGTTTCCATTTGGGATGTGTGGGGTGAGCACATACGGCTGCTTTCTTTATACCATAAGCACAACAAAGGAAGGCTTTGTTTGAAAGCCAAGGGACAGCCTCCCGGCTCACTTAAAGGCTAAGTTACAACGTAATGGGAACTGTGACTCATAGCTGTGGGGCCCCTGCTCACAGGCACAAAAACCCCTCTGCTGCAGCAGGCAAGGAGCTTGGCAAGGAGCAAAGCCTCCAGCTCCACATGGGAGACCCAAAGCATCCAAGACTAGCAGCAAACACAAGGCTGAGCTGAGAGCATGTGTTGTGTATGACTTAGCACACAAATACATCCCTTTCAGTCGACATATCTTCCTGTAACTCCCTCAGAGCGTGAGATCATAACCCTGCACCTATTCCAAGAGCACGATGCAGCTATGAGTCAACAGGAAGGTGGGATAAACATCATCCAAGCACCTTCAGACCATCTTTTGTCTTTGGCTGCAGAAGAGCATGGCCATGGTTCTTAGACTAAGCATAGCCATCTCACTAGGTGGGACCACACTAGAGCTCTGTCCTTAAGTCACCTACTGTGCCAGATAATTTGTGTCATTTTGTGTTACAGGAGGGGAGGGTCAACTGGTGGATTCCAGCTACCCAAAATAAAGACATCCCTTCCATCTTTGCCCCCACAAGACTGGAAGAGAAGGGTAACTTTTAATTACCATGAATGAGTTGCCATCTGCAGTGCAGAGGTGTCTGTGCCCCTGAAACCTCAAGTATTTTCCCCTCACATTTCCAACAGTCCCAAGGTATTTGGTTGCTAAATCCCCAGAGGCCTTTAGAAATCAAAATCTCCTCTGAAACCAGTGGCAGTAAGGTACCTGAACATCCAGGAGGAAATAGATTAGGATCGAAGCATTCTGGATGCAGATACAGAAAACCAAGCCCCTTTGGGAAGCACTATAGTGTGAATATCAAGTGTGACATTTTAAGCTTGAGAATATCTCCTCAGCTCCACCTCTGGTACGTGTTAACACTCTACAAGACCTCAAAAAATAGGAGAAAAAAGAGGTCTGGGAAAGCAATACAGTATCTTCCCTCTGCCTACACACATGGCTTACACTGCACCTGGATGATTTCTGGCAAGGCTGTTTACTTCATTCTGAAAATCTTCCAGCAAATCTCTGCCTCCCAAGGCAGTCTAGACTACTGCTTAGCTGCCCCTACCTGCAGGAAAATCTCCTTATCACTGCACGTGCTTTCTCCAAACAAGCTGTTTGGATCCCTGCTGGGATCCTGGCACAGGCAAGTGGTATCTTGTCTTAGGGAGCTACTTCACCTCCTTGCAGACAGCGTGGGAACCATCTGCTCCCACTCCTCATCAGGTGCTCACCACTCATCACCAAACCCTCTGCAATTTGGAAGAGCTGAAAGCAAGGCACTCTCAAGCTGATTCACATTGTTTTTATTTGGGTTTGATCACAAACTCTTCCTTTTCAACTGAGGGCACCCACCATCCCTGGAGGCAACCCAGGAAAAGATGAGTTGGTTACACAGGTGGCTCAGCTGACACCTTTTAACTCATGTCCCTTTTCCTGCTCAGGCACAAGAACCTTCTCTACGTGCTCTTCTCCTGGTTTCAGAAGTGAAAGAACAGTAACAGTTTTCCTTTGCCAGGCAACCAGAATAACCCTACGAGTTGGAGACTGTGCCCAACAGGGCTTAAATTCTGCAACAGTTGGCTGCAATGGTCCTCATCCTTGCCAACACCATGCCTGGTTTTCCTGAACCACATACATGGCAGTGGGATGCATCAGATGTTCTCCCTATAAATGCTGAAAAAGCATCTCTGCCTTGAGGCACATACTGCTGATACAAATAATGTGCTAGATCAGCCAGAAAAACCTGACTCTGGAGGAGGGATAATAATGAAAGATGGTGAATGGAAAGGAAAAAGAGAAAGAGCTTCATTTACACACAGGAGAATGGCAGTGGGCCAGCTCTCACAGCTTTGATCGGGGCTGGCTGGAGGAGCATGCCAGGGAACTCTGTGAGCTGAGCTTTGCTAGAGCAGAGCAGCTGTTTGAACTCTGTCATGGGAAAAAGGGGACAGACACCACCCAACACAGATCCAGAATAAATAAGTTAAAAAAAGAAAAAATCACGTGGAGAGCATGAACTAACAGGTACTCAGAGCTGTAGCAGGACATTGTGGCAGCCAGGACTGCTGCTCTGGCAGCTCCCTCTGTCAACAGCTCCAGTTCTTGCCTTCCCACCACTGCTGCCCATAGAGCCTCCTGTCACACAGTCGCAGAGCAGCACTGCCAGACATCTTGGTTTCACCCAGCAGTTCTCCTTCCAGCGTGTTTTTAGGGGTTTTCATACAAACATGAAAACTCTACACACCGCTGGCTTGTGAAAGCACTGTTTCCCTTCGTCTGCAACTGCTGTCACCCTTGATCATCTGGAAGTTGTCCAGGCACTTCCAGGAATTTGCTCTCCCTCTAACACTTAGAAGAGGGGAATTCCAGTACTTTCCCAGTCTGGGTAAGGTACTTCTGGCAAGTTCTCCTGCACAGCAGAAAATGCATCAGTAGCTGATGTCAGCAAAGCTTTGGACCCTTTGGTTCCCTTCTACCATCACTCTCTGACTAGATCCCAGCTGTACCAAGCAGTCAAATAAAAACAATTTTATATTGAAAGTCCAAAAGAGAGAGGCTTTTAATGCTGATCTTCCTGAAGCCATTTCCAAATTAAACCTTCACAACATTGCTACTTTTGCTTTGCAAGAAGCTGCTTGAACCTCACTGCTGGGAACATTTCTAAAATATGAGCCACACCAATTTCCTTTCAGCATTTCTGCTGCAAGGCTCAGGATCTCCTAGTGAGAGCCCATCAAGAAGCTTTTTTAAATCACATCAAATCTGGAAGGAAGAATGACCCCTGGAGCACTTACCTGCTACACAGCTTTGCAGGTGCTCATTAAACTTCACATTACTACTATCACTGTGATGCAGAGAAGACTAAACTCGGTCACCCGCCACTGAAGCACAGCCAGGAAGTCTGCAAAACACAAAGAGAATGAATGAGGAAGTGCAGGCAGAAGATGGGTACATAATGCAGTTATCTAAATTAGGGATTGATTAAAACAGAGATTAACTCCCACCCTTACCTAATAAAATGATCATAAAAGCTCAAGAGACCAGAAATAATCAGTTTGAAGTGATCAGGGAAGAGTTAAAATGCTGCTTCTCCCATGGGAAAGTGTGTAGATCACACCGTGGGTCTCTCAGCGTTGCAGACGTGTCGGCAAGCAAGGACCTCCTCCTCTGACTCCATCCTCACCCACCAGCACTCTCCTTTTAAAATGGATTAGGGTCAAATGAGCAGCTGCATAAGTGCAAGGGCTGGGATGGTTTTGTCTGGGATTGGTTTGTCTAGAAAAGCATCTAGATGCTGTTAGCAGCTTGTAAGGTAGAAATACTTGCTCGGGGAGTTGGGTTTAGAGAGCTAATGGGAGAAACAGAAAACACAGAAGAGGCAGGAAGCAAGTGTAAGAGCACAGGAAGATGTGAAACACAGAACCACAAAAGATAAACTACAACATTTTAGGATAGAGAAGTGAAGAAATTTTATATGCAACAGGAAACAAAGTCCCCCAACAGAAGGAGGAGAGGAGTCAACAAGCTGGTTGCAGGCAGACAACAGAGACATTACCCAGCTGCACACAAATGGGCTGGGGAGGAGGAATGCACCACCCTCATTTCCAGCTACCACCACTTCAAACCTTCCCACTGTCTTCATCCAAAGCCTGATGAAATGATCAGTGTGGGCTGAGCTGGGCTTTAGCGTAGGGTATTTTAAGGGCTCAGCATTAGGTTGACACATCCTTGCTCTCTTGAACTCCTCCAATTCATCTCCCTCCTCCCACGTACCTGCTTTGACCAGACTGTGTGTACAGTTTCACTTCTCTGAAACTTCCACTGTGAGGCCAAATTGGGCAAATGGGCTCTGCCCAGCCCTCCCATCTTGCAGGGCTGCTGGTGCCTCTGCTCAACCTCTGCCACCACACCAGCAGCAGCAGCACAGAATGCTGAACACAGGAGAAAGACACCCCAAACCTCAGCGGTCTGGATCTGCACCGTAATATCCCAGTGGACATTTGTAAGCCCTGAGGGCCTGCAGTGTCTGGTCTCATGGTGGCTCAGGGCCAGTGAGGTAGAGCAGGTGTGTCTGCTTGGAGGAAAGGAGCTATTAAATGCTGTGCAGGAACTGTTGCTATGGGACTTAGAATTCACTTGTTAAGATAATTTTTAAATCTCAAAAGCCAGAGTTTAAGTTAGGGTCTCCCTCATCTATGTGTACAGATGTTGGAGAGACACTGACTGAACTTTATGGGTACTGGAAGGCTGCAATGATGTCTCTCCAGACCCTGCAGGCTGAACAACTCTCTCAGCCTGTTTTCATAGGAGAGGTGCTCCAGCCCTCTAATCATCTTTGTGGCCTCCTTTGCACCTGCTCCAAGAGTTCCATGTCCTTCCTGTGTTGGGAACCCCAGAGATGGATGCAGCACTGCAGGTGGAGTCTCAGCAGAGTGGAGTAGAGAGGCAGAATCCCCTCCCTCGACCTGCTGGCCATGCTGCTTTGGAAGCATCCCCAGGACACGGCTGGCTTTCTGGGCTGCAGGCACACATTGCTGGGTTGGTCCAGCTTTTCATTCAGAGAGACCCCAATCATTCTCCACAGAGCTGCTCTCAATGAGTTCTCCCAGTCTGTCCTCATATCTGGAGTTGGTCCAAACCAGGTGCAGCATCTTGCGCTTGGCCTTGTTGAACTTCACGAGATTCTTGTGGGCCCACCTCTCAAGCTTGTGCAGGTCTCCCTGGATGCCATCCCTTCCCTCTGTTGTGCCAACAGCACCGCTCAGCTGGGTGTCATCTGCAAAGCTGCTGAGGGTGCACTTGATCTCACTATACCACTGATAAAGGTATTAAAGAGCACCAGTCCCTGAGGGACACCACTGGCTCTCACCTGGACAGAGAGCCAGTGACCACAATTCTCTGGATGCGTCCATCCAGCCAAATCCTTATCCACTGAACAGCCAACCCTTCCAATTCATTTCTCTCAAATCTGGACATGAGGATATTGTGTAGAATCATGACAAAGGTCTTACAGAAGTCTAGGTAAATTACAGCAGTCTGTCTTCCCTTGCCAAACGTTGCAGTCATTCCACCATAGAAGGCCACCAGATTGGTCAGGCATGATTTGCCCTCAGTGAAGCCATGCTGGCTACCTCGAATCACCTCTTTGTCTTGCATAAGCCTTCTTAAAACTGCTTCCACGAGGAAGTCTGAGCAACTGAGCACAATGTTTTGAGTCAGCCCTATATGAGGGCCTCCTCTCCTTGACAGAAAGGAAAGCTGTCCCTGCTCCAGCGAAGCTCAGCAGCTGATCTGGCCTTCAGGTCATGGCAGTAAAACCTGTTTTGCTGCTGGTCAAGGTTGGCTTGGCCAACTTTGCATGGCCCACGTGTGTGTGTAAGTATAAACAAGCTAAAAAAAGAGCCCTGCTGCAGCTACACCCCAGGCCAGCTCTCCATCCCTCAAGCTGCCTGAAGGTTGGCTACCTACCTCCCTGCCTGCTCCAAGGAGCGAGCGGGCAGAAGGTTTTGCTTACACAGCTGAACCCACATCCCTGCAAAACCTGGAATTCATGGTTGGGCACATGACGATGCTACCCAGTGCACACCCTGGCCACGCTCTCTCCCTCCAGCCTGGAAACCAGAGTCTCTACCTCTCTCTGCCACCCAACAATTACAAGTGCCGATGGAAAATATGCTGCCTGGCAGCAAACCTGCTTTTTCCCCAGTATAAATGGATTGTAATAACACTTGGGAGAGAAAAAGCTGGCCCACCCAAGAGTCCATTTTAAAGGGGATCTAAAAGGAACAAGCCAGAAGCTTTTTTCAGCTTCCTTTTCCATTGCACCATTGCTATGGATTGCAATTCCGCGGAGCAGAGCGCGCAGGACAGGACAGCACAGGACAGCAGGGAGACTCATGCGGGCTCTTCATGGAGTTCAGATACCTGTGTTAATTCATTTGTAGGCAAGCTCCAAGATACGAAACCACAGTAAGCAGGTAGACAGTTGCAAAAGCCAGACTAAAATTGTCCTTTGGAAAACCATACAGTTTTTCTTAAAAAACAAACTCAGAAATTAATGAGATCAGCTTGTGAAACACCAGTGTTAGTTTTCTAACAGATTCCTTTCCAGTGTTAGTCATTGCCATGCAAGAAGAATCATAAGCATTGGCATCCCTCTGAGACATCAAGCAGAGACACACAAGAGCCCTTATTGCCATGGATAGCACCAACAAAATAACAAAAGAGCAGGACATGCAGCTTTTGGTTATCCTAGTCATCACATGGCCCAAAACAATTATTCAGGAAAACCAAATTCCTCAGCCCCTGAGCAGGGATATTTAGTCTGACTTGAGAGGGGGAAGGTAGCTTAAAAAAAAAAAAAAAAGAAAAAGAAAAAACGTGTTCTTAGTATATAGTAATGCTCCAAGCAACAAAAAAAGGAAGACAGTTAGGTGGGGAGGGGCCACCACCTGAGCTCTCAATAAACAAGTTCAATGCCTTTGGTGTGCACAGGTCGCTTCTTCCTTGCAGATGCCCCTGGTGCGAACACAGATCACTGAGTCCCGTACACCCAAGCCATGCAAGCAAAAAGTAGTGTCATCTAGAGCTGGGAGTCAAGAAACCCTCAGGGCTGGTCCCAGTACTCACGCTGGTTCTCTGAATTTGGGAAATCAATTCACCTCTTTCCACATCTGTGGCGATCACACTTAAAATGTGCAGTTCCCATGTGAGAGCAGCATGAAGCATCTACTGTGCTAAAAACGAGGTTGAAAAGAAGGCTTGAAGTTTCTATTCCTAATTTCTATGCTCTACTTTTCTTTGAGGACTGAGAGAACCTCGTTCACTTATACAAAGGAAAATCTGATTTTAAAAGCAGATGCCTATGAAGGTAGCCAGAATCACTTTAGTCAGAGCTGCAGAAGAGCATTACCATCATCACCAAACCAAACAAAAAACCTCACACAACACGACAGCAGCTCTCCTGTCCAAGTGCTGCTTTCATGGCAGCTCATGTCCTTGCCTGGCAGCTCATGGCAAACACTTGTGCCTGAAGGAGATGCACTGGGTATGGGCGAGGCCTACAGCACTCATTAAAAACATATTAATGGTAATGTTTGCTTAGAGACACTGCTCATCTTGCCTGACCATGTAAGAGATGCCAATAGCAACGTCCTATTTTCCTGAAGGATTTTAGCATGGCAGTTCCCAAAAGAACTGCTTCAGTGGGAGACTGCCAAGCTGAAGATGCAAAGGCCACTAAGGCTCGTGTTCTGCACGTCAGTTTTACAGACCATTGACTTCCAGTATCACAGTCCTGGCTCACTCTGGTTTGAGCTACAAATACCTGCCGGCCCCCGTAAAAAACATGTCCACACACATGAAGAGCAGCTCTACTGAAAATATCCCTTCTTCAGCTCCACTGAAAACTTCACTCCTCTCTGTACTCACTAGTGAGATGTGGCGTATCTCAGAAGAAAGACAAGGAAGTTTTAAGCCCAAGCCGTGTAACACTGAACACGCAGCAAAGCTCAGCGATGCATTTTGCATGGACTGTACATGTCCGCGGTCAGCGCTGGCCCCAGGACACCCCGGGCTGTGTCACCAGCAAAGGGCGATGGCCGAGAGGTCTCCGATCACACGGCTCGTTCCCGCCGAGTCCCTGCGGCCGCTCNCGCACACCGGCGCTGTCGGGCGGCGGCGGCTCCGCGCGGCGAGGGGCAGGAGCTCGCCCCGCCCGGGCTGCCGCTGCTCTTTGGTTTGCTGTTCCTCTCCTCCTTCAAACCACCCCCGCCAGCCCTAGGAGCCGAGCCGTGCCCCGGCGGGCGGCAGCGGGCTGTCTGATCTCCCCCCCGGCTCCCCCATTAGCTTCCCAGATGGTGTTGGACCGAGGGCACGGCGGATGGAGAGGAAATGCGCTCATCTTGCTTCTGGGATGTAGTCTGACCTCCTGGTGGTCGTGCCTGAAAGTCAGGAAAGCAGCTGAAACACGTAACCTCGCGTACTGTTCTTATCAAAGCAAAGGAGTAGATCTCGGAGGTGCTGACCCATTTTCGTGCTCAAAGCTGGCACAAGTAAAAAGTTGTGGAGCTGCTAACATCCTTCTGAGGCCCAGAAGTGGTACTAGTTTCTTTAGAATCGTAGCATATCCTGAGTTGGAAGGGACCCACTGGGTCAACTCCTGGCCGTGCCCAGGACAACCCCACCAGGTGCCTGACAAGTGTTGTCCAAATGCTTTTTGAACTCTGACAGGCTTGGTCCTTGTAGGGATGAGGGAACTGAGGCACAGCAAGTGTTAGCTAATGATCAAGGCCACAGTAAAGGATTTTTGAAAGTTTTCCAACACTACCCTCATTCTAGAGTTAAAGGCCATCTTGTATTTCTCACAGAAATACGTTTTCTCAACAACTATCACTTTCACAGGAAGCTTAAGGGCATGACCATAGTAACAATCTGTGTGATTTAGGGAACTATACTGTACCCCTCCTCTTTCCACAGCATTGCAACAACAGGTTTATATTGCTACTGCTCTGGCATGTTGCATGTTCTCCACCACCACTGCTTTGATTTTTTTTTAAGCTCNCCGCCCCCCGCCCCCGCCCCCCCCGCCGCTCCCGCCGCCCCGCGCGTTCGGCTCCCGCCGGGACTGCAGGGAGAGGGATGCCCAAAGCTCTGCAGGAACTTTGGTGGGCGCAGTGCCCCGCCTCAGGGGCCCGACCCTGCCGGTGGCCCGGTACCCACCGGGACGGAGAAGGCGCACAACACAAAAGTCTACCCCGTGAGGAGAGCCCGGGGACAGCCACACCACCCGCCGCGGACAGCCCGCACCGCCGCTCCGTCCCGAAGGCGGGAACGGCCCTTCCCGCTCCCCCCGCCCCCCCGGACAGACTCACCGGGCCGGGCCGGGCCGGGCCGGGCCGGGNAGTTGTGGAGCTGCTAACATCCTTCTGAGGCCCAGAAGTGGTACTAGTTTCTTTAGAATCGTAGCATATCCTGAGTTGGAAGGGACCCACTGGGTCAACTCCTGGCCGTGCCCAGGACAACCCCACCAGGTGCCTGACAAGTGTTGTCCAAATGCTTTTTGAACTCTGACAGGCTTGGTCCTTGTAGGGATGAGGGAACTGAGGCACAGCAAGTGTTAGCTAATGATCAAGGCCACAGTAAAGGATTTTTGAAAGTTTTCCAACACTACCCTCATTCTAGAGTTAAAGGCCATCTTGTATTTCTCACAGAAATACGTTTTCTCAACAACTATCACTTTCACAGGAAGCTTAAGGGCATGACCATAGTAACAATCTGTGTGATTTAGGGAACTATACTGTACCCCTCCTCTTTCCACAGCATTGCAACAACAGGTTTATATTGCTACTGCTCTGGCATGTTGCATGTTCTCCACCACCACTGCTTTGATTTTTTTTTAAGCTCAGATGGTGGACATGTGCGGCAGTGGGAGACAATCTGCGTTTTATGTTGCACTTAGACTTTGTGCTAGCACGGAGACACCAGACAAATGTGGTGGCACAGATTTGTTCTGAGGCTGGCTAGTTTATGAGCAATAGCTGGGACTGTTAAATCATCCTGTTCTTTGTATTTCCTGAAGTGCTAATTGAATTAAATAACAGTTTAAGTGTTATTCAGAGGGTTTGTGTTTGTACATTTGTGTAGACAGGTATTATTTCCTCAGTGTCTGAATCAAGTTTATTCAGTATTATTAGCAACCTGTATTCAGTTTTATTAGCATCCCTTCCTCATATGTCCTAATCTATGGAAATATCTCTAGCTAGAGCAGTGCTGGAATCTCCCTGCTTCTCTGCTGCAGGACCCAGCCTGTCTGGTGCATTGTTATTTCCCCTGGGAACTTCACAGCAACTGGAGGAGAGAAAGCCGCTCGTTTGCCAGGATCACAGCCATTCATCACCTAAGCTAGAGGAAAATGTCTATTAAATATCACTCACATAAAGCCCAATAAGGTAGTAATTACTGATTCTGAATGTGTATCTATATGGATATACACACTGGACAATACAAATCACTATAGGTTACAGTGGCTATAATTTTTATGTATCTGCAAAATTTCTCTGGGATACAGGGAAAAGACCTGAACATTTTTCACAGGAAGGCTCACATCTCAACAGATTATATTACATATCCACCATCCTAGATTCAGGATCTACTTTCTGTGTCACCTAGGATGGTATAAAATTATGATAACAATACAATACATGTAAATGGAAAACTCAAACCAAGACACATTCATTTGATTTGTGTTAGGGGGTTTTTGATGCCGTTCAGCGGTCTGAAAGAGGGAAAGCTAGAAGCACATACCCTGACAACTCTAGGACATGATTCATTGTTTGAGTACTGCTGCACTGCAGAAGGCTTGAGATCATTATCTTGCTAAAGGTAGTAATTTATTTGATAATGAGCCAAGCTCCGCTAACCTTACTCACATGCTGGGCAGGACGTGAAGATGCAAGGCATGGAGTACCATAGTTCTCCACGCACTGGGACTTGCCCTGTGGCACTGTGACGTGGCTACTACTGCACAGAAATTAGATATAATAATATTAATTCTAAAATGGACTCTTAAGATCCCATCAGCAGGTGCAGGACAAGAGCAAGATTTGGGCTAAGAGTCAAATTTTAGGTACCTTTCTTAGCTGCTTTCAGACGTTAGAAGATTGAGAACTAGAATACACTAATATTTCTAATTCATTACAAAACCATCAATAATTCTGCAAACTCTTAGAAACGGTAAATAAAAAAATTGAAGAATACAGGAGACAATTGCCAGCCTGGAGTACATAGAGGGATTACATTAGCACTTCACACAGAGAAAGCAGGAGTGATAATCTTAGACTTGTCAGGCCTTGCTGGGGCCCAGCCTTGTGTAAGCCTGAAGGAGACTGCAGCAGGACAGTGCTTTAACAGGCACAGCAGGAGCAGATCAAGGGGAGAAGGGAGTGGGGTACTCCCACCCATGATGTTCCACACCTCCTGGCTATCATGCAAGGACAAGTGCAAGGAGACGGGATCACCTCCTCACAGGTCACCATATGGTGTCCTCATCTACCCCCTTACATCTGACCTTATAAACATCTTAAATCTCTGTGATTTCTCCAATCTTTTCTGGGTATTAAGATTTTTTTCTAAAAGCCTCTTCCTACCAGAGGAGTCAGGTGTCAAATAGTGAAAGATGCCAGACAAATTTTCATGTAGGGAAAGACTTGGTGGCTGAGAATTAAAAGGCTGAAGAATAAAATGTGAGGGGAACAGAAGTATGATATTAGGGCCTGGATTCTGCTGCTAGAACCAAAAGGCTGTTGGAAAGCTCATGAGCACACGATGACTCTATATGTATTTGAAACTCATCTTTAAATAGACCCATATGTTTCTGATTGGGAAGACAGCCATTGGTCAGAACTGGTAAGCAGGTAATGGAAATAATTGATTAAAGAAACCTAAGAGCCCTGAAGAGCCAAGTGTATTCCTGTTACCTTGTAGGCTTTCCTTTACACCCTCTCCAGTGATTAATGATGCTGGGCAACCAGGATGGGAGGGGTTACTTCTATTGGACCATTCCTTCACGTATATAGGAAGCAAAGTCCCTCCATATCACTCTCTAAAGCTGAAAGCCAGACTTGTAGCATAAACCATAACACTGGTGATGGTAAGAGCCCACAGTGGGCAGGGATGGTGAGGGGGATCTGCAGAGCAATGCTTTCATCCAGCAGTCTTGGAGAATCCCTGTGTTTGGCTTGGAGAAGGGTAGAAGAGAGGCATTTTCTAACAAGCATGGCAGGTCACAGTAATCCCAGCTGCAGAACTGGGAGGAAAAACTGGGATGGAAATCTGTTCTGCAGTTTCAAACCATACTGGGGAATAGCAAGTTCAACTTAGTTTCAGGATTATTGAATTAATTTTAGTTACTTTCCATAACTCTTATCTATTTTAATTTTTATGTAGAGCATGTAATTGTACATTACACACAGACCACTTGTCAGCTTTAGCTTCTCAGAACTAACCAAGCTCTTTACTTGTGTGTTTCTATTAATTGAAACATTGCCATGATTTAACTTCTTACGAAAATGGTAATGTTTCCTCTCTTGAGATCATTGGCTCAAGTCTAGTGCCAAATATGATCAAAGGTTACTGTTATTTGAGATCTATTGCATCATCTTTATGAGCAAAGTAGAAAGTCTCAATCCAATTTAAACAACCGTTCTTGATATGAAACTATCATTAAGTTTGAAAATAACGGGTGGAGAGGACATAAAAAAAGAATATAGTAAAAATATCAGATATTTAAGTAATTGAGAACCATATAGCATTTACTTGTCACTGGAAAAAAAGGAGCATTTTCAGTAAGCTCTTGTTCCTTTTAATACTGCAAGACTGATGCAACTCTGAGAAGGCAATCTGGTTTCCAGGGTATGTCCCAGGATGTCAGCCCAGTGACAGTGCCTGCAGCATCTCAGCTCTTTGAGGCCATGAGGCTCTGCTAGATTTCCATACCTCTGGGGAAATTACAAGACTTGCAGTTAGATTAAGTAATATTTATGTAACACATTTGTAATATATATCAAACAATAATTTAATATTAGCAAATCGGTAGATAAATTTTGCTTTCCTTAGTGGTAATTTTCCATTGATGATGTTAGCTGAGTAAACGGGGCAATCCCGAATTCAAACGCAGAGCTCATGCATGAGCACGCGTTCAGCCCACCATGAGATGCCCGTGTATTATGGGATGTTTGTAAGCCGTCTCTGGGCTGGGAGCGCGGTGCGGGTGGGTTCAGCAGACACGGGCGCGGTGCGGTGCTGCCGCCTCCCGATGCCTCCTGACAGCAGCGGGACTGGGAGGAATCACTCCAACCCCCGCGCTTTCCTTTATCAGCTCATCCTATCCTTACTGGCCAGAGGCCACAGGGTTCCTTTTACACTTTCCAGAAGACACGTACTGCCATGGTCCCTGCCCCAAATGGCTTACACACTCTTGGGTCATTTTATGAGGAGATTTTATTTTATTATTTGTATCTCTGCAGTAGCCCATAAATCCTTACATTCGGGAAGTAATGGCTTATCATTTTCATGCCACTACAGTTTAAAACATGCTTTCAATTAACTGCACAAGGGTTGTGACCTCCAATAAATCAGTGAGCAAACACTTCTTCTCTAGTAACCCTTTCTGCATGCACACCAACACACCCTGCTGATGCGAAATTCTCTTTTATGCAGCTGGTGAGACAGGTGATTCTGCTTATTTACCATAAATTGCATGTGTTTCTTGAACAAAGTCAGACATTCAGGGAAATAAATAACAATCTTTTCAATGAACTGAAGCCTTCTAGGTTTGGCTTGTCCTTGCTATTAGTGGAGATTTATTTGTTTTTATTTAAGGTAATTTTCTACTGTGGCCATTGCAGTTTTTTGCTCTTACTAGCAGAAAGGTTTTTTGCAGAGCTGGGGACATATGCTCATCTTAAAAGAAGAGTTAAAAAGTGACCCCACTTGAAGAGCTCCACCTTGTCCAGAGGTTCTGTCTCTGACATGAGTGCATCATTTATAGCCATGACAGACACAGCACCGCTGCAGGATGGCAGATGTGGTTATTTACACTTCACTGATGAATTTCAAGTGCAGGGAATTTTAACTGGCTGGTCCTCAGCTAAAGTAAATTCTTGGTAAGGTCAGAAAGCCAGGTGTCTTCTTGAGTGTCAGTGCAGCTCCTTGTTTATGACGCTGTTGAGGCATTCTCTTGCTGTTTAATATAATTTGTTGCAGAATTAATTCAATGTGAATATTTGAGTCTTGTCACAGATTTGTGCCCTGGTTGAACTTACTTGCTACAAGTTGTTATGTTTTAAGTTGTGATTTTTTTGTTAAAAAATGGGCTTTTGCATGAGTTACCATGGACTGCTAACACTCACCCCACTCTGTCTGCACTGCAGCTAGAGGTGCAGTTACAACGAGGCTGAACTTGCAGAATTTGAATGAATTTAGCTCAAATAGAAGTTGCCATGAAGACCAGTCTATACAGTCACCCTTACACGGTCTCAGAGGACACAGGTCACCAGGAGTTTGAAAAACATAAGAGTAGAATCACAGAATAGTTTGGGTTGGGAGGGGCCTTTAAAGGTCTTCTAGTCCAACCCCGTGCAGTGAACAGGGACATTTTCAACCAGAGCAGGAGGCTCATGGGAATGTCTTAATAAAGGGGTATAGTTTTTGGACACGTTTATGCTGTTACCTTCAAGCACAAACATGTACCTGAAGCACAAAGGTGACTACCTCCCTTCATGAGTTTCCACTCCTGTTTTGCTTTTAAAGATTTAAGAAACAGTATAATAAAATAAAAGTTATATATTTGAGATGTAAATTGAATGGGGTTTTTTTTGTTCATCATATAATATTATTTTTTAAAATTCTGAGCATGTCCCCTTCCTCCAGCAGTATTTTGCTCACAAAATTTAAATCATACTATTTGATATTTCATTACATGTGCAGATGTTTTATTTTAAAGGTCTAGAAGTTTGGTCCTCTTGAGAACTGAAATCCTAGAATCAAGGAATTTATCATAATCACCTTCCTGGTAATTTTATTATGTAAGAAACATCAGTACAAAAGAAAATGAGGAAAAAGAGGATTGCAAAACTTAGAAAAGGAACTTTATTGATTTTTTTTCATTAGAAGTGTGTATTGAAATGATTGAATGTTTCAGTGTATAGGGTATTTTGTAAATTAAGTCACACATAAAAAGAATACATTATAAAATGCATATTATTCTTCAGTTCTAATGGTAAAATCAGACCATTTGAAAGCATCCATTTGAAACTGCCTATTTTGCCACGTAATCAGTAAAATGAACTGCTACAATTCAGGCTTCATTAAACCAGCAAAAGAAAAAGTTTTCCATCATCATTATTTGTTTCAAGTGGTACTTTAATGTGGTAATCAACATCCATGCTGCTAGGGAGTGTATACATGGTACAGTACATTCCCTGCCCTGAAAAACTATCAGATGGAACAATTTGTGTGCTTAGAGAGATAAACCCCACCATTTCAGGGGTTAGCTGGGAGTGGAGAGAACAGCAGTGGCTGATCCTTGAGCGCAGCTCTGAAGCGGAGCTCCTGTCCTGCCTTCCCTTTTCCTGCACCATGGATGGTGCCAAACCATCGACGGACAGGCTACTGTGAATAGCTGGGTACAATGACATGGCAGAAGTCAGGCTCCAAATGCTACTTGGCATGTAGTGACACGACAAGGGGAAATGGCCTTAAGCTGAAGGATGGTAGGTTTAGATCAGATGTTAGGAAGAAATTCTTTACTGTGAGGGTGGTGAGGCACTGGCACAGGTTGCCCAGACAATCTGTGGATGCCCCATCCCTGGAAGTGTTCCAGCCCAGGCTAGATGGAGCTCTGAGCAACCTGGTCTAGTGGAAGGTGTCCCTGCCCATGGCAATGGGGTTGGAATGAGATGATCTTTAAGGTCCCTCCCAACCCAATGTATTCTGGGGTTCTATGATTTGTGTCCCCAAACTGCACAAATCCCTGTTTACTGTCTTCCACAGGACCTTGCCTTGAGTGGACTCAGTAAAGAAACACAAGAAGCTACTGGAAAGGGTGCAGCAGAGGCCATGAAGATGATGATGGGTCTGGAGCATCTCTTGTATGATGAGAGACTGCAGGAGCCAGGCCTGTTCAGTCTGGAGAAGACTGAGAAGGGATCTCATCAATGCATATAAATGTCTCAAAGGCAGGTGTTGAGAGGATGGTGCGAGGCTCTTTTCGGTGGTGCCCAGTGACAGGATGAGGAGCAATGGCCATAAACTAAATCACAAGACGTTCACTTCAACACGAGGAAGAAATTCTTTCCACAGAGGGTGGCAAAGCACTGGAAGACGCCGCCCAGGGAGGTCGCGAGGTCTGCCTCTGTGGAGACGTTCAAAACCGACCTGGACACATTCTGTGTCACCTGCCCCAGGTGACCNCCGACCCGCCGCTCCGAGCCCGCCGCCGCCACCTGACAGCAGCATGGCTGAGGTAACCTGTAACCTGTCCCTCCCTGCCCTTCCTGTCCCTTGGACAGGACGAAGGCTGCACCTCAGGATAAGCCCAACGACATCACCTGTGTATCATCTGTAGCCATCTACCATGTTTATGTGTCGCCTGTGTGAGCAGAGCTCAGTTACGTCCTGTGTTGAAAGTAGGAGCAATTACGCTACTTGTACGCAGGCAGTAGTAACTCTTCAATTTTAGGAGCAACTGCTACATTTAAGATCGTGGGTGTGGTTCCCGCCCTGCCTCCCCCCTCACCCCCTCATTACTGCTCGTCTTTTAACTCTATTTACAATCAAGAACACGATCAAGACTGATGTACTTGAAGGGAGCCTACAAGAGAGCTGGAGAGGGGCTTCACAAGAGCGTGTAGTGGGGACAGGACAGAGGGAAATGGATTCAAACTGTTTAAATACTGAGAGTTGAATATTAGGAGAAAATTCCTTACTGTGAGGGTGGTGAGGCACTGGCACAGGTTGCCCAGAGAAGTTGCAGATGTCCCATCCCTGGAAGTGTTCAAGGCCAGGTTGGATGGAGTTCTGAGCAACCTGGTCTAGTTGAAGGTCCATGGCAGGGAGTTGGAATGAGATGATCTTTTAACCATTTTGTGATTCTGTGGTTTGGAGNTGTCCAACCCTAACCATTCTGTGATCGAGCTGGCCCACCCTGCGGGCCGCGCTCAGCTGCTCCGGTCAGGGAGCCTTTTGGGTCAGAGCGGAAACAGTCCTCGGTGTCCTTGGTTAAAACCCCCGACGGCCGAACTTCAGCAGCAAGACAGACACACAGTTTTTAGAGGACAAGTCACCCTTCGGCGGCGGGGTGACCGCGGCTACGTACGCGGCCGCAGCGGGCCTCCCCGAGCAGCCGCTGGGCCCGGGGCTCACGGCGGCCCCGCCCGCAGCCGCCGCCGTTGCTACGATNCACAAGAGCGTGTAGTGGGGACAGGACAGAGGGAAATGGATTCAAACTGTTTAAATACTGAGAGTTGAATATTAGGAGAAAATTCCTTACTGTGAGGGTGGTGAGGCACTGGCACAGGTTGCCCAGAGAAGTTGCAGATGTCCCATCCCTGGAAGTGTTCAAGGCCAGGTTGGATGGAGTTCTGAGCAACCTGGTCTAGTTGAAGGTCCATGGCAGGGAGTTGGAATGAGATGATCTTTTAACCATTTTGTGATTCTGTGGTTTGGAGAGGAGGATGAAATGAGAAGAAACCCATGAATCCCAGAGCAGGTTTGAAGGGGGGACGCACTAAGTTTCGGCTCACGGTTGGGATTGTTCTTTTATGCTGGCCGGGACACAGGCTGCAGTGTTAAAGGTGCCCTTCAGGTTTTCCTGCTGACAGGAGAGCTGCTTCCCTATCCTACTGAGACCACCTCAGAGATGCATTTGCAAGGATTTGGCATCAGAACTGAGCTAGATCAAAAATGTCTTCTGTGAAAGGTAGCATTTCCCACAGAGGAAAGACTGGCTTGCATTGGCATTACTGGAGCTTTGAGATTTGCTTGTCTGCAAGTCTCTGGCGCTATATGGATAGAAATCATAAACTAATCAGAGTTTAGAGAGCAGAGAACTGGGCAAAATTGGGGCTAAGATACTGGGTTTCTTCAGTAGCTGATGCATTATTCAAACACTATCACAATGACGGTATTTTATAGACTTATTTTTAAAGCAGTTGTGGGACTCAATTACAAGAACTCTGGCTGGCAAAGCACAAGTTATTTCAGTAAATTGGGGGAGATGTGTTTGAAAAATAGCCTATAACATGCATATTATATGCTAGCAAAAGAACTGTTATTACAGAAATTTTTTTCATGATTTTTTAGTAGCTGTTATACACTCAGTGTGTTACTTTTTTGTATTCTGGGGTCATAAGTGAGATGTTGAATTCCTCCTGTTTGTTGATTATTTCACTCAGGAAAAGTCTGACAAACTATATCTAGAAGAAAGTGCATTTGAAGCACTGGAAAAAGACTCCCAAGAATTCATCAGTATACTGAATAGAGATGAAGCTCTGGAAAAATTCCGTGTCGAATATGAGAAGCTCCTTGCTATTATGAAGAAGTCTCGTGAGAATGAAAAGCATCTCATGGAGAAATGCAGGAAGCTGAGTGCTGAGCTTGTGGAGAAGTCATCTAAAGTAGCTGTGCTCACAAAACTGACTAAAGATGATGGGGAAACTATATCATCATTGAAGTCGGTAAAGTTTTGAATAGAGTGAAGTATGATCTGAAATGGTTAATGAAAAACATGGTAATAAGAAAAGCACCTACAAGAACACTTGATTTTATGTAGAGAACTAGCTGGAGGACTAAGTATAGAGCTGGCATCTCCAGTTGTTTAACCTCTGCTTTGCTTTGTTTATTCAGCATGGTATTTTTACAGGTTTCAGTCAAATTCTGTGTTTATTTGTACTAAACCAATTCCATCAGCTTTCAAGTACTCACTAATAGTTTTTGTTTCAGCTTTCCCTCTGTAAAATGGCACATTTTCAACTTAATGTACATTTTTTGATTCATTAATACTTTTGCAGGGCTGCTTGGATGTTGACCAGAACATAAAAAATCTACTTATTGTGGAAATATGGATTTTAGGCCAGGGAAGTGGTAACTTATATAAATAAATGTTTCACGGTGTCTTTGAAAAGGAATCCTATATATCATTTCAGTGTGATTTCACCAATTTACTCTGATGTGTTGCTTGTTATTATTGATTTGGACTCTGTCAAATCAAAGTGCTCGGCTCACTAAAACAGTTGGATGTTTTTAGGCTTACAGTGAATTTTGACTGTCAGAAACCTAAAGCTGCCAAGTGATCATAAGACTGTATTTGGAACTTTTTTAATTCTGATGGTTTAAAAACTTAACTTTTTGATACCCAGGTAGGCTTTAATTTAGCACTTAGTTGAGAAACCTCCATGCCTTATGTAAAATGTTTTGTTCCATTAAAATAAAGTCAGTGTAGCAATCCAGAGTGATTTTTGAGCACTACAGAAGTTCTTTGAAATGAAGTTTCTTGTCCTTAGAAGTATGAAGAAAATACATTCAGAGTAAATATAAATAGCAGCACTGTCATCCTATGGCTGCAGTTTGCAAACCCGTGGTACTGCCCAAAGCCTCCTCAAGGAGGAGGAAAAGTGTAGAAAATCTTGTTGATTTTCACTGCTGCTAATCAAAACCTGGTAGATGAATGTCAGGAACCACAATGATCCTTATAATTTCCTTTTTGTTGTTACATGGCAATACTCTATGTGTGAACAGTAGGAGAGGTGATCCTTCAAGATGTTCCCAAACTGAGGAGACATGGTTTTAGGAATGTCATAAAACTGAGGAGTGGAAATGTTGGGAAAATAAGAGCCTTTCCAATTTCAGCAGCTAATTTGAAGCTCAGGCAGGGTATGACTGAACCATACCGCCTACTATTGAACCCATTAAGTGATTTTCTAGTGAAAAAGCTGCTTGACAATATGATCCTGTTAGAAATGATGTGCAATGCACAACGTGTGACATTTCATTTCTAGTGGTACGCTGTGAGCCAAGTATACAGCTGATACTTTTTCAGTTTGATTATGAGAATTAGTCTTTCTCTTAAAGGTTCAGGAATTATCTGGATATTGTTTAAAATGTTCATTCTTGTTGGAGGTTTTGCTTGGTAAACCCTTTATATTCCGTATTATTCTTTTTGAAGGGAAGTTCTATTAGAGCTGTGGTATTTCACTGCAATTTTATCATTCCAAAAACGTGTTTCTTGTGTGTCCAAAAGTACAAGTGCTAAAGTAGCCGAGATGATATTCTTCAGTGCTTAATCAAACAAACAATCTGTCCCACAGTTTAATTATTTATAAACAATAAAAGAATCCTGGTGGGGCTGTTCCTGTAAAAATGATATAGTTCTTCCAAATTAAGGCCCTAAATCTTGGTGATTTGATGGGTCATTAGGGTAAGAAATAAAAGTTGGGGAAACAAAATTTTTTTCCATGTGAAGCCTGTTTGTAATCAGAAGGGTTTATTTGGGGCAGGGGTTAAGCACATAGATCAGTGGCGGGCAGGACGTAGGTCAGTGACAATCAATAGCTGTCAAGTGTCAGGTGGCTGTTAAAGGATCTGTTTTGTAGTTTTAATAAAGTGGACGTAACAATCTGCTGTTTACAGTCGTATCAAAGGAGCAAAGGGCCAAGCTAATCACAAAGGGAATACAATTCTGTTTTTCGTGGGTAGGGACACTGATCCATGAGTCTGCACTGGAAGAATGCTAGAAGGGGAATTTATAGGAGTTTGTACTGCCCTGCTTGAAATTACCAAATTTTCAATTTCCAGGTGTATCGATCCAATATAATAAGAAAGCATTTCATTAATTCTCTGTTTCTGAGCAATGAAACTGATGTGATCTTTTGGGGTATTTAATGAAAGTAAAGTAAAGCAGTCACACTTCAGAAGTTCTGCTTCACAAGTTCCAGAATTCTCCAAAAATTTTTGAATGATTCTAACAACAAACCTCCAGTGTACTTCCTTTAATTATGCAACAGACTTCCATGGATTACCTATCTTGTACTGCAATTACCCTGTGTTGCTGACACACTGCAGTCTTTCACACTGAATAACAATGTGAATATTTCTTCTCTGAAGGCTTCCCTCATCAAAATTTTGCTGCTTTTTACTTCTGAAAGTAAAGGATCTATTGATCCACTCTTACAGTAGAAGACACAACCAAGAAGCAACTACTATGAAGCCCGGTTTTGCTGATGCTGAAGTCTGTAGCAAATTCTTATTTAGATTTTGCGTATTAATCTGGCCATCACCTGTGTCTCCTAACTTTATTGATAAAAATTGGTATTATCAATACAAATTCAATACAATAGCTTTTACACACCAAAGATAAAGTTCAAAAAGCACAGCTTAGGGTAACCTGAAATCAGTGCTTATGTGACTGGCCTCATTGACTTCAAGTGATCACTATTGCAAATGCTCATCAGAACAAAACACTGACTAGAGCCACTAAAACCTTTCAGAGACTGTATTGAATTTATTCCCCAGTACTGTTCCCCAAAACTCCATTCATAATGATTTAATTCACCAATTTTAATCACAGTCTAATCAGCCAGCAGGAAGCTCTGATTTAAGTAATCAGCTTTAATCTTATTTTCAGTTTGCATTTTTCTAGAGAAAGAGTGGTTGCCTCTTACTGGTTGACAAATCTGAAACACATTTATTTACAGTTATATTTTATGCTTTTCTGCTTGTCAACATGATACACTGTGTCTTCATGCCATTATTTCAGCCTAACATGCATTTATTTAAATTTCAGAATTGAGCATTTTTGTGTAGGATATTAATGAATGAAAAACTTATAATTTACTAGATGATACTTAATACTTTATGTATGATCATTGCTGCATTGAATGGAAATTAGAACTCAAGGTGTATGACATAAAAATTGACTTGAATATATAAAACTGTTTAAATATGTTTGATACATGAGTGAAAAAGCACATTTTTCAAGCTAAATTTTGGACTAAGTAATTTATTAAGTAATAAAAATACTGTTTGTAGGTAGTGAGTTTAATTAACTGTAATTTTCAGAATTTCTGAGCAAGGAAAGCCCATTGTTTCACTCTTTATTAGTATGTGGGGAAAAAAAAGGAAGAGCAAAAATTCCTGATCTTTAAGTTCCAGATGGTTTCTCAAATTTGGATATGCTGAGCTAGTTGAATAAATAAAATGGAAATGCATTCCCTCTGCAGTTTGAAGAGGCTACAGATGTTATACTTTGTGTTATCTTTTCAGCAAAATCTGGTAGCCTGTTACTTCTGCTAGTTCTATAGTTTGAATTTTTAGTTTAGGCAATAAACAGCTAAATATTACATTTATTTGATTTTTAAGGGTTCAATAAGTATATTAACAATATACCATAAGTGTCATCATTTAGAGTTTAATGTTAAATAGAGTTGTTTTTTTTCAGAAACAGAGATGTCAATTACAATAAGGAACTTCCGTAAACAATTTGATATAAATTAAATTATTTTATTTTCTTCATTGTAGAGATGGTTTTTAAAGTATTTTTTTCCTGCCCCAATTTCATATGATGCAAGTAGGGGTTGAAAGGGATATTATGGCCTGATAGAATGATGCTTCTATTTGGCTTTCCTTGGGGAGACCCTAGAGCTAATGTAGAACTGCACAGCTACACTTGGGGTGCAAATCTGTACAAGTCCATCAGGTCCCGAACTCTGCTAGGAGCCAGCTGCGAAAAGAGCATCATGCTGTGATTTGAAGCTCAGAAACTTCTAGTGTAAAAGTAGTATCTTCATTATTTACTGAGACTTCAGGAACTTTTCTTCCAGTCCAGTCACTTGATGAATTTATGCATTTTTTTAGCACAGGATTCCAGAAATGCTAGGGGCTTCATTTGAACATGGCAAGGAATAAGACTTTTGTTTGATTCATAAGGATCTGATTCAAGGGAGAGAGATGCAGAGGAAGTTAAAAAATCAAGTGAACCCTCCTCCCTATCCTGTTTGTGGGTATCAAACCCTAGGCTTGAGAGAGGCACACAAATCTATCATTCGAGTAACTCCGTGTGCTAAAATTTGGCATAAGAGTTGTGTCTTGTCTAAATAAGTAGTTAAAGTCAAATTACACTAAGTCCTCACAGATGAAAATTAACAAAGAGGCAGAAAAGTTGAGTAACATCTTTTTCTCATCCAAATCAAACTGGATGTTCATTGTCCTAACAGCTAATAAGAATTTTACAGACATGAGCTATTTAAGTAGGTGATACCTTTGTGGACACTGAATTGTCAGTAGAATTTTAAATATTAGTAGTACTCATGTGATCAAAGCCTCATAGAGTGAGATTTGAGAATGTTCAGATCTATGTGTTAAAGAAAATGTATTAGAGCTTTTCTGGTGTAAATTGACATAGCCTGAACAGCTCAAAATGTTTGCTATACCTTCAGCCAAAAAAAAAAGTGAAGAGAACTGTTGTGAACCTAAGCATGAAAAGGCACAAAAATCTATTTTCTCAACTAACCAAAATGCAAGGCAATTAATTTTTAATTAGTTGTTATTTTTAAATACAATTTCATTTATGTAATTGTTTTCCATTTTGTTCCTAGGAGCTTGAAAAGGCCTGGAAAATGGTGGATAAAGCCCATGAAAGGGAACAGAAAACTAAGGAAACGATTAATTCACTAAAAAAGGAAATTTTACGCCTAAATAATTTAATGAAGGAAAGAGCTGGACAGGAGTACAAGTAAGTTTTCCTCAGGGAGAGGGAAAGCCTCTCTGATTTTCTATCATTCTATACCTTGTTTAGCCATGTAGACACAGTGGAAAACAGAGAGGTCTTTTCTACCTTTTCTCATGAATACACATTTTTTTGTCTGTGTGTTTATGCAGTGAGCAAGTACAGAATCAGGCTCTGAGTGAGTTCGTTCAGTATTGGATTAAGCTGAGAGATCAAATAAAATGAATACTATGCACTTTCTCAGTATGTGTCATATTGTTTTATCTGACAAACACTTCAGCATACTTTGAGAACAGGATCCTTTCAACATTTTTACATTTCACAGCAGCAAGGTCAAGTAGATAAATCAAGAAGGCAGGAGACTTGATTCTCTTCTGTTCCTAGCTTTGTTATAAGGCATTAACACTGTCTGTGTTCTTGTTTGTATTTTATATTTATACACTTTCAAGATGATGGGTTTTTTTTTAACCAAACACACACAGAGGGACCCAGTTTGAGATGGAGCCTCTAAGCCACTACATTGTGCACATAATAATCACCCTCTGGAGCTGCTCAGAAGCTCTCCAGAATCTACTGTTTGTAAAATCAGGTCCTCAGAGACTGCTTATGCTGTAACATTAAATTAAACTCAAAGATGGGATTAAGTGTGTTGATCCTGTGAGCTGTGCACTTTCTACTGAAATTGCTGATTGGCTCTCCTGATTATGGCTTGAAATTTTCACTCTGTTTAAGTTATTTATTTATAATATGCATTCAGGATATGTATGGGACATGCTCATCTCTGCATGCTCTGTGTATCCAGGCTGCAAAAACAAGAGGTCTTCAGTGTGCTCAGACACTTCCCCCTCCCAGGAATGTGCCAGCACATAAACCACCTGGGTCCATCAGAAATCCACTCCTTTGCCTTTTGTCCCTGAAACGTTCTGTTCTGGGCCTGTTTAACAGGTTTCCTTGGCTCTAAAATCTTGGTCATTCAACCTCCCCCTAATATAACTCTCCTTAAAGTCTTCTCTCTCTGGCTGCTTTTTGCATTTTCCTGCAAGAGCCAGGAGCTGTTACTTTGCCAACGCCTCACTCATGTTTCCAGTTCTGCCCAGGCTGCTGACACCTGCCAGCTTACAATTTCTTCTTGAAGTTCCCTCTGTATTGTCCTCCAGTTCTGTGGTTGAACACCCTGTCCAGTGACAAGGCCATGAGACTAAGCAACTCCTTTGGAGATTTCAGCCTTGAAAACCCTATAATCTTTTAGAACAATAAGGCTGCTTTTTAAGATTGAGCTTGAACCCACAGCTTAGACTTCCTTTCACATTGCAAATGTGTCAAAACAGAGAGTCAGTTTTATTTTTACATTATGTGACTGTAAGACATATCCTAGTTAGGTGTCCAGTCAGGTAAGGTGCAGAGAGACTGGTACATTGTAACATTTTTGGTCCCTGACTAATTTTGCAGTGGGCACAGAAGAGGGAATTTTGGTCTGTGTTAACTTTCTGGGAAGTGGAAGGTTTATTCAGACCCATGAGGATGTGATACAACAGGAAAGAGTTTTGACTTGGCTTATGGTGATTCTGATCACAGTAGATAGAGCATATAATTCAGTTGACCATCAGTCTTAATACAGAGGAGTTTAAAATGAAAAAAAAAATTGAACTTCTCTTTCTCATGAAAGTCTTGCTCTGGCATAGGAGGAAGAACAGAAATGGCCTGTGACACTACTTGATTATTATTTGCTTGCTTGCAGTGTTGAGGATTTGCTAAGATTTCAAGAAGAGGTAACAGAGGAGCGAGACCAACTGTTGTCAGAAGTTGTGAAGTTACGTCAAAGTCTCACTGAAATCACAGAGCAGCAGCAGGAAACAGAGAAGGCAAAAAATGAGGCAGAGGAATCCGTTTTGCAGGTCTGTACTGATCACCAGATGGTGATTTTAGGCTTTGTCCTGAGCCTTTCTCCACACTTGCAATTGATCTCCAGTGACTAGTATGCTGCTACTTGTTCTTTCACATCTCAAACATTTTCAGGAGTGCTCTGAAAGGATTCTGCTGTCAATGACTTTCATATTTTTCTGCAGTTCTAGGCTATGTACTTTGCAAAGTGTATTGTCATGTACCAGCTGCTTCCATAGCTTACCAATATCCCAGTGAGGCTAAGGTTGCTTTTTGTGAATCGTAATCATCTTTCACACTGAAGAGATGGGATGTTTTCTGTATTGTAAATCCTTTTGCCTCGAAAGAGACACTTAGAACATAGGCCTAGAATGGAGATTCTTGGTCCCTTGCTGTTGGCAGTGGTTGCCATATGATGGAATACCATCATTCTTAAGAATGTATCAAAATCTGACTTTAAAAATAATGAAGTTATTTTCTCTCCTCTTCTCTATGGGAAGCTTTTCCAGATCCTCACTTTTTTTATGGTTAGGGACCTCCTACTTTCTTCTTTACACTGATTATGGATTACTGTTTTTCAGCTTAAATTTTTCACCACACAAATGTCTGTAGAGAGCAGTCATACTCCATCTCAGCTTTACATTAAGTTAGGCTTTCTGTTTTTCTGACCATCTAAGTAGACAGTAGCTCTTTGTGATCAATACATATGACTTCCTTTAAATGTATAGAGCAGCTAGAGATGGAGAAGGCTGAGGATCAGTGGAATAGCCACTGAATGGAAAGTAGAAAAGGATGGAAGATGGGATACAGAACTCTGATACATCAAATATATAAGCATAATAAAGAGAAATGAAGGAATTTAAAGCAGAATATAAATAGGGGCTGCAGCCAGACATCAGGAGAAAGGAAGAGTAGAAAATCACACTTAAACAAAGACCAGAGAAACGGTAGAAGGAGCATTTGGCTTTCAGTTTTTTATTAATCACAAATAGAAAAGTAATGATCAGTCTAGGTTTCATGCACAGAAATTGTTTCTATTTCTAAAGCAGATGACTGGGAATGTACTAGGAGAGAATATAAAATCTTTGTTTTTCTGACAGCATTGTGGGCATGGGAGAAAAGAATCAAAACTTGTTGAATCTTGGCAGGCTTAATCTTCTGATACTCACTTCATCAACCCTTAAATGTACAGAATTGTTACAGCATTTGTAATCATCTCCCATTCTCCCAGTATGAAATTATTCTCCACTTCAGACTGCTTAAATGACAATGTCTCTTTGAAGATCCTGTTGAAGACCCTGTCAGTTCTGGCAACTTCTCATCAGTGGGCTCAGAGGGGGAGGAATCCTTAAGCAAAGAACATCTTTCAGTTGCTGGTCCCTGGCTGAACTGAATATTTCCATATGGATCAGTCCCCTGCGTCTCCTCTCTGCTGATTCTGCTCCATCAAATTTTTGTGGAGGGAGAGAGCAGGAGTCACAAGACAGTCCGTTAAATATGAGAAAAATGTCTTCTTTCAGAGTTCCCACATAGGAGCTTTGAGAGCAGAAAGATTGAGACCAGTTGTGAAAATGAACACTGGTCTGACATCTCTCTCTTTCCTTTAATGTCAGTGTAGTAAGTGTTTCTGCTAGTCAGAGAAAAAAATAAAAATCCTTGCAATACAACATCAGGCCCCAATTAATTTTAATGCTGCATTCAGAAAGTACCACTTTGCAAGTAACTTAGTAAAGACGTTTGTGCCACTGCATCTCCAGAGAAATGCTTTTATGTTTGAACTGTATTGGACCCTTCTGTGTGGGTGAACTGACTGGTGCTTAACAAATTTTTGTCATCAATAAATAGGGTCCTTCATGCAGAATTTTTTGTTCAACCATTAGAAAACATAATTGCTTCTGAGAAGATCTGGCATATAGTGATAGTTACAGTAATATAGAAGCTCTTGTTTTTAAAATCAAGCATAGTCAGAGAGGTGAGAGGACTTGTTTTCCTCAGTTAAAGACAGCAGAATTTAAAACTGTTTTCTTCTCTATTATTATAGCTTCAGCAAGACATCCAGCTGCGTCAAAATGAGGAATTACGAGAGGTACGAAAGAAGGAAAAGATGGAGACTGAGCTGAAAAATCTTCTAGCTGAAATGGATAACAAGCAAGCTGAGATCCAGAAGTTACAGCAACAAATAGAGAACAACACAGAGGAACAACTGAAAATAGAAAATAATCTCAGAGAGCAGCAGGTAGGGTACATGGCACACTATTCATCAGGACTAAGATTAGAGCAAAATGTGTAATTAAGAAGAAAATGGATTTTCCTGAGGGGAGAGGGAGGGAGGTTATTTTAAGTTATTAAATTTTAATAAACATTTATTTTTATATAAATATTAATTTACTAATAAATAAGTATGTAAAGCTTGCTGACAGATTTCAGATAGATTTCTCACAGAAATCAGTAGTGGATTGCAATGATACTGTTCATCTTGAAAAATCACAGCAAGTGAGACATAGTCTGTGAAGAGCAAGGATGATCTATAGGAGCAGGAGACTGCCAGGTTGGACTTCTGACTATATTGCCAATTTTGCTGTTAATTGTGTCTAGTGGCATTGGCAAAATTATTTTACCTCCATCCCCTTCTTTCTTCTTTTTCACATTAATTTTTATCTGCCTCTCAAGCCTGTGAAAGGGCAAGGAACTGTCTTCATAAACCTTTTTGATTGATTTTCCTCATTCTGTTTCTAAAAACTTTATCTGGAAATGTCCTAACATAGTGTTCTGCAAGTGTGTGAATTTTCAGGTTTTCAGTCCATTTCCTCTGACTTTCAGAAACTCTCACAGAAGCAATTTCAGTAAATGGCAGGGGAGATCTCATCACTGTAAACCAGTCCTAGCTCAAGGGAAACTTCCTTGTGAGTTGCGTGTATCTCGTAAATTTATGACTTTTATGGCTTTTTCTTTCCTTTTGGTCCCTGAAATTGTGAAGGTAGAGGTCTGTGCCAGTTTTTAGTCAACACGAAGTCTTAATAATATACTTAACATAAAGAGATACAGAGAAGACTTGATTATTTCTCTGAATATCACTGATTTGATGCAGCTTTTGAGGGCAGCTCCATCGTCTGCCAGGGCAATCACATTGTATATACAATTCCTGATTCAGTTCCATTCTTTCACCTTTTTATAATCTCTTTCAGCCTTTCAAAGTGTAGATTTTAGGGGCATTCAATTATCCAAACTGTCCTGGAAACCAGGAGTTCACATAAAATGCTGTGTGTGGGCTAATTAACCAGACTTCTGCATTGTCTTTCTTGCCTGTGCTGTCTTGAAGGTGTCTGTGAAGGCCCTGCATGGTCTTTTGCTAGAAGTCTGTCCAGAACACAGGCTATCCAACTCTGCAAGGGTCAGGGTAGAGATCTGCAAAAGAAGGTGACACAGCTAGTGCAATTTCATCAGGTTATTGTTTCAACTGAATTGTAGTTGTTTGTGATGCCTGCTCTTATTATTATTATTCTTACTCTTATTTTATTAGAAATTTCTGATAAAATATCCTTTCTTGCATGGCATTGAAAATGGTTTGATACAGCTACTATAAGCTTTATCCCACCCCTGTCCGAGTCTCAATAAAGGATTGCCTGAAACAGTGTTATCCTGACATTTGCAATGCAAGGAAGAGTATTCCTTGTTTATACACTAGATTCTACTTCTCTTCCTTTAATGTTTTTTAAGGGTGTAATATATATTGACTTCATCAGGAGTGAAAAATATGATGGTTGTTTTTTCCTCATTTATATCTGTAAAACTGCAAGGAAAGTTCCATCAAGCAGAAGATAAGTCTGGTAGCTCCAGTATTGAAATATATGTTCTGTATAGAAACCACAAAACCACTATTCCAGACGTTTGACTGAAGACAAATTAAAGAGGAAAATGCTTTGTCCTGGTCTCAGCAAACCATGTACCCAGAGAAATGTTACCAGCACATTAATGTAGGATGCTTGCTCATAAAACAGAGCTCCCCTGCCCTCTGCTGATTGAAGTAATTTGAATCTCATACTCATTTTCAGTAATTGTTTGTAGCAAGTTGTAGTATGTGATGGTTGCAAATGCCTAACAAGAAGTAAAATATCTATCTACCACCTGCAATAGAGACCTGCTACGCTTCCAGAAAAAAGAATGACACTGGGTGTGTTATTCACTAGAAATTATGATTTCTCCATGTCATTATGACCATGTATCATGTTTAGCATTAGTAATTTCATCAGCAATGAAGAGCGGTTTTTAAGCAGACAACACTCTGCAGCAGCTTTTGTCTCCTGGGTAGCAGGAAGGTTCTGTCTTCACGTCTATGTAGATATTGTAATGAGATTTAAAAGAATTAATAGGATTGTTCTTTAATCGAACAGATGTTGAATGAAAATGCTGGTAAGGAACTTGAGCAGTTGAAGATGAAAAATCAAAAGCTGACGCAAGAGAGCGAGCAGCAGAGTGCGATGATTGATGATGTGCTGAAGGACATCGGTCAGAAGACAGCACAACTGAAAGTAAGTTCCAGAGGGTGCATCCTACCAGCTGTATCATTGCAATGACATCTTACCACCTGGGACAGGGATGACTTCAGTTCTTGTCCTGATAGTTCCCCATGGGTAGTTTTGGAGGAAACTCGAGTAGTTTTTAGGAATAGATCTGGCTGATGCTGAATGCCATTCTTTCTATGGCAGTACCATGGTCATAGTAGTGTCCAACCCTCTCACCTGACAATGTAGCACCTGTTCTCCTGGAGGAGCTGTTTCATAAAACAAATGAACCAAAATGCTCAAAACACTCTGTTCCCGAAGGTGGTCACAAACATGGGGTCTTTTTTCAATCTTGGGATCTTCAAATAAGAGCAATGACTTTCTTACAATGATTAACATAATTTGAATTTTGCCAAAACCCACTGAAAAATATTAACAAATTTTAACAATGGTGTCCTGGATAGTTTCCACCAAAGGCAATTGCTTTCAACACTAAAATTTCTTTCCCCCAGTATCGGTTGAGAAAGTTAAATGTAAGTAACCAAGATAGTGTTTACTTTCAGATTAAATTTTTTTTTTGCCTGACTTCACATTATTCAAGAGTCATTTTACTCAGAAGCAGGTGAGTTTCAGGTGAGGAAGAATTAAAGGATTCCTGCATATTCTTTTTATGGTACTTTGAGAGCCCTTGTGACACAGGGTAATGTATAGGTGTTGGATGCTATTATGCCAGTTACCATATCTTGCATTTTGTGTCAGCATTGGGGTTAAAACACTAAACATTAGAAAATTAAGGTAGAAAATAATTATCTTCTTGAGTTTTATCGAGTACAACTAATTCACCTGAATAAAAAGCTTGCTTGCCAATAGAGACTGTTAGTCTGATAGACACTAACCCCTGAGAGATTAAAAGCTCAGTTCACAACTAATACAACACAGATGATTCTGATTTAGATCCTTAATGGAGGAATGTAGGAGTTTTTTTTCTGTTGTATTTTATTAGGCAAACTGAAGGATGTTTTTCTTACCTATTTGAAAAACAAATTACTGTCTTTTCCAGGTTATCCAGTTTTATCATTACTTCTACCAGTACCATCATTGTTTAAAACTTTACAAATATGACTTACATTTGGGACTTCAGAGTGTCAGAGGATTTTGATTCTATGATCTTATCCTGATTTCAGGAAAAGTTGATGGAACTTTTAGAGTCATGCACGTGGACTTCTGGGAACAAAAAACCAGAAGATACTGCCCAGTTAGTGGTGAAGCCAGCTGCTAAAGCTCCTTAAGAGCCCCAGTCATGATATGGGATGCAGTTTTTGTAGGGATTGTGCCTGCAGTACCATCCTGCGGTGTGCTGAGTGCAGGGCAATGTGAATTGTCAAAGTACTCTTAAACCTCTTGAAGGTTATTGTCAGTAGGAACTGAGGAGATTCTCCCAGAGGAGACTTCATAGCAGGATTCCCCATCTCACAGAATCAGTATCTGAGGCTGTAAGTGGAAGGAGCACTGTAGTCTGTGATGGCTGTAAAACCCAACAGTGGCACTGAATTATATGAAGAAGTTATACTTACTTCTTAAAAGGAAAAAGACTGATTTCTGTTGTGATTATTGGTTACGTTTCCCAGTAACCAGTTATGCAGTATTTTGACTCTTTTTTCCTCTATTGTATAGCAAATGAGATAGACTCTAGATTTTGCTTTCTCTTTAAAGCCATAGGTTATAAAAGAATGGGGATAACACATACCTGCTATTTAGAGACATGCAATCAGACCACACTACAGATATCTTTCTCATCACAGTCACTGTGCCTAGTACTTCAAATGAAAATAGAGCTGCCTGTGTTTAGTCTGCAGGATTAATTGGGTAGTGCTGTGTGAGGTTTGCAGCTGGGGGTTCTTTATTGATCATCTTCAGCCCTAAAGTGTAAGATTTGATTATCATTTTCCTTTCTCAAGCTGGCTTTGTTTAAATTATTTTAAATATTGTTCAATTAGCTAATTATCTTTCTGCAGCTGACCCACAGCACTTACATGTTTTCTTCCTGAGTTTCATGGAGTAAGTGTATGCCAAATAGAAAAGCATTTTCTTCTTTCTTTCTGTGGATGCTTTCTCTCCCCTTTCCTTGTTGCTGTTCTGTAGGAGGCGGAAGATGAAGCAGCTCAGATGCGCCTTGAAATTTCAAAGCTGAGCAAAATGAGAGATGTTCTCCAGAATAAGCTGCGTACTGCAGAGGAACAAAAAGTTGATGCAGACCATGAAAAAAGCATGCTAAAAAATCAAATAATCAGACTGGAGAAAGGTAGGTGCCTAACTGATGGGTGGATCTGTTTTCTGAGTTCTTCTAAGTTATTCTAGGTACCCAAATAAGCATTAACATCATCAGCTGATACACAGGGTTGTAAAACCTGTTCACACAAATTGAACTGGTCATGTAATGGCAAGGCTTTAAAAAAAGTCCACTAAATTGTTTCTGCATTTTTAACAGCTGTACAATTTGAACCCAGGATTTATTCTCTTTCCTCTTTTTCTCTAGAGTTAGAGACAGCCAAAAAGCAGGCAGAGATTGACAAGAGAACAACAGATGGGCTCGTGAGGGAAAGGGATATGCTAAACCAGGTGAGTTTGCATTGGTCATATTGATAAGCCTCACAGCTTGAGAACGAAGAGTCCATAGCTTAAACATTCACAGCAGCACAGAAATGTAGAATACATAATGTTAAGTGAAGGCTTTCAGATTTCCTTAAGCAGATGCAAAAACTACTTATTTTCTGTGCACTGACGTAGTGTTAGTATCCATAAACACACAGAAGATTTCTAAATTTTAACATACATAACATATCAGGGAGTTCAAACTGCAAACCCATTATTTGGCATCCTAAGAGTTCATTACATCTGTGCTTCTACACTCTGTGTGTTACGAAGTTTAGTATTAATCTAGGCAAACGAAGTCTTTGCTAATAGAAGAACAAACCCGAAGGTTGATACACTGGGTAGCAGCTTGGCAGGCTGTTTGAGTATTAATCCTTGCTTTCATGTCTGTTTCTCATACTGATTGTTTCCCATCAGCCCAAGGTTCTTGTACTGCAGTATAGCATCTCATGTTTATGGGCATTCCTGAAGTGATATCTTCTAAATTCAATGCTAAAAGATGATTTCTGATGTGCTTTATTTGGTGTAGATTCACTGTCCTGTGTCTTGAATCTAGCACAGGCTCTGATTTGACAGGTAGCAAATATTTGTTTTGTATAGGGAAAAAAATTTAAACTGGGACCAGGAGGCTGATTTTGTAAAGATATATTGATGTTTTCTGTTTAATCCTTCTGCAGAATTTTAAAGCAAGCTTGGTTAATTTCAAGCTTGAACTTCCTATTTAAGACATGAAAAGGAAGAGTATTTGGCTTTATTATTAATGTTACTGGCTATTGACATGATTTACAATCAAAATGCCTTAAAGCTGGTAAGAATTTTCCAGTCATTAGTTATATCCACTTGTAAACAATCCTGTCAATTTTTTTTTGTAATGCAGACACTAGTGTATTAACTTCAAATCAGAAAAAGCCCTATTTAGCAGCTGTGCTAGAGATTTTGTTTTTTAAATCAAATTTGAGGTTCAAATACTTCAACTGAACAAATTAGATAAGGGATAATAACATTGAAAAGTCCATAGTCCTCTTTGACAATGGCATGCTTTTGTCATAGTGGTGACAGTGTTGCCTTTTCAGCTCAAGACTCATTATTTTTTGTTCCCTGTAGAACTTCATCAAGGCTACAAATGCTACTCAGAAGCAGATAGAGTTGGTGAAGTTCCATGAACAGTCAAAACAGAACTTGGAAGCAGAAATCCAAAGCTATAAGATAGAAGCTCAGAAACAAAGGAAGATTATTTATCAATTGGAGAAGGAGAGAGAGAGTTTCATCAATGAAACGAGTGAGCTCAAAGAGAAGGTAGGAACAGCTCTTCATGCAAATGGTTCTTTCCTGTCTTACTCTCAAAACTGTAAAGATGATACATTAGTTTTCTAACATGCCAGTGGGAGAAAGCTTGGGTTGGTGGTCTTCGTACAGTTACAAATATTTCTTGTTGTCAGTGCGTGTTGCCTGCGACTGCTTCAGGTCTTTCTAGGGAAACCTTATCAATGGGAGAGAGACTTATTAATTCTGTGAGAGACTTGGAGTCCAGCCATGTATTTCTCTCATTCAGAGATCAATTGGGAAATGAAGCTAGGGCTGGAGTTCAAACCAAGGCCTCTTGACTTCTTATGTACATGAGTCCCACAGTTGAAACTCTCATATGCTGTTGGAAGGGATACTTTGATTGTCCCGTCTTATCTGCAAAGGACCTTATCTTGCATATGACCACTGTCCTAAAATCGAGACCAGTGAGATCTAACAGTGCTCAACATCTTTGTAAGGTACTTAACATTTTGAAGGATTGCTCCAGAATGTGAAAACATCTCAGCATGTTCAAGATTGTCTGCAAAACAAATTTTCCAGGGGCAGCTGCAGAGAAATACTGCTTAAAATTCGTGTTGCCTGCTCCCCATTATTATGTATAACTTTATTCCTGATGGAGTAAAATCAGGAACATGATTTTAACATGTTCCATTAATTGCTGAGTATCACATTGAAGAGCCCTCCAAGAAGCTCATTGATTTACTGGTATTAGCTTTCAAGTGGTTTCAATTCACAAGTTATTTGCTATCTTTTCACTGTAAAATTATCTTTCCAACTTTATGTGGTCAGGGGCTTTTAAATAATTTTGGAATGGTATATGCTCCATTGCCTGGAATACCTCTTGTTGTTTCCTTGTAAATAATATTCCACAAAAGTGAGATTTGTCTTTGTTGCAAAGTCATATTTTGCTTCTTTCCCTCATAGTGCATTTCCAACAGTGTAGATATGAGTTAAGAACATTGTAAACTAGGGCCAGTGAGTAATTCATAACACTCAGAACTACAAGGCTCTTTCTTTTAATTCTGTTTGGGGTTGCCCATAATATTTTGAGAGTGAGAATGACAAATGTTTGCTTGCTTCCTTTTTCTTTTTTTCCCCTGCCACTTCGGGTGTAAATTTTCTATCACTTCTTGTAAGGCAGAGGCTCAGTAAATGGCTTATGACACTTGAGCTGTTTGTATAATTATGCCTGCATTGTGACTGCAAGTTTCCAAAGGATTTGCAGGCTTCCTTGGCTCACCAAAGGGGCAATTCCTGACTCCGTTTACAGGTGAAGAGCATCAAGAACAGTTCTAAGCGCAGGAGTATGTGAGACAATGATCTTGTCCTTGAAGTCCAAATGCAGGGTAGGAGGACATAGGATCTAGATTATTATGTAAATAGGTAATATTTAGGTTCAGTGTTTGACCTATTCAGACTTGAGAAGCTGTGGTAAAACTACAGGAGTCATTTCACAGCTGGTGGGGAATGAGCTACTGGTGGGCAGTAAGGCTATGGCCAGTCAGTGCTCTTACAACACCTTTTGCCACCAAGCTGGTTTTGCAGGAGGTTGCAGCCCACCTTTGGAATTGCATAAGAGCTGGAAAAGAGCCAAACCCTTCTAAGCCCGAAGATGTAGCCATACTGTCTCTGAAAGCTGTCTGGCTGTTTATAGCAGCACAGACTCTATAGAGCTGCAGAATTCATCTTTTAAAATCATCATTTACTATTAACTGATGAACAGAGTCAGCAAAGTTATATACACAACAGTAAAATATTTTTGGGGTGAGAATTCATGCATTCAGACTTCCTCTTCTAGCTACTGCCTTGGCTGACTGCTTATTTTCAAGTCAGTGTCACTGACTTGAAAATAATAGTCTTACTTCTAGATTAGCCAGCACAAGTAAGAAAAAACATCTGTTCTTTTTGTCTTTGCTATGTAGCATGTATTACTGAGTACAACTGTTAGCAGAATATTTCTTTTTTGAATTGAAATTCTTAAATTGTGAAGTCTTGGTTTCTCTGTGTAAGATTTAGGTTGCTGAAAAGGAGGCAGTGAAGTATACTTTTCAGTCCCATCTGAACTGTTCTGTGTTTTCTGAGGGGTCACAAAACCAGTCTCTAATATGTTGGCTTTTTTCAAATAAAGCCTTTTAAAATTTTAAGTTTACAGTTAACAACCTATCCAGAAAAATGAAAAGATAAATTTCCTTTTTTAAATTCACATAATCTTTTGGAAAACCCGATTTTCAATAGGCATATCATTAGGGCCATGGCAGTACTTCCTGGAGTGGTTAGAAATGGATAAGCAAGTAAAGACAGCTCCATTATGGACATACTGAGTAGGTTCATTGAACTAAACAGTTAACCAGTAGCAGATGATAGTTAAGTGTACAGATTAAAAAGCTATGAGGATACAGGAAAAACTATGAATACGAAATCCTTTCTGCTTAGCTTTGGGCCCTCACTGCCAAATCTGAGAGGTGTAGTGGGCCTATCGACTAAATAGGAATTGAGGATCTCAGCCTCCCAGGGGGCTGTGTTGTGAAACACTGCATGTATCTTTTCTGTATTTATAGGAAAGAATTATTTGGGTTTAATGATTCCTGAAAAAGCAAAGTCAGCATCCAGCCTGTGAGCACAACTCAGAAAACTTTGTCCACAATCTTACTGCACTTACATTGTATCAAAACCAAGTAAAACACTTACAAATGCAGTGACCTACTTTCAGATCTTGCTCCAGCCTATGATCACCGTAGTGCAGATAGAAACATGCCTTATTGATTTCTACTCTGTGCTATTACTATTGGCAGATTGTTTAAACAGCAAAGGGAAAGGCAGGAGTAGGTTATAAACTGGGACTGTGTTTTTGTATTGCATCGTAAGCAGTTCCTGGGATCATCTGAAGTCAGCTGCAATGTGCTGGAATTTTATTCCTGCTTCTGTAATAAAATTTTCAATATTTAGCTGTCCCCTGTCTTCAAAGTTGGTTGGAGGTACCTGGTAGAATATTTAATTATTTAAGCTCCTGCCTCATAGTTAGGCCTGCCCAAGGCTTTACTGCTGAGGAAGGGACAACAGTGTAAACTGCAAACTTTGCAGTTATTGACTATTTGATGTAAACATTTGTTTTCTTCTGCTGCTTTGACATATAAACATGAATTTTAGCCCAAACCTCTGCCTTCAAAAGTGGAGTCAGGAGAACTGGATATGAACTGCATTTGGAAATGGACTTCTCTCCTGGATTTTGTCTGTATGATTCCTCAGCTTTTTTTTCATGCCTAATCTTTCTCCTAGCTTTAAGGATGGCATTATTTTCTCCTCCTGGGTAGTGAACCTGGTAAACTGTGTTCTTGATGTGTGTTCTCCTTAGAATGGTTTTTATTTCTTATTTTTTTTGTAATGCTATATGCTATATGCTATATTTTGAATTCTATATGAATGCTACTTCCTTGAGCTCCTCAGTTTTCAGCTTTGTATAGCAAGAGAAAGGTTCTTGGTTTTTAAAAAATAATTTAGAAGCTTATCATAATGATTAGCAACTCCTTGTATTTTTGCCCCTCTAACATAGCAATTATTATTTATTTTTATGGTAGCAACTACTTAATAAAGGTGTCTATAAAATTTTGCATTTTTGTTAATTGATTCTGGATGTGATCATCTTCTTTCTATAGTCTACAATACTCCATTCTCCTTAGGTAATCTTCACGTAATTATTTCTAATTTTTCATAGAAGCAACTAATGGTGATTACCTACTTATGTAGACCAAGTGTAAGTTACATTAACTGACTTTCTTACTATAGTAATTATATATGAACAGTTTGTGATCATCAACTGTTTGTGATCATGTCATCGTTAAAAAAAAATGGGTTGTTAGAATGTAAGAGTACATGCAGGGCTTCTTGGAAAAACATGTGTGTTAATTCATCTTATCATACAGCTGACACCCAAAGCAACATCCAAAATCTAGGTTTGCTTCATAAACAAACTAAGTTTATTCTTGATGGAAACTATTTTTGTTGATTTTATTGCACCTACTCTGTGGTGATACTTTCTTTCAGTAGCTTGTTGTTCAATTAAGTATGTGCACCTCTGTAAATTTTAGTCTTGCGCAAAACTTACATATCAGATTAAAATACAGTCTTGTCCCACATAAGCAAGTCAGAAAGGTTAAACTTGTATTTGGACTGGAGTAATTTCTAGCTGTAGTTAAAACTGCTTATCACAGAGATTTGAACTTGTCATCTTAGAAGAAAATCACAAACTTTGTCCCATGCTTCTAATCTTGTGATGATGGTTTAATCGTGTTAATTTCTTTCCTTTCCTTTTGCTCCAGATCCTCCGTAACATGAAAGATCTTGAAATACATCAAATGCAGATCTGCGACTATGAGAAGGAAATACAAGTGCAAGGGATTAAATTAAAACAGCAACAAAACCTTTGTGAAACTCTGAGATCAGAGAGAACGCTGTACAGTAAAAATCTGATTGAAGCGAAGGTAGAAGGATAAATTTTTCCTTGTGTTTCTCTCTCTGCTCTTGTTTTTTTCCTGATTTAATTTTTATCCGTTAAAGGAAAGCTCGGTGGATCAATGGCAGATGTGGTTTTTTCATTCCTGTGGGTTTGGGGAAATGAATATTTTAGGTCCCTGAAGTTTTATCTACACCATTTGTATTTGGACTGGAAATAGGAGTCCACAGTCATCACGTGGAAATATCCCTGCTTCAAACCATGCATGAAGTCATGGTACACTGGAGCTATGGAATCATAAAGCCATCCTGGCTCCAGTCTGTTTTATCCCTTCAGGAGTTGTATGCCTGTATGTGAAATAGGGTATAAGGGGAAGAAGATTGCCTCCTTAGCCCAGAATGAGTATGCACATTACTGTGAGTAATGATTAGGAAGCAGAGAGAACACTTTCCCAGCTGAAGTGGAATTTTCTGACAAGAACCAAACACTTCTGCTTGTTCCTTTCAGAGAGTGTCATTTTCCTCAGGAGATGATTCTCTCTATTCAAATCTCCTCCTTGGGGATCTCACTAACAATACTAGAAGAAAAGAACAGACCACTTAAGGGTATATTCTGTTACTCTGATGTAAAGATCTAAAATACTACACAAATCCTATTGTAATTGGCAGACATTGGGACCCTGGACAGCTGTCATTTACAGCCTTGGGTTATTTCCAAATAAGTATTTATGACATAAACATGTATAGTAAATTACAAAATTATACTTAGGTGTGAATAGGTAGGTGTTTTGTTTAAGAAGCAGATGGGAATGAACTGTCAAAGTTCCTGTCCAGCTGTGTGCTGAATATTATGAGGAATGAACCATTTTGCCATTTTTGTGGGATGCTTCACTTGACCTTAGTCAGCCTCTCATCAGTGGATGTGGTGTTGGGATTCTTGCTGCTCCCAAACAATCTCTCAGGAGAAATAAGGTTGAAAAATCACAATGCTGATTTTTTTTTCCTAGTTATTTTTATTTTAAAATGTACAATATAAATTTGGTTATTTATAAAGAATGGGCATCTATGTGCTGAGTTAGAAAATGGAGCAGCCTCTTGGCCATTGGGTTTTGAATGTTACGTGGTGGTAACATTATGCTGTTCACAGTTCCAGTTGTTAGAGGCCAGTGCTTAGACTTTAATAGCTTACTTGTCATACTACAAAACTCTTTCAGCAAGTCCTGTGTGAGAAAATAGCTGACCCCAAAAGATCTTCTGGCCAAGGCAGTGTTATGTTTAGCAATGAGATTGTTCAGTAACAGGTCAGCCAGTCATGAAAGCAAAAAAAAAGAGTGTTGTTTTAAACAGTATGGTAAATTCTTTCTCTTTTTGGGAAGTAAAATTGCACAAGCTTGTTTAGATAAAGCTAGATGCAAGTATTTTTTGAGTGCTTAATGGGAAATGATCTCATGCCCACCTTGCCAGTGGTCTCCAGAGTACCATAATATTCAAGTCAGTAAAATGGAAAAGGCATCCTGGCAGGCTGTTATTATGATATAAATATCTGATGCTTTCATCCTGGGGGTTTCTTTTGGTTTTAGGAGTTCATTTATTTAAGCAAGTTGATTAGGAGACCAGTTTGCAAAATTGTGTGCTCTTACTGTTCTACATTAAGTAAAGAATTAAAAATGTACTTGGGTGTGTCTGAGCTCTATCTCTGCTAAATCTCTGTCATCTTTTACAACACTAAAGACATTTATAGGCTGTGTAGCAAAGACAGCATTCAATAACTTTTGCTTTCACAAAAGTGACTGAACATGCAAACAGCTGGGCCTAATGACATATTACTACTAATCTGTACTTTCTCTGTGCTGTTTGGGTGAAGATTGCCATGACTCAAGATCTTGGTTAGCTACATTAAGCACTTCATGCAAGAAAACATCCCCCATTAGACGATTAAATCCACACTCATGGTAGACAGTGATGAAAAAGCTTTAAAAGCTACCCTGGTTTGGTGCTGGAAGAGGATGTATTCACATGAGAGATTATGATGTCTTCTCTGTGAGGTGGTAGGTTCTAGCTGCTTTCATTACATCCAGAAGAACGTGTCTGTCTAAGCATTGACTCTGTTAGCTTCCATTTCATGGCATAACATGTGCTGAGCTGAATGCTAATTTTGTACAGGCAGGCACCTTTGTGCTATGAGTAGAAGTATTCCTACTGACCTGATCTCTCTACAGTGCTACCAGCCCTTTTGCTCTGTGTTTGAGCTTAAAGTATATGCTAAATATTCTCACAGAGCCTTCTCAAATGCTCTTTTGCCCCTTGCACCTCTGTGCAAGCTAGCATATTTTGGTATGTTACTTAGGGCTATGTTTGCTTGCACAAAACCAGCTTCTCTCTGAAGATTTGTGCCCAACCTTATTGGAAAAGCACATTATTAGAAGCATGAAAACAAATGGATATGATCAGAATCTTAATAATTTGGATTGACTGCTAATTCTTACAGTGTGTCCAGCACTTTAAATTAAATGGCTTATTACACTCATGATAGATGGTCATTATTTTTGTCAGTGTATCTTTTAAAGGCTATTTTATTGCAATGTCATGCTAGCATAAACAAAAAATTGTCATTTAATGAAACTGTTTGGTTCTGTTGGATTAAAAAATGATGTCTTATAGTAGGGACAACAGATCTACATTCATGCACCGTGGCTGCATTTTCCAGCATCTAAACAGCCTGAACTCCTCATCACAACCAACCTCTTGTTTTAGCCCTTTCTGTAATCACACTTCCTGTTCTGTTAGGATGAGATAGCAGAAATGAAGATGAAGCTGAAAACTGCCACACGTCAGCTGGATCAGCTGAAAGAGGAGCTCAAAGAAAAGGACGCAGCCCTTGAGAAAGCACATGTGGACCATGAGCAGTCAGAGAATGACAAAGAATCATTGAAAGTAAGACCCTTGGCACATACACTTTCTTGCAAAGGATGGGTTCCATGATTTCACAGACTGCACTATGTTCTGACCTGTGGTAGTTGTTTTGCTGTATTTTAATAAACTACTCTGTTATTGAAGCAGAAGATTTCAGTATCCTTTAGAGATACTAGTTTTAGAAATCTGTGTATCTGACAAATTTAATCTCTGCCTATAATTATAATAAAAAAGTCCTGAATTGTCTGTTGGAAGCTTTAAATCTCTTGGTGACTGAACATTTTTTACTAAGAAGTTCCATTTTGCTTGCAGAAATGTTGATTTTGGGGATAGACTGATTCTAGCAAACTTTTTAATGTAGACTCTTATAACTCTACTTTTTCTTTTTAAGAACTTTTTTCTTTCTACTGTTTTTAAGTGCAAACCCCATTATATTGCATTTCAGAATGTTGTATTTCTATGTAACTAGCAAGCATTAGTCTTTTGGGAGTTAGGCAGTGCCTTTTAGTAGGTCCCTCTGCACAGAAAGTTATTTTAATATTGTGGTATAAAGCAGCAAGAATCTGTCTTAAATCAAAGGAAATCTGAGCTTGAAGCTCAGGTTCTTCTTCTCAGTGCTGGCTGCAGCCCATCCTTAGATAAACTATTAGATTTGTGGTGGTATCTCAAGCCAATTTGCTGCACTCTGAAAAGATTTAGGGAGTTGTGTTCACAGGAGTTTATTTTTAATCTTCACTAAGCACTAGAAAAAAATACCAAACAATACCAGGAAAAAACACAAACAACACCCCCAAAGTTCCCTGTCACTTTTCACAATGTTTTCTTTTGTCAGTTTATTGCTTTGCTGCAATGACTCCTTGAATTTTCAGCCTCTCTCTGCACATTACAGTTATGACAAGATGTCAATAGGACTTCGTAAAAGGGTGATGAATTTGTATTCTTGTACCTGATCTGTCTCAGAGATGTTCTATTGGTGATGGAGAAGTCAAACAGCATCTCATTTCCTGTGTGCAGCTTTCTGCCTTAACTAGTCCCCAATTCTGTCTCATCACCCTAGAACTGCCTGCCATTTATTTGACAAACATACAACTGCTGCATGGTTTACCCACTCAATTATTCACCAGCAGGTTTGTCCGTACACTGACATGACATTACTGACTTGCCTCAGGGCATTGTGGTCTCCTACCTGAGTGTCACTGCTGAGTACTAAACCAGAAGAGAATTCAGAGGGAGTTGATTGTCACAGCCACAAAAGAACCCAATTATTCGTGTTGCAAGCTGGCATCAATTTGTCCTGTTTGCACTGATGTGAAGGAAGGAAGAAAGCCGTTCCTGGGAAATAAGTTTAAAGAATGTGCTAAATCACAGAGGACTGGGATTCATAGGAATGAGGTTATACAGACATGCTTGTCTCAGATGGCATAAAGGCCTTAAAAATGTGTAACCATGGTAAATCCAAACTCTATTAAAGCCAGTACAATGCCATCTTTTGGCTTCAGTTGGCCTTCATACAGGGCTGCAGGTTAGAGTTGTTTGACAAAGGATCTGAATATTGAAAAAAATCTGTCCCTTCGAGATTTGACCTTCTGGCAAGCCAAGTGCTTTGTATAATTTTGTAGATGTTATAATTTCATAGATGCATATTTTTTTGTTAGCATTTTTCTGGAAATCTGAGTGTAAAATCTGACTTGTTGGTTTTTCAGCGTTCTGTGTTCAGTTATAACTCCTGTAAAACTCCTGTTTTCCTCCCACCTCTAGTACAGTCTACCAATAAGAGTATCACACTAATATTTCAGAATCTAAACAAGAATTTAGTTTGGGTTTGGTTTGAGATATTGGTATAGGTCCCATATATGTTATTCTTTCTTGCTGACTGTTCTTCAGTTCTTACAAATTCCCTGAACCAACTGCAAGTGAGCTGTGCTGATTTACAGCAGTTTCAGACATGGCCATTTTTCTGCTTGCAGTGACTGTGTTTATTCCTTTCCTTTTCTCTTACCTCATGTGCAAAGACCCTTGTACTGTGGTTCTTAGCATATTTAATCTAACTGAAAGTCCTTGTGTGGCTTTAAGTATTTATGCTCCTTACTATACAAGGCAGTTCAGATTTATTTTAACTGAGTGCATTCCAGTGAAGAGATTTGTTTATATGAATGTTTGCTGACCACATCTAATGCCACTTCTTGTTTACAATTCATCTTTTTCTGACATAAGGAGACCATAGAATTGTGATCTATTAAAAAAAATATTATCCAGCAATGCCGAACGCATGAGCTGTTTTACATTTGTGGACAGCTTTTGCACAGCGTTGATTGCATTTCAGGATGAAGTGACTTGTATTTTTATTCAGCTGATGAATTCTGATGAATATCTGACAGTGAATAAGAGAGCTATGTCTTGCGCTTATGGGAAAATGAGAATTTTATTAAAGCAAATAAGAATGGAATAAGCTATTTTATTATGGTGATGGAACTGTTTCTGTCTTAAATCGATGTTTTTGCAGGTGCAGCCTTCATCACAGCCTCATTCTTTCAGCATTGGATGATGCTTGTTCCCAAAAGGCAACTTGAACATCATCCTTTATAAGGGTCAGAGCTGCGGCAAAGTCTTTGAGTTGAGGCTTGAAAGTTTTCCTATCTATGAAAATGAACTGTGGTCAGCTAATTCCACCTTGGCTCTAATTGCCTAGCAGTGATAAAAACTTCTAATAATCCAGGAAGACCCTGTTAGTTTTTATCTACATACATGCATTGAATTACAGATTTTGTGGCAGTGGGATAGGATGATTGGGCACACTCCAATGTTTGTGTTAGTGCTGTGCAGCTGCTGTAGCAGTGCATTGCTTCTCCTTTGCTTAGGGACAGCCCCTCTTTTCAGTCTTCCTCATTTACACATCCACTAAACAAAGTGTTATGGCTCTTAAATTTTGCTGTTCCCTTCCTGGTTGCCACCAATTCTTTTATTCCATTCTGAAGTCTTTCTTGAGTTGATGCTACTTTGTATTATGCAGCAGAAATTGCTCTTTCTCACATCCCAGAGTGACTAAATAACAACTCCATTGAAAAGATTTCTAAATATGACCTGTATAATGGAAAAAAAATTAAATGAGGTGTCCCTGAATTACAACTTGAACCATTGTCATAGATAAAAATCCTTTCAAATTTCTATTGTGTATAAAATAATTATCTTAAAATAGTATTTACAGTATTTCTGTATGGGTCTTCATGCTTGCTTGTCTTGGTGATTAGTTTTCAAAAACTAACAAAATATGTACCTCCCAGGAAGCTAAAAGAATGTATGAGATATTTTTATCTAACTCTTAATTGTAGGTTTATATAAGGGGAAGTTATTAATTAACAGTTCACCTATATTCTTTATGTCCATCAGTCTGAACTGCTTAAGATGACAAAACAGGCTATGGAAACCAAAGCCTATATTGAAAATCAGGAGGCAGAAGAGAAAAAACTCCTAAAAATCATTGCTGAAGCTGATGCAGAGAGACTGAAGCAGAAGAAGGAATTTGACAAGGTAGGAATCTCTAATTTGAGTTTTCAAATCCCCTGCATTCTGCTCCCTCATTTGTCCAGTGTACTTTTAAGATGATTCTTAGCTACTGTGAATGTGGGACTACTAAAGCTTTATAGTGCCATTTAAACCAAAATGTTAAGATACTGAAATGAACAAAAGCTGTATTTTGTACTATGCAGGTGATTGAACCCTTACAGGGAAAATTATTAGGTTCTTGCCATATTTCTTTAATTAATAACAGTGAAACCTCTTAAAGTATGTGATTTTGACTGATACAAGTATCATCATGATACTCTGGGATTGTGTGAAGGAAGTGTAACCGAGTTTATGGCTTTGCCCTGTGCCCTCAGGTGCTCTGTGAGAGACATGCCCTGGGGACCCAGCTTATTCGTCGCAATGATGAGGTGGCTCTGCTCTATGAGAAGATAAAAATCCAGCAGGCCATCTTAAACAGGGGGGAAACCGAGTACCGGCAGAGGCTGGAAGACATGCGGATTCTCAAGCTGGAGATCAAAAAACTTCGGCGTGAGAAGGGAATACTTGGCAAGAGTGCAGCTAATGTGGAGGAGCTCAGGTAGGAGACGCAGTGGAATACATTTCCATAGTGACTGCAGCCATGATTTTGTGTTTGAGACAGAAAATATGGTTTATACATAGTAAAGACTTGTATAAACAAGCATTATACCTTGGAGAAGAGGTTGGTTTGGTTTGAGCTCAAACACAGATTGGATTAAATTCATAGAACAATTTATCAGCAATTAGGAAAATTAAATATAGAAAGGAGGAAAGATGACATCTTGGCCAAAGTTGAAATATTTTCCATATTTCCCCTTGTACTGTGAGTTACTGCCTACAGAATAAACCTGACAGCAGCAGAAAAGGTTCATAGTCCAGGGAGCTACTTTGTGGTACAGTGGTACAAGACCTCCTTTTGGTTAAGCAATCCACAGAGTATGGGAGACACTTGACATATTTATAACAAATCCCTTCCAGATTTATATGCAGACATGATCTCTGGGAAAGATTTAGTTACATTTTCATTGAAGGTTGTGTTTCTTTAAAACAGCAGTTTAATAGCCCAAGCCTGATTTATCTCCTCCTTCTCTGGCCTAATTTTTCCTTTCTTGTTTCCCCTCCTGTATTTGAGGTGTATCCTTTCCTGATGGGAAACTGTGGTCATTTTCTAAGAATCAGTTTTGGTCTGTAAAGAGAGGCAGTTATGTTTTTAGCAGATAACCATTGTACCAATTCTGTGTAGCTACCAGAGTTTTGGGTGAGATCTTTAGTTTATCAGTATAATTCCGTGGCTTTCAGCAGAACAAATTAACTTCAGTCTGTGGTCACTCCCATTGACTCCAGTGGAATTATGCCAGTTTGATTTGGTGAAACAGAAAGGAGAGCTGGGCACACAACATTAGCAATTGCAGTTTTCATCGACTGACTGCAGATAGGAATGGGATTTGAACTTGCTGCCCAAATGCCTTCAGCCAAAAGTCTGTTACTGTATTGAAACTCAGTGGCAGTATTGAAGTGTAGTGTGCTGCATGCCATGATGGGTGGATCAATTCTTGCTAACTGCAGCAGCAATCTCATACTTTAATGAAGTCCAAAACCATCATGAAAACTGCCTGTCGAAAAGACTCCATTTATCACTTGTGCTGCTAATTAGCTTTCCCGATTTGCCAATTGGAAATGTGAGGTTTTTTTCCTTCTCCATAACCTTGTCCAACCTCACAGTTAAAAAAAGGCCTTTTTCTCTCTAGTGAGCTAAATGCAATTCTTAGCTTAGTAGGAAAAGATTCAGTGGTGAAGGAGGCACATCGAAATCTTCCACCCCCTTTTGACCTCAGAGAATTTGGAGGATTCAATCACTAAAGTGGTAAGGGTCAGATCACTGCAAAATGTGCCTTTTTTTCCTGCCTCTCAACCCCCTGTCCCCACCATAAAAGCCTAGTTGTCAAAGAATCTTGGTAGTACTCAATTAACTGTAAATTCAGCAACAAGTCACCTCTGAAATTCCTTGAGGAGATGTAATAAAAGAAATCAAACTTCAGTTCTCTTAGGAATGTTGTCCATCATAGTTAGGTCCTGGAGTGTGTTTTATTTAATGGACTGTGTGAGCCATGTAGATTTAAAACCTTTCAAACACAAGCTGTTAGATTTGACACGGGGGTAACTGGATATGACCCATAACTGATAACTGATTTGTAGGTTGATGGACTAAGTGTCCCGCTGGCCTTAATGTACAGGTTAAGATGTAAAGAGTGAGATCCAGTAGTCTGTGGAGTAGATTCTCCAGAAGTCTTTTTTCTGAGCCATTCTTAATGAAGCAAGTGAAAAGATCCAAGTGTATTATTTTATGGTTCCACCTGTTTAGTGGTATCAGTGTTGATAGCTTTTGCCACCACAGTATTGCTGTAGTGGCAAAGTGACTTTTTGTGCTTTCCACTTAGTGCTTCCTGTGCACCGCAGTGCATGGGAGAATGATTTGTTAATGTCCACATTAGTGCCTTGGTCACACTGAAGTGTTTTTGGTCTGGTTTTTTTTTTTTTTTTTTTT